>MU864950.1:0-127500 GCA_033576145.1 Cladorrhinum samala | reverse complement strand
CCGCAGAAGAAGAACTCGCTCCTCCGCCTTTCGTTGTCTCGATATTCCTCTTCACCTGCTTCCTCCACTGCTCCCTCATCTGTCGGATCCTCTCCGCCTTCTCCATCTCCTCGTACCGATCCGCCAACCTCTGCCTGGTCATTTCATGTTTTCCCCATTCCCTCGCGCCGATCTGCATCCTCACCACGAATCTAACGGCCTTAAGTAGCCGCCTAAACAGAACCCCAGGTTTTGTTTTTTCCTGTCCCTTATTGAACGGGACGAGGCCCATATTTTGGCCGTTTGACTGTTGATGCTGTCCCCGTCGAACTGAACTCAGCTGAGAAATCGCAGTCCG
Organism: Cladorrhinum samala; assembly: GCA_033576145.1. Lineage (NCBI taxonomy): Eukaryota > Fungi > Ascomycota > Sordariomycetes > Sordariales > Podosporaceae > Cladorrhinum > Cladorrhinum samala. The sequence goes on along the minus strand of MU864950.1, from coordinate 127,163 downwards.
ATTTGATGGGTTGAGTTCCGCTCGGATGCGATTGATGATTGCCAAGTCGGCTTTGTTGCTGTTGAAAAAAAAAGGTAAAAAAATTAGCATATGGTTGAGAGACAACATGTAAAGAAAGGGAAGAGAGAAACATACCAAGCATCCCGTATCTGAACCTCCAACAAAAGATACTTCTTCGCAAACGCCGCATCCTTCCTCAGTTTGCTCTCCCGGTCCCAGCAGGCCTTCAGCCACTCCATCTGCATCACCAACCCCCTAATCTCTAACTCGTGCCTCCGTTCCGCGGCCTCGGCCGCACGTATGATGGCATCCGTATCAACTCCTTGGCCATTCTTCCCAGCCACTCTTACTAAAGCCGTGCTACCACGTTCACGTTCCCGTTCCCGATCCTCATTAGCAAGAGCGAGAGCCTCCGCCACGGCTCTCTCCTTCTCCTTCTCCAACTTCCCAAAATCCCTCTGCAGTTTCTCTGCGTTGGCCTTATACGCGCTCCTCTCGTTCCTCGCCCTCTCCAGCTTCTGCCTAAGCTCCATCTCGACATCCATCAACTCCTCCAGCGCTTCCCGATGCTCCTTTAATTCCCGATCAAGCTTATCAGCCGTCGTCTGCGATTCGCGAAGCATGTTGTGGAGATCCCGACGCTCCTCGAGCGTCATCTCATTGGCACTACCGCTGTGGTTGCTACTATTGTTCTGTTGTTCCCGGATCGCATCCGCCAGCTGGTCGCGCTCCCTCTTGTACCTCTCCATTTTACTCTTCTGCTTCTCGATAGTCTCCTCAAACGTGGCGGCGGACTCCTCGGCAGCAATCTCGGCGTCCTCGAGCGCCTGCTCCAACACCAGCTTCTCGTCCTCCAATTCTTCCATTCGAGTTTGGAGTTCCCTTGCCGACGCAGAAGCTTTGCGCTCAGCTTCACGAAGAGATTTCTTGAGATCATGTACAGACTGGTGAGCAGTAGTAAGCTGGTGTCTCAGCTCCGAGATCTCGCTCTTTTGCGATGATCCTCGCCCAGACGAAGGCGAAGAGGCAAAACGCTCAAGCTGCGCTTCGTGAGCCTTCCGTTCCAGATCCGAAATTTGTCGCTTCAAAGACTTGATAACATCCCTCTGAGAGGCGTCATGCTTGAGCTGCTCAATTTCCCTCTTTCTCGCAGCAGAAAGCTCCTGGTGAATCATAGACAGCTCGCTGTTTCCGTCGCCGTTTATCTGAATAGGAATCTGTGAAGTAGCCAACCGAGCCTCGTACTCTTCCACCCGGCGCTCCATTTCCCGGATGGTCCGACGAAGCGTCACCATTTCTTGACTGTCGTTTGACTGCTGTAGCTTTGACTGCAGGTCGCGAATCTGATCTCCGAGGCGGTCCTCCTCGGCAGCTGCCTTCTCGATTTCGTTCTCGAGTGACCTCTCAACCTCCTGCTTCCGTTGCATCAGAGCCCTGTTCTCCTCCTTTAACCTGCGCAGCTCAGCCTCCAACTTGGTCTTGGCGACGCGCAAGTCAAGACGCTCCTGGTCAACCTTGAACGTGTCGTCGCCGCGCAGATTCGGCCTGTTGAGTTCGGCGTCGAGTTCATCGCGCTCAGCCTTGGTCTCCTGAAGCGAAGCCTTAACAGAGCGCATCTCGGCCTCAAGAGTGGTGGCACGGTCCAGAAGGGTCTTTCGCTCCTTTGTGAGCTGGGCGACCTTTTCATTCGCATCCGAGAGTTGGAACTTGAGCCGGGCGACGTTTTCATTCCCTTGCTTGGCGGATTCCTGCGAGGCGCTGGAAGATGCTTGGGCGGATTCGGCTTGTGCCTTGACATTATTCAGTTGCTGCTTCAGACGGTTGCATTCCTGTTGCGACTTCTCCAGCTCAAGGCGTGCTTTCCGAGACTCCTCATCGATGGTGGCTTGCAGGATTTCAACCTCGTCCTCAAGCCCGTGGACCCTGTCCGTCAAAACCTGGCAGTCCAGCTGGGATTGACGAAGATCGTCTTTGACACCGGACAACTCCTTGCGCAGTTCCTCGAGCATCGTGTGCCTAGATCTGAGGTCCTGACGGAGTTGCTCAATCTGCACCTTCAACATCAGCTCGTCCTTCTTGTGACGCTCTTTTTCACTTTCAAGGGCTTCTTGCAATTTGGACTCCTTGCCTGACAGAGCACCTTCGGTATCTCGCAACTTGTCGATTGTCTTTTGAAGCCCAGCAGCACGTTCCTCGGCTCTGTTCTTTTCCGCCTCGAGTTGGTGACGCTCAGTCTCCCATTTTTCGCTGTCGTTGTCGTAGAGGTTGTCTTTCTCGCGGCACTCAGCCTGGAGATCCGAGATCTCATCTTGCAAACGCTCAATCTCTTCCTGGTATTGGCTGCGGAGGTCTTGCTCATTGCCCATCGAGTGCTGTCGCTCTTGGTTTAGGCTCTCTTGCAGCTCCTTGACAGACTTTTGAAGGCTATTGATTTCCCGTTGTAGCGAATTTGATTCGTCCGTCAACGCGTCATGGCGAGTCTGAAGAAGTGCTTTTTCATCGGTCCGCATGTCCAGATCCCGGTGCGCCTGATCCAGCTGGTTCTCAAGCGACAAGCGAATGCGCTCAGCATCGTCACGCTCATTCCTTGCCTGCTTGAGCTGGGCCATGACTTCTTCTAGATTCTTACGCTGAGACCCATGCTGGTCGTCGATTTGGGCTTCCAAGTTCAGACGTAAACGCTCAGCGACGTCCCGCTCCTCCCGAGCTTCCTTGAGCTTGGCCCGCATATTGTCAATCTCCTTCTGCTGGGCAGCGCGATCATCTTCGGCCGCTGCCAGTTCCTGCCGAGCATTGTCGACTTCGGCTTGCAAACGGGCGACCTTTTCCTCGACTTGTCTGGAGAGCCCCTTGGTGACAACGGACTTGTTCGCCATTTCCTCCTGCAATTCTTCCAAATCTGCCTCGGCGCGTTCCTTCTCCGAGACTGCGTCTTCCAGCTTGTCTTTGATGTCGTCCACTTGCTGCTCTAGCCGTCGCACATTGGCCTCTAGATCCTCGATGGTTTCCTTGGCTTCGTGTAGGCGATCGTCGTCTTGCGCCCTCTCTTCTATGTCGAGCATCCGTTCTTTTTGCGCCCTCATCTGTTCCTCCATCTCGGCAACCTTGTCTTTTAAATCCTCGATTTCGTCTTCCTGTTGGGTTATGACGTTGTCCTTGCTGCGAACCTCCTGCTCGAGGTCACCAATCTCATCTTGCAGACTCTCAATCCTGTCTCGCTCGTTTTGCTCCGTCTCCATTTGCCGTTGCAGGTCGTCGATCTCGGTTTCCTTATCTTCGAGTGCGTTCTTGAGACGCTCGATCTCGCCTCGCTGGTCCTCGTTGGCGTACTTCTTCTTCGCAAGCTCCTGGACCTCCTGTATTTGGGCTCGGTAGCTCTCGAGATCCTTTTCTGCGCTGGTAAGGTGTTTCTTGTACCGCTGAAGCTCCCGTTGCATCGTGACCTTGTCGACCTTGAGCTCAGTGTTCTCCTTGAGAGCCGCCTCGCTGAATCCGGGCCCGGCCTTTCGCAATTGCTCCTCCAAGAAATGGATCTTGAGCTTCAGGCCAAAGTTTTCCTTTTCTATCCTGTCGATGACGTTTTCCTGCTCCCGCAGAGAGAGCTGGTTGCCGTCATCCAGCGGGCCGCTGTTGGCACCACCTCGCCGCCTCATTACCAGCGGCGTAGACGCCGCACTACTAGTGTCTGCAACTGGAAGAGGGGTGCTTTCGAGCATCGAAGACGTGTTGCCGGGGCCGTAGTACATGCTGGTTTCGCCTGCGGGCATGGGGGTCATGCTTTCGTCGATCCTGGCGAGGAAGTTCGGGGAGGGCGCTCGTCCGTTCTCTTTGCCGGCGCCGTACCTTCTGGCGCTGTTCATGGTCGCGGACTTGAGCAAAGGGGTGAACTCGTTGCCGCCCAGGCCGGGGAGGTTTCGTCGGTCGGAGAGAGGCCCGCGGTCTCTTCGCGGGGTCTTGATGACTGGTCGGCCGCCATTTCGTATCTGCTGTAATAAGTTTCCGTCTTTTGACGGCGACTGAAAAGATAATTCTTGGGAAATGTCGAAATCTGGCTGTTGGTCGAGGTATGTCGCGTCGCCGATGTTTGTCCGTGGCGAGTCGAGCCCGCCAATGCCCGGCGCCACCATGGCGATGCGAGGGTGGAGGGGAGCGGAGGAGGGGTGACTGTTGCTGTGGAGGACGACGGATGGAGTAGTAAAAAAACAATAAATAAATTTGCTTTCTTGGAAACTCGACAACTACTTTATTCTGAGCGACATGAAGATGCAAAATTCGGGTGTGATGGAAGCAACAGAAGGCTGTTCAGAATTGGGGGCGCAATGAGGATTCGAGAAATGGCACATTGGTTAGCGGCATGGGCTTGCGAAAGAAGAAAGTCGCGTCCCAAACCAGACTGCGCTTTCCGACGTGACGAATATCCATGCAAGGGTTTGTTTACTCTTGAAAAGCTGTCCAATCAGCAGCCTTCCGGGAGTGGACGTTCGAGGTGGGGTGGAGGGTGTGAGCTAACGTGCATACCAGCCGAGCCCGCCTTTGACGTTTTCTTGGCGCGCATTGTGCTCTCTCATGGCGCCTGTAATGGATTGATTCCGCATAAAACTCATCTGCGGACGGGAGTTGGAGCTGTGTAAGTCGCTGGGATTTTCCAAGACAGGAAATCGGTGTAAAACCCTCAACAGTCGTATGGTGACATATAAAAAATTCAGAGTTGAACTGACGGTCAATTTCAACTTTTTTAAAGAAAAAAAAAATTATTTCAAGTTATTGAACAAATTACCACAAACTCTCATTCCCACCCAATCCTCAGAGGGAAGCACTTACACTGGACACCCCCATTCAACAACCCAACTCAACAACGCCCAAAACTCATAATCATCTCACAAACACCAACACCCAATCTAAACTCATACTTACCCACCGTCTCACAATGTCCCATCTCGCCCAAAACCCCGGGGCCATATTCTCCCCCTCCATAGCCCGAGCCGCCGCATCAGCAGCCAAAGACTGGTCCTACATCGACGCCTGGCTCGCCCGCAAATTCCCAAACCGTCCCTCGCCCCCGGACTTTGAGCGCAACCCAGACACCCTCCGGGCCCTCCTGGCCCTCGCCTCGGCCAACGAATCAGCCGACGAGGAACGCTCCCTCCTCTTCAACCTCGAATCCTCCGCCCTCGCCCAGCTTTCTTCCCCTCCGCCTTCCACCCCTCTCCAGACCGCCCGCCACTCGATCCTCTCTTCCATTTCCGACTCGCTAACCCGCGAGGGTTCCACGGCCTTGACGGCCCTAGCCCAGCTGTCCCTCATCCTCCCAGCAGCCTCGTCGTCGTCATCCTCCCCCTCCACCACCACCTCCTCCACCACTACCACCCTCCTCTCCGCCCTTCCTTCCGAAATAATCAAGCTCCAGCTGACCCTCGACTCGATCGAGCAATCCCTCTGCCGCCTGGAAACCTTGACCGCCCACCTGGCCTCCCTAACCCTCCAGCACCAATCCCTCTCCTCCTCCCTCGACCAGCCCCCTCGTCCATCCTCATCTCACTCTACCCAGGACGACGACGGCTACGACGGCTACAACGACAACGCCAGCGACCACAACAACAACAACAACAACCACCACCAACACAGCGGCCAACTCTCAGGGTACCACCCCCCTCCCTCCTTGGCCATCTCCAACCTCTCGGCCCAGCGCCGCATCAAATCCCTGACGGCCAAGATCCCGGAACTTCGGGACCGGCTGAGCGCCCTCTCGGTCAAGCAGCAGCAGCAGCAGCAGGGCAGTGCCGCCGGCGGCAGCGTGAGCGTCGAGCAGGTCAGAGAGGAAGAAGAGATTTATCTCGGACTTGTCGAGCAGAAGCGGGAACTCGACGGCCGGCTGGCCGCTTTTGCGGGGCTGCCGCACGATTTGGACGCCGCGAGGGGGGAGCTGGAAGGGTTGAGGCAGGAGCTGAGAAAGGCGGAAGCCGAGAGGGATACAGTTTTCGAGGGGCTGGTGGAGAGGGAGAGTCCTAAAAAGCGGGTTGGCAGGGGGTAAATTTAGAAAATGGACAGCGACGGTTTGTATTGGTTGGTGGGCTTTTTTATGTATATATATATATATGTGTGTGTGTGTGTATAAGTGTGTGAAAAAAAACAAAAACTATAGTAACCACCTCTTAACCCCCCCTTTGCCCCCCCACCCCCCCCCCCCCAAAAAAAAAAAGAAGTTTCCTTTATCCCTTTAATACCACGTACATATTAAAACCTCCAACTATTAGCCAGGATAAGACGAGGAATGCTGAGGTTGATACTGCTGATGCTGTTGCTGTTGCTGTTGCTGCCGCTGCTGCTGTTGATGATGATGTTGTTGTGATTGCTGCTGCTGCTGCCGCCGCTGCTGCCGGAATTGTTGGTAGCTTCGCTGTTGTTGAAACATTCGTTCTCGATGATTCTCTTCCATGACTAAACTCGTCAAAAATCCACTGTCAGAAACGCTTTCATTAATCACTGTTCATCAGTTCTTTTTTCACAAAGACCGGCATAGCAAAACACTAACAAGGGATATATGAAGGGCATTTCACGCCCCCTTTCAAAAATAAATAGAAAAAAAAAAAAAAAAAAAAAGCATGTAAACGATTCACTGAACACACATGAACAACAGAAACCAACAACCAATGACAATGGTATTAAACAAACCGTGAAACAAAAACTCGCCTGCTAAAATGACAAAAAGTTCAAAGCTAACCAAAGGGAATTGAAACAAAACACATGCAAAACTAGATGAAAAAATAAAATAAAAATAAAAACAGCTTCAAACTGGGAATCAAGGGTTCCGCTTGCCTCTCCCAGCTACCGCACCTCCCAACCTCCCGAACTGCCTACCAAGCCCAGTTCGATGCTTAGTCTCGGGCTTCGTGGCAGTCGTAGCGCCTCCCCCAGGTTTGTCGTTTCCACCTCCAGCAGTAATCTCCTTGGACAATCTCGAAGGACCTCTACCATCCCCTCCATTTCCACCAGGACCACCCCCACCACCTCCAACACCAGACGCGCCCGGTTCCTTGGGCAAAGGCTTATTATGATTGCCGTCCATCATTCCATCCCCGCCGACTCTCAGATCCCCCATACCAAGCGAGCCGTCATCCAAGTCTCCACGTTGGAGCCGGCGAGCTCTCTCCTGAACGGCGCGGAATTTCTCCAGGAGCTCACCCCAGCGAATGATGCCCTCTTCGCGGCCCTTGAGCCGGTTGGGTCTATCAAAATTTGGGACGGAGGGAGTTGTTGGATTGCTTTACATGCAGAGTCAGCAAGCCGTTTGAACGAGCCAAGAAGAGAATAACTCACGGTCTCGGCGCGATGTGCAAATAACCAATCGAGCTGACGCTGTTCAACCGATTCTTCAAAGCCGCAAAGGCAGAAGACTGCGGGAGCAACATCAAGAGTCCATAAAGACACTTGTACAGATGAGGGTACTTTTCCGGTTCAAGAAGCTGCAACCGGAGATCTGTCACATAACTTGTTAGCAACCACCACAACCACTATCACCGCCACCAGCCACTCATTCAACCGGTAATCACAACATACATGTAAACACGGGCGACTCCAACAGCTGCACAAGTTTATCGATTTGAATCAAGATATTCACCGTCATTTCCAGTTCGGCACTATGCAAACACACATCAAGTCAGCGCACATATACAGCCTTGTCAGATAAACAAGAAGAATACACACAATATCTGTAAAAGATTGTACGCCTGCTCATACGCCTGAGCAAGGAGACACAACGAAAAGGTGGCCACGGCGTTGTAGCACCACGACCTGAACAACGCAACAAAAAACGTTTGTCCGTCCTAAAATGATAACAAAGAGAAAAAAGGAAAAAAAAAGTTAGCTCATCACACGGGAGATGATGGAATACGGCAGAATCACTCACCTTGGTCTCCAGATTCCTTAGCCGTTTCCGCAACTCGGCCAGCTCGGGCGCCGTAATGAGGTTATTATTGAGATTCTGCACCATGATGCTGGCGAACTCCACATCCTCTTCCTTCTCGATACAATCCGCCAAAGTCCTATATATCCGCTCGGCGCTCAAGCTGGTGCACAGCTGTCGAATTATAAGATTCCCCCTCGTCTCGAGAAGCTTCCTGTCCGTCGAAAACAGCTGCAAAAGATTAACCATAAAGTTTGTAAAGTAGTCATCTTCGCTGTTTCTTGAGATCTGCGAAAGAAGCTGCAGATCCTTGGTTACGACTGCCTCTGCCGGATCGGATAAGGTCTTGAGGAGCGCGGGAAAGGTGCCGTCGTTGAATGCGACCACCTTTCTGGGTGCTTTTCGATGCAGCATTATGAGCCACGTCAGAGCGGCAACGCGAGTTGCCTCGTGGTCGTTGAGGAAAAGTAGTGTAAGGGAGTTTACTGCTGCGGCATAATCGAGATCGGCTTGAGGTTGGGCCACAGAAGAGGGTGCCGGTGTGGGTGTCCCCGCAAAGGCCCTCCCTTGTGCCGGCGTAGGACTTCGTGCCTCGAGCTCCCTCGAACTGGACAGTGATACACGAGCACTTGTGGTACCGTCCTGCCTGCTGTCTGCCAGCTGCGGCTGCGAGCCTGTCATCCGCGAGGGCGCCTGCACACTTGCGAGCTCAGCGTCGTCTGAGAGCGACACTACATAATCCATCAACGAAGTGTTTACTCTGGCTGCGGCCTGTCGGATCGACTCGACGCCGCTGGCCATCGCCGGCAAGAGGTTAGCTAGAATCTTTGGAGTGAAAGGAAGCACCTCCTCGGGACAGATTTCGAGGAACTCGACAATCCACCGAAGAGACTCCAGCAGCCCGTCTTCTTCTGACACCTCATTAGCAATCCTCAAGTTGGCACTGTAGGCGCGGGGTCGCATACCCAGTGGCGAGTCAAGCGTGGCCGTCAGAATCTCCAGAATTGCCTTGTAGTTGATCTGCACATCTTGGCCTGGAACCCAATCATCCTCGCTCTCCATCTCGTCCTCATCTTCGCCCGAGTCCGAGTTGACCTCATCGCCCTCCTCGAGCGGCGGCCGCAAGCTGTTGCTATCGGCCGAATCTTCCCGTTTCCGTTTCCCTTCCTTGGATTTTTTGCTCTCGGCGATTCCCTTCTTGACCCGGGCAATCCTCTTGATCTCATTGAGAAATTTGTCCAGACAACCCTGCGTGGCGACGTGGACGTCACGATTGGGGTCGCTGAGGAAGCGCAGGAGTCCACCAAGGAATTCCGGAAGGAAAGTCACAAGCTCCAGGTCCGGAATAGAGTCCAGGAGGATGATCCAGCCAACCAAAAAGGTCCTGGTGAAGGGGTTGAGGACGTGGATGCGGTCCCTCAGCAGCGGAATAAACTTTTTGAGCGAAAATGCTGTCGGCAGCTCCACGGAATCATCTGCAACGTCCTTATCGTCCTCCTGATACGGTGGCGGCTGCTCCAAGACGGATACATAGGTTGCAGCCGATTCCGACACGATGTCCTTGATGAGGCGATCTAGAAGCTCGGCACCATTCTTGACCGACAACTCCGTGTCCGCTCCTAGCTATATCGAGACAGTGAGACTACGGGCCAGTGAGGAAGGGGTACGTTTGAGGTTTTTTTTTGATTGACCTACCCTGCAAAGGGCGTCGAAGATGTGATTAAAGTAGATCAAGATCTCCCCTTTTGCAACCTTTGCTATGTTATACATAGCCTCACAGGCGTAATATCGGACCCGTGCATCTTGGTCGGTGAAGCAGGCGAGGACCGGTGGCACTATAACCTCAAGGTATCTTGCAAGTTCCTGTTTTTTTTTTTTAGAAAACGGAGGGCAAGGGTGTAAGTAGACAGTCCACAGTGGCACGTAGTAGTAGTAATACCTCGAAAGGGGGGTGTAGGTAGATATGTAAACACCGAGAGGGAAAAAAGTGTCAACTTACCGGCCCAAGGGCAATGGCTGCGGCGGCCAGACCTATCAGGCCTCCGTTGCGCGCATGTGGCTGGTGGACCGCATAAGCATAGTCATTGCAGAGCTGGTCCAGCACGGCTTCGACCTGAGCATCTTCTTTTGCAGCGACGAGCTCACGGATGATACGCTCTAGCCTGTGTAAGATGTTGAGTTAGACATTGTATGTGTTTATTTATTTCTGTAATCACACATATCACCCCGTCAAATAAGGGGCAACAACTACCACCCCAACCCCACTCTTGAGTATGAACCATTGGGCACGCATCTCGGCCGGGAACCGGGGGTCGCCGGGAAATGGATGATGATGATGCTGCATTGCATCATGTATGTACACCTGGCGGGAAAATGAGAAAGAGGGGGGGGGGGGAGAGATAAAGAGAAAGAGAGGACGCCAACATACTCGAGAGCTCCAACCTTGCGCTTATCATAAAGCTTGTCGTTCAGAGCACGTTGGATGGCGGCATCCATGGCTCCGTTTCTCTAGAGAGAGTCGTGGGCTTTTCCGGGCATGCTGATATGAAAGGGTGACAGCTAAGGGTGTGTGGCCCCCGAGGGCGGAGACGGGGGAATACGGGGGAACGGGATTACGGCGACACAGGTGATGTCGAAATTTCGGATCCGACTTTGCTTGGTGGCTGCCGAGAGTGCTGCACAGTACCTACGTGATGCGATGTCTCTCTGTTGCTTGATGGGTTAGGTACCGATGAGGGGGGTGGACGGGATGTCTCCGCCGAGCCTGATTTGATGATGCGTGTTGGGGCGTTGAAATTGCGAAAAGTGCGGGGAAAATTGCTAGGCTCCTGCTTCCCCTCCGTTCTGGTCTCTTCTGGTCTGGTCTGTTATGTTCTCCTGTAGTATATCCCTTGGATATCCTACCGACCCGGTTGGGCTGAAATGCCAAAACAGACAAAAAGAAAGAAAATAAGAAAACTAATATGGAAGTGGCTGGCGGAAATGTTCAGTTGGTGACAATGACGATGACGCGGGGCGGCGCTGCTGTGTGAGCGGCAGCTCCCACTCACTCAGTTGTTGGTTGTTGCAATGTTCAGGGATGCTGCTTCTAGATCGGGCCATTGTGTCGCACTGGACATCCACAGCGGGGCACGTTGAAGTGTTACAAGTACAGGGGGGTCGGGTCTGTTTGGGTGTGTGTTCTTTCCATTTCGGTCGGTCAACCGTGTCAATCCCGCCAGTTCGGACACTGGGAAACCCCAAATAAGCATCCCCCCCTCCATCTCCCGTCCCCTCCCCCTCCATGAACCCCAACCTGATTAACGCCACAGCATCTGGCTGAGCAACGTCACTGCACCTAGCGAGCACCACGTGAGCCACCAGGATGTATATTATGGATGTGTAGGTCATGATAAGTGCAATATGTGCAAATGGTGCCCGGCCCTTTTGGAGAGGCTGACTGTTGCTTGCTGCCGTGAAACGTGCTGAGGATGCTCATCTTATGTATCATGGAAACAGTAGGTATAAAAAAAATGATATCCCGCGGTTCAGTTCCCATACACAAACTACTCAAATCACTCTTCGGGTCTCCCGAATCGAAACAGGGACGTTTGAAGTTTTTCAAATCCTCCAGATGGGGACCGCCCGTATCTAATTACCTTATGAGGAAATACCTGGAAGTAAAAAAATAAAAATAAAAAATGGGAATTTTGATACGTGTTAGTCATTTTACCTTTGCCATCTAGATACTTGCTTCGATCTGAAATCTGATCAACGCGACACACACCCACCCCCCCTCCTCTCAAAAAGAACCCCCCCCCCCCCCAAAAAAAAATAAAAAAACCAAAAAAAATCTATTCTGAAACACATCAGACCACGTTCTAATAGTTAATATATACAGTATATTCATTCATGGTAGTGCTGTACTCACCGACATGTATGTACTGTACATACATACATGCCATCTTGTTGGAGTAGTATTATTAAAAAGCAATTTTATCTCACCCTTGGTGTGTAACTTTTGCAAGGTTCGGACCGTCCCCGAAATACTACCGTACAACAACAACAACAACAACAACAACAACAACAACAACAACAATTTGATCCTGCACGACATGGGGGCAACACTTCATGATGTGTTTGATATGACACACATATGATTGGGGGATTTGAATGGAGCCGAGAGATAGTCTCTCCAGCAGCAGGAGGACAGTGGGAAGCAGGAAAACTTTTTTGTAGAGAAAGTGAGCGTTCTGGGCCCGCTTTCGGTGTTTCCGGTGGGCAGGGAGTAGGTAGTTAGGACCGAACCGGCCGGTTCGAAGCAGTTGGCTGTTGGTGCTGCTTCACCCACTCACTATCTTCCAATCATGGGGCAAGAGATTGGGAGAAGGAGACCGGGAAGGGACCCGGGGGGGGGGGGTTGGTGGCGGGCAGCATCTGCTGAGGCTTCTCGATTTGTCTTTCCCCCACTGATATCCCTCACAGCCACCCAGAGCTACTACAATACACACGAAGCAAGATTTTCAGTCGGCACATGTGGAGCGGCTGGTGTTCTATTGTGGTTTGGCTAGGAAAATCCTCGCTTATCTGCCCGCCATCTGTCCTCGCTGCCCGATCCGCTTTCTGCAAGCAAGATTGTGAGACCTGGTGGGAATATCATTCGCCATCTTCTGTCCCTCACCGGTCATCCGCAGTGGTGTCAACTGTTGGGCGCGACTTGATCATCTGAAGAGGGTTTGACTTGAGCTCTGATGGCTTGGATCATGTTGGTGCTGCAGTTTGGGGGAGGGGAGGGGGGTGGAGCGGGATAGCACCCGTGTCATGGCATCGTGAAGTGAGGGTGAGTTTACTTAGCCAACAGAAGATTCGATCTTTGGCAACAGTTAGACATGTATGTATTACTGAGTGCCCGCCAGTCAGTCGCTCAGTGATGCCATGTTTCTTGCTGGACCATCGTACTGGCGGGCAATGGGGAAGAGACATCTGTCAACAAGTTATTGCAGAGACACACACTCACACCATCCTATCGGCTCCCAGCAACAGCAGTGACAACATAGAAGCTACATCATGTAGAGGACGGCCTCCTCGAGAGCTCAGTGGTCACGCGGGCACCCATCTAGCCTTATTTCTATTAGTGTTGCCGGTTGGTGCAGGATCCGATGGTATGTACCGCCATATTTATTGGCCGATATCGCGTGCGTCAAGCATCTCGATCATGGTCTGATTTCTGCTTTTTATTACTGCATTTACCACGTGAGAGTAAGTGGAGCAGCGGATAGGTTTCATAAAAAAAAAAAAAGAAACACTTCCAGTCGAAGAGAAGGAGGAGGGGGGGGGGGGGAAGAAAAAAGGAAAACAAAGGGGGGGGGCATTCGACTCTGCAGCATCATAGGTACATACATACATACACACATACATACACACATACATACACACATACATACACACATACATGCACCAACCTTGCGTCAAAATTAATTTTACCGGCTGTTCATCTCGATGCCATTTCCCTCAGTTGCTCGATGCTTTTTTCCCACACACGTTTTACAACCCGACCCTCATGATGATGTCTCCCTCTTTTTTTCTTTCTCTCTCTCTCTCTTTTTTTTTTTTTTTTTTTTTTTTTTTTCCCCAATCTCCATCTTCTTTCTGGCTTTTCCATGGAAAGTGTAAGTAAACCTCGTATCACCATATGCGTCTCTACCATCATCATGCCATCAACTCCTCCAATTGCTGCTGCTGCTGCCCCCTCCGTCATTCTTGCTGCTGCTACTTTTGCTCGAATCTTTGGACTGACCCCCGCTCTTGGACGATCCGCTCTTGTCGGCGTTTTTTCGTGCGCTGCTTGCGGCTCGTTTGGTGAAGGGGTCCTGAAGAATGATAAGTTATTTGTAAATATTGGTGTATATATAAAAAAAAAAAAAAAAAAAAAAAAAAAAAAAAAAAAAAAAAAAAAAGGAACGAACCTCTGCACCCCTGGCTTGACGGATTCTCTCTGCCGCTGCTTCATCCATTGTTCGCTTGCCCATATTGATTGTTGGCTCTCTCTCTCTCTCTCTCTCTCTTCGATAAAGCTTCTCGAAAACGATTGGGGTAAGACTTTTCTTTTTAGAGAGATAACTCCCCAAAGAGGAAAATAGAGTAGTAGTATAATATATATATATATGTGTATATATATAGATGAAGATTTCTCAAAGCCGGAGGGCTATGGTTCCTCGTGTCTCTTTTGCTGTCAACGAGCAAAAGCCGCCGAGCAAAGATCGAATAAGTTTCTGCGTGAGAGCGTGTGTAAATGTCGAAGAGACAACTCTTGGTAGTCCTCCTTTGACTGAAAATCCAGACGCAGGAATGTAAAAAGGAGATGGAGGATTGGGAAGAGAAAAAGGGAAAGGGAAAAAAGGAAAAAAAAAAAAAAACATAGAGATATATAGAACATTATGATTATAGTATCCCCCCAAATAGACTAGAAACCTCATTTGATTATTTTCTTTCTTCTTTTTTTTTTTCGGAGAAATACCAAAAGACTGTTTCGGCTGTGCCTATCTGCATTACCATTATCCTGGTAAGAGATCTATCAACTGACGATCACCGAAATATTTTGGTCTTGATGCCACACCCGCCAGCGCGGATGGGGGAAGGGGGGGGGGGGGGGGGTGGTGAGTGGGGTGGAAGAATGCACGACATTTGGCACGAATGGACGGCGGTTGCCGACGTCCGTAAGTAGCGACCCATGCTCGCCTTGTCATGTCAAGACCTCTCTCTTCTGATTGAAATGTATCCGTTGACGGAATTGTTGCGTACCACAGACTGATGGAGAACTCCCCTTGTGGTGCCATGGTGACGGTGGGAAAGTGGTAACCCCCCCCCCCCCATTCTTATCCTTGTCCAAATCAACACATGTCTTTCACACAAACACAGCCGTTGGGGACCGGAGTGCTTGCTTCAGCAACAAGACAAATTCTTAAACGTTTGCTATTTTTGTTGAATAGAATCAAAGAAATTGAGAGGGATAAAAAATAAAATAAAAAATTCGAACAAAAAAAAAAGAAGAATACAAAGTTTCTGGTTAACTCTAAGCATTTATACATAATACCTTCTCTCCATAATTAACCCTCCAGTCTTTAAAGACTTTCCTTGGCCGTTCAAACTGCGTGATTTGGAAGCAAGATTCTCATCTCGGATTTCCCCCCCCCTTTGAACAATTAAATCCCTGTCAGTGGTCACGAACTGATTAAAAAAAAAAAAAACGTTTAATGATCGTACTTGGTTATGTATTGGACAAGAAGGCCCTTAGCTCTGCTGTCAAGCATGTTAGTGTCCGTCGTTGGTTGGCGTCCATGGTAGACCAACCAGAACAAGGATGATGACGGGTGATGACGGGTCAAGGATCAATTTCCCGAGGAAGGTACTAATAAAAAAATAAAAAAATAAAAAATAAAATAAAAAAAGAATCTGACCCGTCAGATGCAGGTTCCCGATGTCGGTTTGTCTACCTCACTCTCATGGTATTTTGTCGTTCCTTTTTTTTTTTTTTTTTCCCTCTTCGCAGATAGCCGGCCTCGTTTGCTGCCTCTACTTTTTGTTTTTGTTTTTGAACTGCCGGCGGCCGAGCCGTCCCTGGAACAGAGAAACAGCTAATCATAATCAAACGGCTTGGTGCTGTTTACAAACATATACAAGGCCAACGAACAAACCTACCATCCGGCCATCGGAAACGGAAAGGTGCGTCGAGATGATCTGACAAAAAGAAGAAAAGTTACAAAATTCCTCCAGAGTGGAGAGGAGGATGCTTTCCAGGTTCTGACGCCCAGCCCAGTTGCGTTTATCAAATTGATAGTTAATGTCGAGAGGCACTGTCTGAGTGACTGCTTCATTGTTGACTTCCCTTCCTCGATTAACCGCTGGACTTCACTCCAACCTCCCATTCAGCTCCAGCTTCCATCGCTTAGCCATTTTACTGATCCCCATTCATCGTGATGGTTCTGAAACTTTCCACCAACCAAGTGGGAAAAAGAAAAAAAAGAAAAGAAAAGAAAAAAAAAGAAGAAAATTTGATGTAAAGGACGCAAGATCGATACCACGTGCGCAACAATTGTGGTCTGAAGTCGACTGACTGACAGATTCAACAGGCCAAGGCGAGGAGGGTACAGTAGTATTCCGTGGCTGTCATCCATTTAATAAGTCGACAGGGGTACAATGAAAGTAGTACCCCCATCGACGATGGTTTGCGTGCTTTGGTGGTGCAGATCACTGCCCATGACCCAACCCATGCCCTGAAACTACTGCATGCAAGAGAGGGAGGGAGGGATTTGCGTGGTGCCAGAGCCCTGGCTCATCTCTGTGCCACAGATGTACAGATAAAACACCCTGGTCATCTTCAACTGAGAGATCTCACAGTCCACTTACACGCACACAACCCACGCCAAGACATTCCTCCTCCGCGGCGCTATTCTCTCCTCTAATGGCTGAAAATCTCGGCGTGTCCATACCGAGATAAGGAGAGAGAGGAGAGCGAGAGAGAGAGAGAGAGAGAGAGAGAGCGAGAGAAGAGAAAGAGACTTGCAACATATCTCAGCTCACCGCTTCTTTCATCTCTATCAACTATGAACTCATGAGAAAAGCGCCCTCGTTGCTAGTATTCCGTCGGTACTCCTGGCAAACCGGACTTCTGTTGATCGGTTCTCTAAGTAGACGGACCCCCCCAGGCAAACCGAAACTCTCGAAACAAGGGATTACAATGGGATCTACCTGAACGAATACTTGCTGATATCACCCGATTCATAACCAAACACGTGTATCTTTTATCCGTTTTGCTTTTCTCTTTTCAATTGGCCCAAGTAATCATACGGCCCTGCTTGTTTCTCTCTCTCTCTCTCTCTCTCTCTCTCTCTCTTTTTCTCGGATTAATCAGCTCAGTGATGATGATGATGATGATGATGCCCCTTCTCCCCATCCCCCTCCAAAAAAACAGTCTGACACTTCTTCAAGATGGCCGCTTGCCTCGCCACCTCAGCCAAGCGTCCGATAACCTCCTTATTCCCATCCACAAATCCGTACAGCGCATATGGTATCCCGACCTCATTACAAAACTCTTGAACCAAGTGCTGCGTCTTGCGCAGGTTATGCCTCGGGATCCTGGGGTACAAGTGATGGATAGCCTGGAACTGTAACCCGCCGTGGAAAAAATCCAACCAAGTCGGGCAGTCCACATCCATGGTCGTCCGCAGCATCTTTTGCGGGAAGGACTCATCAACGCCCAAGTCGGCCGTACTCATGGCGAAATGCGAGAGGGTGATCTGCACGTGCAAGGGGGTCGTAACCGCGTGGCTGACCATGAGGAACATGAAGCGGTTCCAGTTGCCCTCAATCGACTTGTACATGACCCCATAACCGAACCAGATCCAGAAAAATACTTGCCCTGCAAGCTCAAGGTATCTATGCCACGCCGCGATTCCCTTCTTCGGGCCCTGACCCTTGATGATGTACTCCCATGAGAGTCGGTAAAGGTTGAACCGAGCAAACAGCATGACAACGTAGTAGAGGTTATGCTGCATCGAGATAAAGAACTTTGCCGCCGCGTCGTAATGCATAATACGTTCGTAGTAGGTCGACCTCAATCCGGCCAGGAATCTGTGCGAGATGGCAAAGAAAGGCATGTGCTCGATATCCGGATCGTGCTCGGGCGAGTTCGTCACAATGTGATGGACGTTATGATTCCTCTTCCACCATCCCAACGACAGCCCTCCCGCGAAATCGGCAATAAGAATCCCAATAATCGTATCGATCTGGAAGTTGTGCGTGATGCCCATATGTCCAGCATCGTGAGCGCTGAAAACGAGTTGATGCCAAAACACACCCAGGAAGAATGCGCTAGGCAAATACCATCCCCATTTGAGGAACAGCAGCATCAGGCCGAAAAAGATGCTGTACCTCGTGCACTCGATAGCGTAAGCCCAGTAATTGCAGTCGTATAGTCCCTCCGCCTTGATCCGTTCATGCAGTTGCCGATACTTTTGCACGATGGCCTCCTGGGTGTCTTGATCAATGGGCGGGTACTTCTCCAGGTCGAGCTTGATCTCCTTCCGTGTCAAGATATCCAAGTGCGCCATGCCATCGACCGGTTTCTCGCCCTCCTCCTTCTCGGACTCGGCATCAACTGACGACAAAGAAGTGCTCGAAGCCGAGCTCGCCAACCCCTTCCGGTTCCTCAATCTCTCATCAAAAACAGGGCTAGGCGACCTCGTACTCCCTTCGCTCCCCTCGTTCGACGCTGTCCTCTCACTCTCACTGCCGCTCCTCCTAACCTCAACGCCCAACCTCCCGCTCTCATCCTCCTCTTCCACTTCCTCTTTCCCCTCCAAGACCCTAGGTCGGAATCGTCCACCCTGAATAGGAGGTAAGAAATTCTTCCACCTCCCTTCGATCCTTCCGATCCTGTACTTTTCCATCATTTCTCGCGCTTCGGCGGAATGTAAACTGTTCAACCGTATTTAGCACCGTTCATTATGGAGGAGGTTCCGCAGAAAAGGGCAGGAAAGAATACATACCCGTTAACCTCGTCAGTTGCATCCCGTCCCACCATGTGCTTGATAGCTTTATCTCCGCCAGGATGATACTTCATCCACCCGTCCACTTTTAACACATGCTGATCGACAATGATGATGTTGCGGCCTTCGGAGATGAGGGCTTCAATCTCGCGGCGGGGGATGAGGGAGTAGGTTCTGGGTTTGTTTTTGCTGGCGGCGGCGGCGGCTGCTGCGGTAGTGGTGGTGGCCATGATGATTATTTACCGGTTTCTTTTTCCCTCTTGTTTTGCCTTCCTTTTGAAATGATTGTCTTTTACCCGTCTTCAAGTTCTTGGTTTTCTAAAACCCCCTTTTTGAGTTTTGCAGTGTTGATTCGTCCTCCAGGGTGATTTGCTGATTTCTCGTTTTCCCAGTGTTTTTTGGTTGGCAAACCCTTTCCCTTCTCAGCTATGTCTCAAGAAGGAAAGTGCGTTTATATATCTGTTCCCCCTTTCCTTCCTTCCGGGTTGCAACCGACACGAATACCCACCACACGCACACTCTCAGACCTTTGTGCCCTCAATAAGTTCCGACACGTTCCCTTGGTTGGCCTCTCACAAAATATCTCCTCTGCCTTGCTCAGGACCTTTTTGAATCCTTTGCTGATGAGAGGTCGAAATCCAAATTTCCCCTTTAGAGACGTCAGTTGTCCCGCCTCTTTTTCACCTCCAATTTGCCTTTCAAACGCCAAAATCTTCCCACCTCTTTTTTTTAAGAAGACAAGATCAACATAGAAAATAGAAATATAAAAGAAGTTATGTTGAAAACACTAGAAAAAGAAAAGGGAAAAGAAAACGGAGGGGAAAGAAAGGTCGTTATAGAGAGAGGGAAAAGAAAAAAAAGAAGAGTAAAAAGGGAGATCTAGTATCGAAAGAATTCAAGCAACTGAAATCATCCCACGTATCCATGTATGGTAGAGGTTGAGGTGGGGGGGAAGGATTAATCATCCGATTGGCAAAAGCATGCTCTGATCTTTGAAAGCCCAAAGCTCCCTTCCCACCCCGCCCTTCCCCCCACTGTTCCCCCTGGATTTGATGCAAACTTGCGTGGAATTGACCAATCGTTTATTTTTTGAAGGACAAACAGTGAATGAAACCTCTGCCCCGCTTTTTTAATGGAATGGTTTGTTCAATCACTGATTTGCTACGGATACTTTATCAAGTATTCGAGTGGGTTAGGGTTTGTTAGTAGGCGACATTGTATGTACAGTTACATATATGTCACAGTATCCATGGATACACGTTGAAAATGAGTTTCATGGCAACTGGATTCTTATATGCCCAGTTTGCAAGTTTGATTTTGGTTTTAACTCGACAGGATTTTTTTGATTTTTTTTTTAGGAAAAATGTTAATAAAGCATCCTCATGAAATAATATTTGGGCAAAAAAAAAGAAAAAAAAAAGAGAGAAAAAAAAAAAAAGAAGAAGATACAAAGTTATCTAGTTCTTGGTCAAAAAATCGAATAGTCAGAGATAGTCTACATCATCAACACTATCCGCGCTCTTCTCTGCAATGTGCAGTTCATTCAGTTTCATACCCAAAAAATCAAAAAATCTCTTTCTATATATTGAAACCCGCACAACCAGAAAAAAAGAAAGAAAAAGAAAACCGTTTCACATCAAGTCATTTCTTTTTTCCTCGTCTCTTCCTCTAATTTTTGGCTCTCGTTGTCTTTCTCCTCCCCGAAACAGAAAAGCAGCTAAAAGAGAGAACATAAGAAAACGAGTATCGCCTCATGATGATGATGATGTTGAAAAAAAAAAAATTATGCTTGCTTTCGAAACGGCCGAAGCGAGAGCGAGAGTCCATATTTCTTTTTTGACCGGCGATGCCCTGGAAAGAGAGGGTGAAAACAAAAACTACTACAATACAGGTATACACAAGAGACAAGAACGGTGAACCCTCGCTTCCCCCCTTTTAGCCAACCACCAAACAACCTAAACCTCCAACTGTTCTGATTATGGTTGCTTAAAAGTGGATGGCCTTGCCGTGAGTGGCCATGGCGGCCTCCTTGAAGGCCTCAGCAAGAGTAGGGTGGGCGTGGCAAGTGCGTGCAATATCCTCGCTGGAAGCACCATATTCAAGAGCAAGAGTGCCCTCGGCAATCATCTCACCGGCGTTGGGGCCAATAATGTGAACACCGAGGAGACGGTCAGTCTCGGGATCGGCGAGCATCTTGACCATACCGTCGGTGTCGAGGTTGGTCTTGGCACGAGAGTTGGCGCTGAAGGGGAAAGTACCGACGCGGTAGGGAATACCGGCCTTCTTGAGGTCCTGCTCCGACTGGCCAACCCACGCAACCTCGGGGTGGGTGTACATGACGGCGGGGATGCAGCCGTAGTTGACGTGGCCGTAACCCTTCTTGATGTACTCGACAACGGCAACGGCCTCCTCCTCGGCCTTGTGGGCAAGCATGGGGCCGAAGGTGGCATCACCTACGCAGCGGATGTGGGGGATCTTGGTGCGGTACTCGGAATCGATAATGACGCGGCCACGCTCGTCGACCTCGAGGCCGATATTTTCAAGGCCGAGACCTCCGGTGTAAGGACGGCGACCGATAGCTACAAGTACGACATCGGCATCGAGCTAAACGCGGGGGGTTAAAGTTAGCCCAAAAAAAAAAAAAGGTCAGTTGGAATGGTGAAATGACATACAGTCTCGGGCTTGCCACCCTTGGCAGAGTCGATCTGGACCTTGACCTCGTCGCTGGAAATCTTCTCGCCGCTCACAACCTTGGTGCCGGTCTTGAAGTTGATACCCTGCTTCTTCAGGAGCTTCTGGATGGTCTTGGCAACCTCGAGATCCATACCGGGCCCGCCGATCTGGTCGAGGTACTCGACAACGGTAACTTCGGCGCCCAAGCGAGACCAAACTGAAGCCATCTCGAGACCAATGATACCACCGCCAATGACAACCATCTTCTCGGGAACCTTCTGGAGAGCAATGGCGCCGGTGCTGCTGATGACGGTAGTCTCGTCGATGGTGAGGCCGGGGAAGGGAGTAACCTCGGAACCGGTTGCGATAAGGATGTTCTTGCCGACGACGCTGGTCTCACCGCCGTCGTTGAGCTCGACCTTGATGGTGTGCTCGTCCTGGAAGCTGCCGGTGCCCTTGAGATACTCCACGCCGTTCTTCTTGAGCAGGAACTCAACACCCTTGGTGAGGCCTGTGACGGAAGCGTCCTTGGCCTTCATGAACTGTTCGAGGTTGAGCCTGACATCGCCGACCTCGATACCGCGGTGTTTTGAGTCGTGGAGGATCTGGTGGTACAGATGTGAGTTGTTAAGGAGCGACTTTGAGGGGATGCAGCCGACGTTGAGGCAAGTTCCGCCGAGCGTTCCGCGCTTCTCGATACATGTGACCTGTTTGCTCAAATTATTAGCCAGGTTTATGTTCAGCGCGGCATCTGTCTGTATGGTCCTTGTATTACCTTCATGCCCTCCTGGCCAGCCTTGATGGCGGCAACATAACCAGCGACACCACCGCCAATAATGACGAGGTCCTTCTCTTCTGTGACAATACAACGTCAGCCACGCAGGCTCCAATTCCCCTTTCGACCATGTTTTACTGACCAGCTCCGGTAGCATAGGTCCGCGTCCACCTGCTGGCGGAGACGATTGAGGACACGCTTTGTGGCTGTTAGCAGACGAACGGTTTGCAGACGGCGGTGGCATCCTCGGGCTTGTCGTTACCCTGACGGCTTGAATGCGGACCTGACCGCAGTCCGGCCTAGTATTCTCTGCGACAACATTTTGCGGATGTGGGATGTGGTAGCGGATAAGAAGAAAGAAAAAAAGTTCCCGGGCGGAGTGCGTCGGTGGGAAGTTGGTCAGAAACGAAGAGGCGACAAGCGAAGAAGGACTCGTCGCGAAGTCTAGTTGTGCCGTTGCTTGGTGTAGCTTGTTGGGAATTGACTGAAAGCAAAGCTGCGGCTTCATGGAAAAAATGTCCCCAGTCGTTCCGTCCAACCGTCAGGCGAATACATAGCTGTGCCCACCAGGGGCCCAGCGAAGACCCGGGATCCGGATTGGCCACGAGCATGGGTCTTGGCCCCCGATGACGCTAAATCTGGCTGCGGTACAGGTTTCCACTGCCTGTCAATGTCAACCAACCTTCAAGGCTTCCCGCCGTAAAGCCGCCAAATCCCGCACTTGGCATTGACGGCTTTGGGAATATTCTTACAGTTGGTAAATTATATTTACACTGTTTCCCTCTAGGATAATCGTACGGAGATGTCTGTCAAAAGAGGCATTTATCAATGCACTTGCTGATTAATCTATCTCTCATGCTGTCTTTTTTTATAGTATTTATTTATTTTTTTAAAAAAATTATTTAAAAGTAGAGAAAATCCAAGTAATCTTGGTTCAAATCGGTCTAGTCTAGTGAATAGAAAGCTGGTGAAATACCTGTCTGGCACATGATCATCTCGGCTCTTGGCTCGGGTTTAAAGGTTAGCTATGTTAGAGTTAAACAGACGCGACACACGTTTTTTGTGGGTTCCAACGAGGTATACATAGTAGATAATCTAATAAGGGTATCGATGATGAGTGATCGTCTAGATATTTCTCGCCGTGACAGCTTGCAGCGCAGCCTCAGCCATCTTGCATCTCTCCTTCACTTTCTTTATCTCCTTCTTGCTGCCAGCAAGATCCGTTTTCCTGGTCACTTTCTTCAGGAAATACTGCAAGCCCGTAGCCAGCTCATGGGAATCAACCGTGCTAAACAGCTTGATGACGTCCTCCTCGACGTTCCCACTGCTGGACTTGCACTCAAGAAGAACGGTATTGATCATGATATCCAACCAATCCTTCGTTTTTGGTTGCAGCTGGTAGAAGTTCAACCGTCTGAGGGCAACCAGGCCAATGTGCCCAGCAGCAATAAGCGAGCCGAACATCTTGGCTGTTCCGATGAGGCGGCGGGTTATGAACTCCTCTTCCTGATCATCCTCATCCACTTCCTCGTCCTCATCCACGTAACCGGCTTCACCAAGCTTGCCAAGCATCTTCCACAGGCTGATTTGGAAAGACCACTTCACCTGACGCTGGCTCTCGCACATCTTCTTGGCAACCAGCGTGTAATAGGGATTGTAGTGTTCCTCTGCGCCGACACACCTGAGAAGAACGGTTGCAATCTCCTTTTGACGCTCCTTGTTGAGTTTGAGTTTAAGGACGCGGAGGTATGCGTCTTGGACATCCAACGCCGACAATACAGACACAAAGATAGACCGCCGGACCTCGGTGTTCATACCCTGCTCTTTGGCAAGAACGAGCAGATCGGGTCCTTCGTCCCACCCATCATCCAAAGTGATGCTCTCGTCATCGCTGTCGTCGTTGTTTTCTGGAGCTCCCGACTTGCCGGTGTCCTTGTCCCCAGATTTGCCCGCCCAGCTGGCACCGACCAGCCACCACTTGCCTGTCTTGTCAGCATTTTTGATATCCTTCAGACCTATCCTCAACGGCTCAGTGGCCTTGAGCTTTCTCGACTTTAGCTGGCCGAGAGTCTTTTTCATTCGGGCCAGGTGCTCCGAGACCACTGCAGACGCCCCGGCCCCGGCTTTCAGCTTATTGTTCTTCAGGTCAGTAATGGTTTCAATCATGAACTTTGTTCTAACGGTCAAGTTCTTCTCGCCATACTTTGCCACGGCTGGAGG
This sequence comes from Cladorrhinum samala, assembly GCA_033576145.1. Taxonomy (NCBI): domain Eukaryota; kingdom Fungi; phylum Ascomycota; class Sordariomycetes; order Sordariales; family Podosporaceae; genus Cladorrhinum; species Cladorrhinum samala. The sequence continues at coordinate 103,066 of MU864950.1, read as the reverse complement.
GATCAAGGTGACAATGTCCTTCAGTGCCATGGGGTCATCCTGTCGAAGGCTAGGGCCGCACATCCGTACGATTCTGAGCAGAAGCTCGGCATTCAGTTCCGAGAGGTCATCAAGCATCATACGAATGTAGTCGAAAATGATATTGGGTCCAACAAGTTGAAAGTTGTAGAGTTGGGAGATGAAGGTGATGAGGTTGGATGTTTGCTTCGGGACATCGGGTCTTACGAGTGAAGCCACTTTGGCCTCGGCGTAATAGTTTTCGAAACGCTCGACGACTTCTTGAATCAGTTGGGCTCCGAGATCCGTTCCCATCACTTTGTAGGCGGCAGAGGCGAAACCAGCAGTGAGAATAAGAAGAGTGTCCGGTAAGCTCGTTGGGTCGCAGACCTGAATTAATAAGAGGTCGATAACTGAAGATGAAACGTGTTGCCTGGGGTATTCTCTGTAGAGCTTCTCAATCTCACCCAGGATAGTCAATAGGTTTGATTCTGTTATCCTGTTGATAAGACCCTGGGTTTGACGACGGACTCTAGCTGCCAGCTCTGAATCTGAGCCTGCTTCTTTCCGAAGGGAAGGAGGAACATATTTTGCCGTCTTTCCGGTCGTTGGCGCCACGTACGGGTTTTCTCTAACCTTTTTCGCTTGCGGCTCCTCTAGGCCCTCCTCATCTGAGTCAAGGTCATCGAAATCGCCTTCCGCGCCGCCCTGCTCATCGTCGTCTTCGTCCTCGTCGAACCCCTCTTCATCGGACCCGAGGTCGCTCATATCCTCATCGAAACCATCCATGTTCTCATCGCTACCCTCGGATTCTGGTTCCAGTTGTTTCTTCCGTGCGGCCGCCTCTGCCTTCCTCCGCTTCTGGGCAAGCCATGCGTCGTCTTCCTCCGCCTTTCGTTTTCGCTTATCTGGCTTTTCGTCTTCTGCGCCGCCTAGATCACCAAGGATGTCACCAAGCCCATCATCCAAGAAAGACTGAGGTAGCTTCTTTTTCCCCTTTATTCCCAATCTTCTTTCCAAATCGGCGATCTCGGCGTCGTCTTCGTCCAGTTTGCTCTTGACGGTTTTGGATATCTTTCGGTTGGTTTGCGTTAATTCTTCATTGTCTTCATCTTCCTCGTCGTCGTCTTCCTCGTCTTCATCTTCCTCGTCTTCGTCTTCCTCGTCTTCATCTTCCTCGTCTTCGTCTTCCTCGTCATCATCTTCATCGTCCGAACCTTCGTCGAGAACGCCATCTGAGAGCACGTCACCGTCATCACCAAAGTCGGCAAATGAATCCTCTTCGTCTGCCTCCTCCAACTCGGGTTCGGGTTTCCTTCGCTTCGATGGTATTGGCTTAGACTCGCTCTTGTGTTGTGGTTTTGACGGGGTTGTTCGCCCGTGGACTGGCTTCTCAGGCCGGGAGGACTGGGCAGTACTTTGCCAAGCGCCGGGTCTCTTCTTTTGCTGCCGTACGGCTTTGCGTCGGTCTTTTCGTGAGGTGATCTGGAACTCGTTGCCGCGGCCTGGTCTTTTCGAACCGGGGGAATCACTCGCGCCGAGCTCCTTGAGGAGATGCGGCGGGAGCTTCGGCCTCTTGATCACTCCGTCTGACCTCACCATGGCTTCTGGAGGCTGGCAGATTTTGCTGTATATCGGTATCAGAGTGAGCTGTTGAGAAGTTGTTGTTTGGATATTTTGATTTGCATGTGAAGGTAACTTGCGCTGCCGTTGTCTCTCAACTTTTTTTCTTATCGATAATATATCACCGAGCTTCAGTGGACCCACTAATGAGCCTGCTGCTGGCTGGCTCCACCATAAACTCTTGCAGATCAAACTTACGGCCACCCATGACAGGATTCGCGGCGCTGTCCGCTGCCCACGCCAAAAATTTCGAAACCTATTATACCGGGATTAGCACATGTTACAGTCGTAAAAAGTCAATTTGAGCTTCTGCGATTGGTAGCGAGATTCAGTTTCACGATATATCGGTTTTGTTATTTGCTTGATGTAAGTAAAGCCCAGTTTACACGTGCAAAGTTTTTCTGCACACACTGCGTATTGAAAGTTTCCAAGTTCCAAATACAGATCTTTGGTGTAATACGTACAGTACAATACAATACCCCAGTTCTCCAAAACTTCCTCTGCCCCACAAAAAGACCTTGACCAAACCCACCCACTACACTAGATGCTCCATCCAGCGAACAACGACCACACTTCGGCGGGGCAAGCTCTCACAAAAGACATATCTCATCAACAGCTCATCACCACCCAGCCAGTCTCCCGGCTCAAAAACTCACTCATCACCGCCAGAATCTCACAGCAACCGTCACCAAAGTCCCAATAATTTAAAAATGGGTCACCTAACTCACGACGAGGTCCGTCTTCCTCTCCCATTATCCCGATCCCAACGCATCTCTCACTAACTCTTCCTCACCCCTTTCTTCCAGTTCTTCACATCCCTCACCTCTCTCTTCACCACCTCCAAGTCCTCACCAAAAGGTTCCATAATCCTAACTCAAAAACGACGTACGTTTTTATTCTGTTTCTTTACCCTTAACCATAGTCCCTTCCCTTCTTATTTTACTAAAATATTAAAAAAATATAAAAAAAAATATCTCCCACCCAATCAGTCTCTTATAATCAACCAACGCCCCAACCCTCAGAATCTAATGACACCTTTCCCGACCTCAACCTCGCTTCGCCCCTCCCGCTCATCATTCACGCCACAAACGCAAAATCCAAAGAGGACCGCAAAGCCGGCAAGAAAATCAGGCTCTCGACCGTCGTTAACCCCGACGACCTCGAAGGGTTCTATTCCCGCTACGCAGAGGTTTGCAGGGCCGGGATGGCGGGGCTGAAGCCTAGGGATCGGACTAAGAGGAAGGCCAAGGCCAAGGGAAGGAAGAAGAAGGGCGCCGTGGCTGCCGCATGAACCGGAAGGCAGGGTTAGGGCGCCGTTGGGGGAGCGAGGGGTTATTGATGTATCTTGAGGTGACTGGGGAAAAAGAGGATGGCTTGGTTGCGGATGTTTTTGGCCAAGAAGCAATCATCAGAAGTGGGAAAGGCGGCATTAGATCTTAGTATTACTTACGAGGGCTTCAAGTATTAAGGAAGCAAGTGATGATGATGGAGGAAATATATTCGTTTATGAAGTCCTCGAAGTGCTTTTTTAAAAATATGTAGAGTGCGGGTGAGATGATTTTCCTCCCAAAGAAAGATAAACTCCGTTTTACCTATCTCCTCCTTTACTTTTTTTTTTTGGGGGGGGGGTATGGGGGACACTGAGTGCGTAGAGAGTTTTAAGAATTGTTGATATGTTTAAAAGCATGGATATGATTTACTAATATAGTTACATATAATCATGATGATCTCAAAAATAAAAATAAAAATTATCATTATACCCTTCCAAATCTATAAAGTCTTCCTCCCAAAGGAAGGTCCAACAAGGTTCTAATGAGAACACCCCCCACCAACCCCTTCACCCTAAATAAAAAAAAAAGTTTTCATTCAAAGACAGACTCGGCTTGATCATAATATTTATTCGCCTGTGCATTACACATTAGGTAGCCAATAAGTTTCAAAACAAACCAAGCACTCACTCCGTTTCCAGGTTACTTTTGATATTTGGCACACACGCCCACACACGCCCACACACTCACACACAGATATACACACACATATTATATCTATACAGAAAGAGAGAGAGAGAGCGAGAGAGCGAGAGAGAGATAGAGATTCGGCTTTCTCTTTCTCTCTCTCCCCTTATATTCAACCTTTTAATCACCAAAGTAACTAATTACTCCTGATTTTATACTCAACCAGTCCAAAAATGATCGACTTCCTTCTTCCCACACCATAGCTGATTGCATGATTTGTGCTGGTCTATCTGATAAATTGAAACGACTCTCTCTATGCACTGACGCTTGCTCTATCATATCATCTGCGCTGACAGAGCGCAAAAAGATTGATCATGGGCTTCTGCGATCTAGAAATACAAGAGACAAGCTATAAACACTCGGAAGAGAAACCTATTCATGCATAGACAGAACGGCGGGAAAGGGTAATTACAAACAAACAGTTGAATAGACAAACTAATCATTGAATTGTAAGTCGTTAAAAATCCGACTAAATACCCTCCTTCTCTGTGGATGTATGACATTACGGGGGGATATACGGGGGTATATCTGCAGCCACTATCATATCTACCATATTTATCAAGCTAGCGACGCCGTTCCTGGACAAAATATATCTTATGGCCAATCCATATCACTGCTTCATCCAAGGGCAGTAGCCGTACCTTCATCGCCAAGCCGAACCAAACCTACGCACACAAGCCGCCCATCCTATCATGGCCGCAAATCGTTGGGCGCGTGGGGGTCGTGTAAGTGTTGCGTATTGCCGAAACCGGGGGTATCATCAAAATCATGTCGCTTTGGAAAAGAACCAACCCGCGCCGAAAAAAAGAAACGCCAGTAAAACCAATTGCGTAATGCGCCGCTTTGTACCACACACTCTCTCCCTGCCAGAAAGAAGGGGGGAAAAAACGACCGATCCTTACGCTTCGCCGCACTGTTGCAACTCACCACACACCTGGAGTTTTGTGTTTGCCAACCATTTTTCATCACTTCAGGCCAGCCAACCCAATTTCTCTCGCTCACTCACACAACTGCCATTACCAACACAAGCCTACCAAGCCTACCAAGCCTACCAAAACTAACCCCGCACACGTCCTTTCCCTTATCGACGCCACCTTCAACGGAACAATCAGATGCTATTCGACTGTACATTCTAGGGTTGTTAAAAGCCGTCCGATTTTGCCCATTTCCTTGCGGTGCCAAAATAAAAATAAAGAGAAAAGAAAATTGTGCAGCCTCCAAACGAGAGACTTTTTGAAAAAAACATTGCGTGAAAAACTTTTGCGTTCGTGAGATTTTTGTGGAAGTCGAAGACAACAAAAACGCTAACTCCGTGGCTAGCTGTTACCAACTCTGCGGACCTCGCCTATCCTCCCTAAATGAAAAAGAAAACGGAAACGCGATCGAAAGCTATCGAATAGGGACAGAGACAACGTTGCTGAATCCTGGAGTGTGATCGACGACCGGGGGTGGTGTTGAAGGTCTCTGCGGCCGCCCCCCCAAAAAAAGGGAAATCATGATGATTGATGTAAGAGATTGTAAGCACTCTAACAATTGGAAGCGGCTGTGTTAATCGTGTTGACCCCGCTCGTGGGAAGAGAGATGCGATGGTCGTGATGCTCGACGCTTCCTGATGTTGTTAGAGCCACCTTACATGATCTGGTCCTGGGTAAGACCACCGTGACCATCGGTGTCCATCATGTCACCACCGCCGCCACCACCACCGGGAGTCAGGTACTTGACGTAGCTGAGGCTGAGAGGGCGTCCACCGTATTGGTAGCTCTGAAACTTTGCAATGGCAGTCTCGGCAGTATCGGCGTTATCGAACCGAACAACACCGCTGCCGCGAGACCGACCGCTTGGCTCATACTGGATTTCAGCCTGTTCAACCTTGCCAATAGTGGAGAAGAGCTCAACCAAGTCGTCGTTGCTAGTCGACCAGGGAAGCTATAAACATGTCAGCCGAATTCCGAAGGATGTCAAAAGTTTGCAGGGTTAACTCACATTGCGCACGTAAATGATCTCGCACTTCTCAGTACCTGAGGTGGCGTTGTCGGTGAAGGGGTTAGGAGGGACCGAGGAGTTGCCGGCGTCGAAGCCAGGCCCGCCGGGACCGCCGGGGCCACCGCCAGGGGCACCGCCGTATCCACCACGGCCGCCAAAGCCGCCGCCAAAGCCTCCGCGCCCACCAAAGCCTCCACGGCCGTAGCCACCGCCGAAGCCTCCGCGACCGCCGAAACCACCGCGGCCACCAAAGCCGCCGCCCATGGCAGCGTTGTTTGCGAAGCGGTCTTCACGAACTTCAAGCATGCGACCTTGCCAGTCATAGCCGTTGAACTGCTGAATGGCGTTGCGGGCATCGTCAGGGGTTTCAAACACCACGATTCCAGATCCCTTAGGTCTCCCGTCTGGGCCTAGTTGAACATCGGCGCGAATCACACCTCCAGTCCGTGCTGTATTAAAAAAAAGGAAAAAAGATGTGTGAGCTTTTCCCAACTCTGTTAACAATTTTGGGCCAACTTACCGGCTTGACGGAAAAGATCCTTAAGGTCCTGCCAACCAACAGTGAAGGGAAGCTGTATCGAGATATTGGTTAGCACTGACATAGTTCCTTGAATAGTCTGAATGGAGGGAAGTGACAAACGTTGGAGACGTAAATCTGGCGGCCACCGCCGCCACCACCACCAGGACCACCAGCCATGCCAGGGTTGAAACCGCCGGGACCGCCACCGTAGTGACCACCGCCGCCAACACCGGCACCGCCACCGAAACCGCCGCGAGCAGCTCCACCGCCCGGAGGTCCGAAGCGCGGCTCGGCCTCGCGATCCTATCAACAGTTAATAACCCAGCTTCTTCGAGATGTCAAATTCCTCGTTACTGACCTCGCGCACGTAAACGAGTCTACCCATGAGGTTCTGATTGCTGAGCGTCGCAACGGCATGCTGTGCCTGCTCCCTGGTCGCATATTCTACAATTCTAGAGGACCAAGTGTCAGCAATATGTCTTACAATATAGACCGTGAAATGTGATTTAACTTACCCGCATCCCTAAAACACCAACGGACAACGTCCCAACCCGTCAACCCAACAGTCCATCAAAAAAAAAAAAAAAAAAATTGCCAAGAGAAACAGGAACCACAAAGGAACCAGCCAAAATCAGTTGCAGAAGCCCACCTTCGACATTCCATTTGGAAGAAGCAAAACATCGGCGAAGAGAACCTCGCCAGCTTAAGAGACAAATGTCAGCTCGGGAAGCGCATAGAAAAGGGTAATATAGACTGTCCATAGCATACCTTGTCTCATAAAGTCCTTCAGGTGATGCCATTTGACGTCGTATGACAGGTTGCCGACGTAGACACGGCGGTCCTGCTGAGAAGTCTCGCGAATGTTATTCATGACTTGCTCTCGGTGAGCAGCACGATCTTCGAACGACCGATGGGGGGCTCCGTTGTAACCCGAACCTGTTCCTCCAGCAGAAGCACCTTGGCCTGTCATGGGTGACCGACTTCTTCTTCTGTGACGACTCCGAGAGCGATCACGGGGTGAATATGATCTGCGAGCGTTGGGGCTGCGTGAACGACCCCGTCTGGGTGAGCGCGACCTCTCACGCTATGAAACTGTCAGTAGGTTGCCACGTCGTTCTTTGTTCCTCTCAGATGAGCTAGCCGAGATGTCCGCATTCCGCTGTCCATCTAGGACACAACGTCACACATTCCCAGTACGGGATGGGGAATCCATGAATCAGACGCTCGGAGCGATCTGGCCGCTTCCTGCGCGTCGACATGAGAGCTTCATATACAAAGATATCCGGTGGACTGGCACTCAGAGAGTGAGTTGGGACCGGTCTATGGCAATCCCATTTCGACGGAGCAGCAGTGGCTGGGTTCCTCAAGAGTCTGGGACCGGTACAACCAACAAAGAGTCATAATACTTACTGGGCGGTAGGTGTCTCCTGAGTCAGCTGTGAAGAAAAATGAGGTTAGAATAACTTCGAGACCAGAAAGTCGCGAAACGAAAATAGGTGAAGTAAGGTTGGTGGTAAGTGATAGGTGAAAAGGAGTGGGAAAAGGAAGTCAAGTAATTGAGAAGTGGCAACTTGAAGGAGTGGTAGTACTTGGGGGTGCGACGGCGGGGGTTGTGGATCAAGATGCGAAGATATGCAGGCTGAGAGGGATGGAATGGGAATTTGGGGGGAGGGGGGGAGGACGGGGGTGCTCAATGTATGGACATGGAGGTATGGGTGTATGTATGTAGGTGGTATGTGGGAAACCCAGGCGGTGCAGCAGGCATGAAGGGACGCAAGGCACTGCAGCAAAGTGCTGCCCTGTGAATGGCAGAACGTGCGGACAAGGCTTGACCGACGACCAGCACCAGCACCATCACCCAGCACCCGTCCGACTGTCCACTGACTGCCACGGCCCAGCCGTTGTGAGGATGGATCAAAACGCCGACTGGGCAGTTCTTGGGGAAGAGCCTTGGGGAGTTACAAGCGGTGGTAACACGCCATCGAGGAGCATCTTGGAGAATGACCACGATCGAGATGTTCCAGAATTGGCTCATTGGTGTGTGTATAAACACTGTGTAAACGCACATACACACACAAAAACACACACACACACACACACGCACACAAGGTCCTAGCCTGGAGTCCTTGGCTCGGGAGAGAATAGGGAGAGAGGAAGTGGAGGGGGGAGGTCTGTGGCCAACGTGTCTCTCTGCTTCTCTATCTCTCCGGGTTTGAAATGTGTGTGGTATGAGAAGGAAAGACAAAACGACGAGGCTCAACGAGAACGCGACTGCGCACGCGCAGGGAACCCCAAAGCCGGAAGCTGACGGGAACTGGGCGAACTCGTCTAACAGAAAGGGGGGGAGGGGGAGGGGGAATAATCCCGACGCTGCCCAGGTGGAGGAAATGCAATCGATGTCGTACTTACCCATGGCGATAATGGTTTTGAATCGAAAATTTTTCTGTCAACTTAGCCGCTTGACGGAGAGAAATTTTTCGGCGACGCGAACTATTGGGTGCTGATGACAGGCGCCTTCTCTGTCACTGCAGCACTGGGGATGTCGCTGTTTGGCTGTTTGACTGTTTGGGGGGAACAGCTGGTGAGGCCAAGGTATGGGCGACGTTTTGCACAACGGGCCACCGAGTCGGTTTGAAGGAGGGGGCCTGAGGACGGAAAGCTGGAGCTCCACGGGCAGTCGAATTGGGCAGGCGCGTTGGGTGTGTGCGCCCAAAGCGATCGGAGAAAAAAAAAAAAGTCGTCTGCTGTGGCTTGCAAGTAGACTCCAGGTACAGATTGGATGCGATGGCAGCTATGTCCAGCGCAAAAAAAATCGCGTCGATACGTCTGATGGTCCAAAGAGGTCAGTACAGAGTTTGGGGCCAGGGTAATCAAGGCCGACACCAGGTAGAGAGAACGCGCGTGTTGGACAGCGGCCCAGCCAGACGCCCGCACACGCCGCAAGGATTCGAGGTTGAATGTGCAGTGGATCCCTTGGCAGATTTGCGGACAACTGAGACGCTCGCAAATGGGCACCTCGGGATTGTGAAGTCGTGCAGTTTGCAGTCGCGCAGAAGCGGCCTACGTACCTGGGATGGAGCGTATGGATGGATGGATGGATGGATGGAAGGATGGGCTGTTTCGGACTGCACCGGACAAAAGATTGTTGCAGCAGAGCAAGTTGATTCGTGGGAGGAGAGCTGGCAGCCTTTGGCGAAACTGAGGGAAGGGGCCTGGGCTGTCAGCTTGGCAAAAAGTTGGTAGATGAGGGTGGAGCCCAGCAAACGGATGCTCCCTCTCATCAAGGTTGTTGCCCCAGCTGGTTGGGGTGGGTATGAGGGGCAGAAAACGGAGAAAGAGGTCGGCGACGGGAGTGAGTGTGTGGCTGAAACGGCAAACCGATTCCCCAGAACTCTTTCACTGGTCAAAGACCGGTAATTACCAGCGTAATTTACCATTTCAAGGGGGGACCTCCTCGCCAATTTCTGATATAAAAAAAATGCAATGCCGTTCACCATCTGCGGCGCGGTTTGATCTTCGTGATGGTAATTTACAGCCAGTCAGCATTCGAGGCCAAACTGCCCCAACACGAGATACAAAGCGGGCCATGTCCGGCTACAACGGCGTGGGTCAAATCGCAGCGTTACACTCCGGGTTCCCCTGTGACATTGGCTAATGGAAAGTGCAGAATGCAGGTTGAATGTTGAGGTGAATCTATGTATGTATGTATGTACACTACATACATACATACGGATATACATCTATCTATCCATTTTTCAGCAGCCTGAGCACGCTATCACTCCGTCTTGGCCGCGACCTCTATCTGCCTCGGGAGCTGGCAATTCCTATGCCTATGTCCGATATACACATTTTGTGTATTGGTATTATTAACCAACACGAAGACTCTCGGGATATCACTTCAGGGACACAGAAGAGATGGCCTAGAACATTGAGCACTAGTTGACGATCATAGCTATGCATGTGTCTGTGTCATCAGTTTGAAAGCATAAGGACTTGCATTTTCACTTGGACGACCAAGGGTTCAGATGTTTCAGAAAATGCAGGCTCCTTGAAGAAAGACCCGTGTAAGGGAAAAAAAAAAAAAGTTTGTGTGTGTGACAGCCTCGTCGTCACGTTGATGAACGGTGCCGTCCCTTCAATGGCGCAAGAATTCACAACGAAATCGAATTGCCCCATCAAAAAAATGTAATTCTAGCAAATCACGGCCCCTCGGTAGCCTCGCTAGAAGACATGCCTGCAGCCTGTTGGACCGTGCATGCTCATCAGATTAATTGCAAAGAAAGTCAACAATTCTCGGAGAGCTAGCTTGAATCAACCACACCGGCGTTTAAATCAGCTCATTTCTCACCGCTCATAGCTAAGATGCTTTTCCGCTCGGATTGCTGCAAATAGACACAATCTTCATATGCCTTTTGTCAGTGTGAGGAATCCCAACACTGCAAGAAGAGATGAGCTGGGGAGAGGGGGTGGGGGGTGGTTGAACAGTGCAGGAGAACAAGGATCCTTCTCCCGCTCTCACAGCTGCTCCATGGGAACCTCAACGACCACAAGGGACGAATGTGGAGATCCGGGCAGTAAGTTTGTGGAGATGGGCGGGATGGAAGTGCATACCGGTATCATTTTGTTCGTTGCTTTTGATGCCTCGTCCGGTCCAGTATGACCAAACGGTGCCACAGCATCAATCAAAGTCCAGGGCATGTGCTCTGCAGTTGGACATGATATATACGTACTATGTACGAACAGGAGAGCCACAAACCCCACCTACCCTGTTGAATAAGATCCCCCACGCTTGTTAAAAGCCAGGCATTGAGCCTGGAAGGGGGCTCAAGCCAGGTTGTGGGGAGATTTTCGGGAAGAAGGCGGCGCTTCACAGCTTTCATTAGCAACGCAAGTTTAACCCGATCAAGTCACGTACATATACACCACTCCACCTCTACATATAGCAGCAAATATGGTACTCCGACAGCAGTTCTGATCCAGACTGCAGTCTCCCCCCCCCCCCTCGGCCCCCAATCCCAGCGCGTCTGACACTGTCGGGATTCTTGGCTGTTGCCAAAGACATGGGACATGCTCAAGGCCCAGGCTTTGGTAGGGTGCTTGTGCAGCTGAGGCCCAGAAATCCCTTCACTGGATTGTCATCCGAGAATGGAAAGTCGCCGAATGATGAGTCCCGCAAGCACGCGAGGTACAGACCGGAAGCAGCCGTGTAGATTAGTCAACTCCCGTCACACACAGCGCTTCCTCTGATCACTCCCCGACGTAGTCACAGTTGACCTGGGCTGTGAATTGAATACATCAATAGCTTCACTTCCCACCTCCATACGAGCTATTGTTACTAATGTCGACTGCAAAAACGGCGTTCCTGGAGCGGAGCAAGGCTAGCGTCAACGCCGCCGAGTCCTCAATCTATGGAACAGAAGGAATCTCAGCAAGTGTCACTGTATTACTCCATGTCCTGCACAACGACAATCATGTTGCGGGTTTTCCCGCTGCCCGTGCCGGTTGCCTTATAATCACTCACCACAGAGGGTCGAGATAGGACCAAATCTCTACCCTCGGGCTAACGCCCGACAAGGCGATCACACACATCAAACGGACCAGGCGGACCAGGTCACCAACAAGCTCCACAGTGGCGGACTCGCTGGCATTGGTCTGCCTTATGGTGTTGATGTGCCGTGCTGGGCGGCCCCCTTGATGGCTTTGTAGCCTGCCATTTATTGCTTGTGTAATGGTAACACGGCAGCCGAAGTGCGGGAAACCGAAGTGCTGACCACCCAATCCCGTTCTTGGACACCCTCTCAGTTGGTCGTCAGCATCGAGGATTTTTATGCCTCCGACTGGGAGGACCTCATTGCAGAGCGCCAATCCTGTTGCCTCGCACTTGGTGCTTGGCCAGAATTTTGCTCCGGTCAGCCGAAGTTGAGATAGCTCTATCGGGCCTGTTACTCCGGACTTGACTTGATAAGCTAGGCGGCAGCCCAATTGCTGGTGATCAGGTCGCCTCAAGACGGGAGAAAAACTATCAGCGACCTCGATCACATTTTCCCCTTTAGCTCGGCCAACCAGAACCGCGCAAGTGACCGGCGAATGCAAGGTGCGGTCGGTTAATCAAATGGTCTATGCAGAGTACCATGGCGCAGCGGTATCTGGTGGGTGATAAGTGTGTGTCGAGACCTTTACAGTTGGATGTTCCCGCTCCCCTCTCTCTGTCTTCGGCAACGGGGGATGGATGAGGCGGCCCGGGGACTTGATCCGGTGGGGGAAGTTGGTTGCCCCGAGCATGAATGAGGCATCGCAACTGACCAGAATTGTCTGAGGCTGATGCCGCCGTCCAGCCGATCAGCTAGATTTTTTTTATACTAGACTCCCAGCTGAGCCGAGTAAGGAACCTTGATAGCCTTGACCGAAAATAACATGATGCAATCCCGCAGGTCACGGCGCCTATTCTTTGTGCGTATCTGGGGCCTGTGGATGATTAAAGACCCCGCTCTGCAGGTCGTGAGGGGACTCGACGGAACCTGGGTTGTATTTATTGGATAAGGTCGGCCTGACCTCGTTACTTCAAGCCCGCGTATGGCCCGATAACTTCCTCGGTGAACTCGATGAGTTGTGAAGTCTGTAGGATGATAAATATCGGGGAAATCAGTGATCCTGGACGGCTCAGCCATATCCCTCTGACCTGCCTTTTCGTCTGGCATGGGTGAAAATCACAGCTGGACTCTGCTTCTCCTTGCATTAGTCTCCATGCTGCATCTGCTAGCCGTGGATTCTGATCCTCCATCGCTCACACCCGCCTCTCCGGATGAGTGGTGTGGGCCCCTCCGGGGGAACATCTTGCCCACTCCCCGTTCGTGACCCTAGCCCCAAACTGACGGCATCTGTGGATTGAGAATGGCCACGAATATCCCTTACCAAGAAACAACCCCACGGAATACTAAACGACATGGAGGAGGTTTGCGCGACCATGAGAAAGGAGGCTGATGCCTGCCACCTGCCTGGTTTGTAACTTTTGTTAGAGCTGCTTGACATTTCAAAATAGCGGGGTGGTCAAATGCACGACACCTTTTTTGGTACAAAAAAATATTTTGTGGAGAGCGGGGTGTGAGTGGGACCTCGACGGAACCCGCTACCAAGCCAAAAGCCAAGCCTTGCTGAAGCTTTTGGATCTTTTTGATAAAGAAAGCCCCACAGCGAGCTAGGGTGTGTGGGTGGGTGGTATCAATCGATACCTACCTACGTAAAGCACGTGTTTTTTCTTTTTTTTTTGGGGGGGGTGAAGCTATAGCGTGTGATACCGCCCATAACTCCAACAATCAAGCAAGACAGGAGGCACTGAATAGGTAACAGCAGCAAGCAATTCGACAAACTTCTTTTACATACGGTACCTAGGTACATGCAATACCCCTCCCTCTGTCCTCGAAACCCTCGACCATAATGCCGCCAACTCCCACCGGCGCCGCCTCCGCCGTCCGGCGCATCAGCACCCTCCTTGTCTCCCCCCTCCTCCGCGCCGGACCCTCTTCGGTCCCCCGGCGAACCCTCACAACCACCACCCTCAGAACCTCGCCCTCGCCTCGCATCTCCCAAATACCAAAAAGGACCTACCACTCAACAACCCACCCCCCGCCGCCCGGGCCCTTCACGCCCGCCGAGCTCTCCCTCCTCTCTTCAGCATACGCCCACGTCCCGCTCCACGGCTTCTCCCCGGCCTCGCTGGCCCTCGGGGCCAGGGACCAGAACCTCCTCGACATCTCGCCCTCGTTCCTGTCCTCGGGGGACCCGGCCTTCAGCTTGATCCACTACCACCTCTACAACGCGCGGAACGCCCTCGCGAGCAAGAAGGATTCCCTGTTCCAGGGGACGGAAGCCGTCATGACGGTCGAGGAAAAAGTTGAAGCCTTGACCTGGGCGAGGTTGAAGTCGAACGAGAAGGTGATTGGGAAGTGGCAGGAGGTATGTACATATACACTATATTACAATATTTACCTTCGCCCCCCCCCCCCCAAAAAAAAATGTAGCCCCCTTTTTTCAGTCCACCCAAACAAGTAAAAAAAAAAAAATTTCGATGTTGTATATTGATAAATTGTTCTCTCTCTTTTTTTGTTTTTCTTCCTTCTTTCATTCTAGGCCCTAGCAATCCTAGCCATGCCATCCTACGCTCCCACGGCGGTAAAAGAGCTCGCCCTCCTCGCAGACGAAATATACCACCTCGCCGGCGACCTCTCGGTTGATCCTTCCTGGTACACGAAACGAGCGTCGCTATCGGCCATCTACGCCGCGTCGGAGCTATTCATGACTACCGACGCCTCCCCAGGCTTCCAAGAGACGAGAGCATTCCTCAGGAGGAGATTAGATGAGGCAGCTACGGCTGGTGGTGCCGTCAAGGCGGTCGGGCAGTATGCCGGATTCACTGCTAGCGCTGTAGTGAATATTTTGAGGAGTAAAGGTGTCTCCATTTAAAGCCCACCACCGGGGGGGGGGGGGGGGTGTGTGTTTGGAATTTTGAGCCATGTATAAAAACGTGTACAATGACATGACTTCTCTCTGGCAGGTGAGAGATAGGGAAATTAAAGACGAGCATGTGTTAAGAGTGTATTCTACCATGTACAGTACCAAGAAAATACTACTCATACTAGAAAAAAAAAAACATACGCTATCATCGGGCTTCCCAAAAGGAGAAGCCTAGTCGATCAGTCCATGAGCCTTAAAGAGCAAATGAGAGAACAAACCCTCTCCCGCCTATATGAAAAAGCTCTAACCGATATTGATGTCCTCCGTCAACCCACAGACTCCCCGTACTATTCATCCTTCTTTCTATAACCGAGCCTCCTTGTGTCCCTCATAGATACATCGTCAGAGAAAAAAATACGTGGTACCACGTATTGAAACAAATCAAATACTTCAACACAACCCAATTCCTGGCAAATATACTCCATCAATATTCAAATAGAACTTCATCAGCGACCAATTAGATCGGGCAACCTTTGTTGGCGAGGGTCGGTAAGGCTGAAAGGGAAAAAAAAAAAAGAAGAACAAAAAAGTCAGTATATATATTTCGTTGACAAGCAACTAATCAGAGCATATCCAAGTGGGAACATACCGAATAATCTTGACATCCTTGTCAAGTGTGTTTCGCCCCTCAATGGCATTGGGCGTGATAAAGATATATTGGCGATTAACCGAGCGACGAGCCGCAGTGATCTGTCATTAACAAATTAGCATCTCTGACACACCAATGACGACGCCTCTCTTCGGAAGAACTTACAAGCATGTTCGTACTAATGGCTCGGTTCACGTTATCCATGAACACATCAAACTCATCCAAACACCTCAGAGGCGAGCCCATGGCCTCCCAAATAGCCAACAACAAGCATATAGACGAAAACGACTTCTCACCACCGGAAAGAGTCTTGGTGCTGCGTCCACCAGCCCGTTTCTCCGTCTTATCCGGCTCGACCTGGAGATCCAACGCCTTCCTCTCGTGATCGAGAAGCAGTTTCCCTCTGAACCCACGCTCGCTGAGGAGGTAGATGAAGTTGGCTCGAGACTGCGAAGAAATGTACCGCTGAAACTTCCTCCATTTGTCGAGACGCAGACTGAGCGTCTCATTAAGCTTCTCGTTCGTCATCTTTGTATCCTTGAGCAGCTTGTCCAACTGACGAAACTTCGCAACCGTCCGAGTGACGAACTCGAATACCGTCTTCTCGTCCATCCTCGGGTCCTTTGAAAGCTTCTTGTATCGAGCTTCGAGGGTTTCATACTGGTTCTGGAGCGAGGCAGCGTCCTCGCCCTCTCGAGGGTAGAGGCGATGTTCGCATATTCGCTTGGCCATTGGTATTACTTCGTCTTCCAGCCCCGCTTTCTCCACTGCGAGGTATTCCTCATGCTTCTTCTTCTTGTCGTCGACCTTGTTAAGTCTCTTGACGATATCGAGTCTCTCGGTGTTGCAAAAGTCTTTCTTTTCGACCATTCTGGCAGTCTTTTCTTCAATCTTGTTGATACGGGCCTCCACATCCTGAACCAGCAATCTCTTCTCCTTGACCACCTTCTTTTCCTCCTCGGTCCGCGTATTCATTTCTGCCTTTTTCAGGCTCAAATCGCCAAATAACACCCCTCTAAGCTCCCTTTCGTTCTTCAGCTCTTCGAGATGCGATTGATAAACCTCTAATCCCTTGTCACTTCCGTCGAATTCCTCTAGTTCCTCCTTGAGCTTGTCGATGCGATCATAGACCTGCTTGAGTCGGGTTTCCAGAGTTTTTTCGTCGCGGGCTCTTCTTTGAATGTCGGATTGGCAACGTTGAACTTCCTGCTGGGCACGCCGTCTTTGACCGGCAAGGTCATCGAGGTCGGCCTCGAGCTGGCGCAACGAATCTTTATAGTATGCCATTTGAGATTCGTCATCAGTTCTTATCCGAGGCTTCTGCCTCGGGTTAGGCTGGACTGGTGATGACGAGAAGTTGCCCCGGTTTTCTAGACGCACACCTTCGTTCCGCTTCACGTCATGAAAGCAAACGCAGGCCTTAACGTTCCGCGGCGGCGCACCATTAAACATGATTTCATGCCCTCTGCTGCGCTGCGGAACGAGAAGAGTCTGCTCTATCGCCGCCTGAATGATAAACTGATCTCGTACTAGTGGGCTGTCGAATTTAAGAACTCGAAGGATGGTATCATACTCCTCGTCTGGCTCTTTGCCCTCCAGGTTAAGGGGGCGTTTGCTGCCAATCAAAACAGGAGGGAAATTCCTGAAGCCCATCCTGCTGATCATATCGGTCAATATTTTGGCGTCCTGGCTGCTGCCCACGAGGAACCCGTTAAGATTGCCTCCGAGCATTTGCTCGATGAGCGCAGACCACTCGGGCTTGACGAGTTGGATGTGGCGCCCCAAGGGACCGATAGGCTTCGTCTCGAATCGAGAGTCCGCCTCGATCGCCCGAACCAAGGCTTGCATCTTCGGATCGTAGCCGGCCCATAGTGAGATGGCTTTCCCTTCCAGTTCTCTGATCCTCTCTTTCACTAGGTTGATCTCATTCTTCTTGCTCTTGATGGCGTCATCAACTTGGGTGAGCGCTTTGTTGGAGTCGGTCAGCTTGTTGTCCAGCGGGAGCTTCCTGGACTGAACTTCCTCTTGCTCCTTTTCGATTTCGAGAACTTGAGCGTTCGCGTTGTCAAGCTCCTGGCGTTTCTGCGCCTGAAGCCCGCCGTCTGCTTCGGCCAGTTTTTGCATGGTTTCGGCAATCTTCTTCTCGAGTTCCTCAATCTCCTTTTCAGTAATCTTGAGTCTGTCGCGTGCCTCCCTTTCCGAGAAATGAATTTTCTGCAGTTCGGCTTTCAGTTGGTTATGTC
This sequence comes from Cladorrhinum samala, assembly GCA_033576145.1. Taxonomy (NCBI): domain Eukaryota; kingdom Fungi; phylum Ascomycota; class Sordariomycetes; order Sordariales; family Podosporaceae; genus Cladorrhinum; species Cladorrhinum samala. The sequence goes on along the minus strand of MU864950.1, from coordinate 85,585 downwards.
CCTCCTTGGATTTGTCGTATTCCTCCTTGGCGGTCTCCTCCTCTCCGCGTAGCTGCTCCAGTTGATCTCTGTAGCGTGCTAGTCTCGACTCGGACTCCTCCAGCTCTCGATCCTTCTCTGCCAACGTTTGTTGCAATTCACGAATTGCTGCATCGAGGCCTGCGATTTTCTCTTGCCTCTCCGCCATCTTCTGTTCATGTTCGTCAACCCTAGCCCAGGCAAGCTGCATGCGGATATCGTTTAGTTTTTCACGCAGCTTTCGTGTGCCCTCGAGTGACTCCTTCATTCGGTTGGCTTTTTCTAGCTCCGCCTGGGCGTGCTTGAGATTCTCCTCTTGGATGGGAATCTTGGCCATTGAGGAGCCGATGTTCTCAGCGATCAGCCGGTAGTCGTTATCAAGCTGCTGAAGTTGGACGCCTTCAATGAAGAATTTGTATTTCTGTGCCTTGGTTGAAGAGTTTAGAAATTGGCGGGCGTTATCCTGGGACAGAACGTTCAACGGGTTATCAACCTGGAGCGCAAAGTACTCAACAATCTCATCGACCTCCTGCTTCTTGCTTGAGATGACGCTTCCGGTGACAGACTTGACCTTAAAACCGCTAGTACCGGATCGAGAAAAGTGGCGCTCGACCGTGATGGAGTCACCGTAAGCCTCGGGCCTATATGCATCCTGTCCTTGGTTCTTGATCCTGACGGCGAGGATGGAGCGTTCGCAGCCTTCCTTGACAAAGCTCTTCAAACTGCCACCGCGGTTTGTTGAACTAGCCTTGCCGCCCAGACACAATGTGATGGCTGTCAAGATGGCACTTTTTCCGCTCCCGTTCTCTCCCACGATGAAATTGAGCAGAGGGCCGAGGTCAACCTGCAGGCGAGTATGGCACATGAAGTTGATGCAAGTGATGCTCTCGAGGATGCCATTCTCGGCAATCACATTGTCTCCCAACAAATTCGGACGCCCCATCCGCAATCGTTGGGTGGCCCTCTGATCATCCGCAGCCTCATTCCGGAGATGGTCAAATCCATTATCCCGCATCAATTCATATTGAGTCTTTGGCGGAGTATCGGGTTCGGGAGAGTCGCCTGCCGGAGTAACGTCTTCGAGTTCCGGTGTTTCCGTGCGAAGGAAGTGGTGAGGATTTTTGCCGGACTCGCCATTGGTGGACAGTCGCACACGTTTACGCTGCTGAATGTAAGTTAGAATTGTCAGTCAATGGGACAATAATGGCAGAGTAATTGCGCTTACCGTGTCGGCCAGGAGCCCTGAGCGTGCGTGCTGTACCTGGACGACATCTTCATCTTCGCCGCTCTCGGTGTCCACACGACGAGCGCGTTTGCGAGAGGACTCAGCCTCGAGATTGTTAATAGTCCTTGACGGCATGGCAGAGTTATCGTCTGCTACCTAAACACCAACAGGGCTCCCCAACGCATGCCGCAGTCAGGAGACGGTGGATGCGCAACGAGATACCTATAAACCTTAAAAGTAACTATTAGCAGTGTGCAACCAGGCTGAGGCGGGGGACGACTCGACGCGTCCCGTCGCACCCACTAATAAATCGCGTCAAGGGAACGAAAAGGCCCCAAAGTCCAGTGCTTTCGTCTCCACTTTACCCACTCTCAGCGTCGAGAGGCCCAAGCTTCCCTGCAAACCCCGCTATCCCAGCGAAGCTCCCCTGAACCGACTGTCTGGATCCAAACACTACGTCGGTCAGGTCAAATCATGCCCAGGGTCTAAAGTGGCAACCGCCCCACTTTCTGGTTTTTTGAGTCTTGAAGTTGGCAGTGTTGAATTCCCAAAGCGAACGTCGTTGAAGAACTAAGCTGTTCCCGCATCGAGAAGTCGATGCAAGTGGATAAAGCAAGCCATCGATTACAAGACAACTGGCATTGCCGGATAAGAACTTACCTTCCCACCTTCCAAGTGTGCACAAGGTCTCAGGTAAACCAAAGGGCACTTTCCATTTCTTTCATGCCCCTCAAGGCATGGGATCCAGTTGCAGTCAGGCATCCCAAACCTGAATGCAGCTCTTGCTAGGGAAAAAAAAAAAGTATGAAAAAAACAAGCCTGGATCATATTTCAAGAAACGTCAAAGAAGAAAGCAAGGAATTTGGTCAGAGAATTTAGAGGGCACAGGCAGGCATGATGAGTACTGCGCCCGAGTTACGTCCCGGGGACGAGGGCTTTGATGGATTTCGCATGAGGCTCCCCGAGGACTGTGTCGAATATATGCTCTTCATTCTCGGGAACAAAACCGACAACAACAACACTCCCAGCCTAGAATCAGTGCGAAAGGCCGCAGAAAAGAAGTTGGATGAATTAGCAAAAGATTATATCTGGCAACGGGAGCCCTTTCGGTTGGAAACCAGAATCCAGAAGGGTGTGTATGATAATCTCCTTGTGTCAAAACTAAAAGTGTCTAATCAGCCATTTAGGTTCTGGGGTTTCCTACCTCCACGGAACAACGCACTATGGCGATAATGTTGAAGACGAATGGCTCATCGTCTATCTACTCAGAGAACTCAGCAGAGCTTTCCCCGCTCTTTGGATTCGTGTATCCGATAGTGATGGCGAATTTCTCCTCATTGAAGCAGCAAAGGTTCTCCCCAAGTGGTTGAGCCCCGAAAACGACGCCAACCGAGTGTGGATTCATGAGGGCAAACTTCTCATCATCCCTCTAGCCCCAGATATGCCAGAGACGATCAAATCAAAGCCCATATCCCTAACTTCCGCCATATCGGCCATCAGAGCAGACCCCTCCTCGCTGATCCACTCCACCTTCATCGAAGCAGAAGCCTTCTACCGTCTTGAAAAGTACCCAGGCCAAATCACTGCTTCGACTCATTACTCCCTCGTCACTATTCCACGAAAACTAGCCTACATCCTTCACGCCCGACCCAAAGCAATCGCACCAGCAACGGAATCCTTCTACCTCCGTGATCCTGTCTCCCTCAAACCTCTCTTATCGCCGACAGGCAACAGCCTTACTTTTCCCCCTGTCGATCTAGTCACCATCTCTGTCCGTTTCACCAAAGTTCTATACGCTCAACTGAAATCGCAACACTTTGCTCCACCCGCAGTGTGGCGACCCATCTTCGAGTCGGTTGAATCTGAAGCAAAGGCGCCCAATACGGACCCTCAAGAATCTCTAAAGAAACTGGCCCGCCTGGAGCAGGGAATGAAGCTCACCACAGGGTTCGAAATTCTCACTCAGTCAGCAGATACGAGTTCCAACAGGATAGCCAGAGAAGTAGGGCTGTTGCTGGAAGATCTGGAAGAAGATGGCGAGAGCGTCCTGCCAACCGACGAGGATGTCAAGGGCTGGAAGGATGTGAACAGGGAAGATGATGACGGATGGATGGATATCGATTATGCGGAATTCGAGAAGGAGTTAGATGGCAAGCAAACTGGAGATAAAAACGCAAAGAAGTTTGGAGATGCTACTGCTCAGGCAGATCTGCAAAAGATCGTGGAAAGGTTTGAGGCGTTTTTGAATGACACGGGGGCGGGGATTGATGGAGCCGATGTTGACGAGATGGATGAGGATGATGACGATGATGAAGACGAGGAAGATGATGAGTATGATGATGGGTATGAAGATGAGGATAAGGAGGTCAGTTTTGATGAGGAGCAGTTCGCCAGGATGATGAGGGAGATGATGGGTTTGCCTGGCGGGGCTGGAGACGGTGACAAGAAAGGTAAAGGCAAGGCTGTTGATGAGGAAGAGTCTGAAGGTGAGGAGGACGAGGACGAGGACGAGGAGGACGACCACAAGGAGATCCAGAAGATCATGGCCCAGTTTGAGTCGGAGCTCAAGGGTTATGGAGCGTTGAATTTAGATCCTAAGCCTGCCAAGGAGACCGGAAAGATCAAGGGAAAAGGAGAGCCGTCAAACGGCGCAAAGTCCGATGCTTTTAGGGAAGAAGACGAAGAGAGCGATGACGATGCGGTTGATATCGACTACAACCTCGCCAAAAACATTTTGGAGAGTTTCAAGGGCCAGGCCGGTATGGCTGGACCAGCCGGCAATCTGCTTGGACTGATGGGGATGCAGCTACCTAGGGATGAGGAAGATTCGGGCGACGAGAAGTCATGAGATATTGTGCAACGTCATTTCAATACGAAAGCGCAAGTCTGACCGGCTTGCTTGGGTAATTTTCAAGTCTTCGTCCGAGCAAAACATTTCCCCTGGGAACTGATAATCAAATGACAAACTGCGATGACTCTTGAGTGATGAATAACAGCAAGAAGCAGCTGTTACCCTGTTATCTATCTTCTGCCGCAATCATGCCCAAATATGCACATTTCTGTTTTGTCTTGAAAAGGGGGTTGCCAAAAGAGGGTTGCCAAAAGAGGGTTGCCAAAAGGGGTAACACGTGACCAGCGCTAAATCTTCAAAGCACACTGCGCTCAGTAGCGACTTCCCAAACCTGTTCCCGGCCTGCCAATTGATGACACAGCTCGAAAGCTCAAAACTCAAAAGAGGGTTCAGTTCCCGCGATTCCCACAGTTTAAAAACCGTACCTCTTGTGCCCCAGGTCCAATCGATCAGTTCAAGCGTTTTTTTAGCTCAATTGAATTCAGTTGGGGGCGCATAATCCACATTCAGGATTTCTTGCCAAGACGCTCATCGTGAACCTCAACAAAACAGATAATGGTGGAAAACGGTAAAAGAAAAGGCGCCCCAGCTGGCGGTGCCGCACAGCAGGCTAAGAAGAAAAAGGTATGAAGAGACGAATGCGTAATCTTGTTTTCCTTCAAGCTTCAGGCAACCAGTTATGCAGCCCCATCCCGCCCGTCAGTCCAACAGTCCAACAGTCCAACAGTCTCATGAAGCGAGGGTTCCGCTTGCCTTAAATCTTCAGACTTTTCGTTACCGCGTCCGTCATATTGCATGAATATCTTCGCTAACAATTCCCCGATACAGTCTGGAGGCAACGGAGGAAAATGGCAAACACCTCATCAGCAAGCCAAGGCCGTAAAGCACCAGGAAGCCAGCCTGCAGCCAGGCGAACCCGGCATCTGGATAACATGCGCCAGACACCAGGAGAATAGGGCTGCACGGGAGGTAGCCATTCTCTTTGCAGAGGTTCGTTTTCGTATTTGGTGTTCTTACGTGTCAACGGGCGCTTACCAATGGGCCTATGCAGACGGCGGAGAAGATGTATGGCATCAAGAATATCCATGATGCGGAGAAAGGAGAGGACGACGGCAATGAAGATGAAGACGACATTGAGGCGGCTATTCAGAAGGAACTTGAGGCTCTCAATTCGAACCGGAAGGGCACGGATGGTGGGCACAACTTCACGCCCCTTAAGATGAATGTCGATTGCCTGCTATTCGTCAAGACCAAGGCTCCTATCGAGCCAACAGCCTTTGTGAGGCGCATATGCGAGGACGCCAAATCATCTGCCGAATCCGGCCAGATGAAGTGTCGCTACGTCAACCGTCTTACACCCGTGACGGTTACAGGAAAGGCCACGGAGCAAGGCCTCGCCGACGTCGCAAGGGAGGCGCTTGAGCCTTTTTTCGACTTGAGTGGGAAGCGGAAGCCGGCAGTGGAAGGGGAGGGTGACAACGGAAAGGATCCTCGGGCTGGCGAAACCACCGAGGCAAAGGCCGAAGAGGACGAGAAGCCCGAGACCGAGAAAAGCGAAAACGACAACGGTGCCCATACTAAAGAGAATAAAGGCTTCACAGTGAGTTGTTCCTCACCCCCCCCCCCCACCCCCACGTCCTTGTATCCCCTTGAGATTTTGATGCTAATTAACCCCTGTGCTAGTTCGCGATCCGGCCCAGCATTCGGAACCACAGCAGGTTGAAGAGGGACGTTGTGATTGATACGATCGCAGGCATGATCAATGACGATCGCCACAAAGTCAACCTCAGCTCGCCGGACAAAGTCATCTTGGTTGACGTTTATCAGGTAAGAGAAAAAGACGAGAGAACCGGCTCCGCGTAATTATTATATTCGCCCAACCTCTAACCCTCACAATAGACAGTATGCGGCATCAGCGTCGTCGACGGCGATTGGGACGAGCTCAAGCGGTACAACCTGACTGAGCTGTACGGACTAGGGAATCTGAAAAGCGGAGGAGCCAAGGGCCGTGAATCGAAAGCGGAAGATGCATAAACGAAAAGACAGCATGTCGAATTTCAAAATATGCATGATGGCATTTTTCTTCCCATCGGGCCTTCACATCATGCATCCATCATCATCACAAGGCAAATGAAATAAAACCCCCCCCTGAGAGCGAACAAGTGCGGTTGGCAGATGTCCGAGGTGCGTGCTGCAAGAGGATTATACGCTAAGCCCTATTCAAGATAATTTTGACGAGACGGCGACCTGCTGCCGGCCCCCTTGCCAATATTGGATGCGCGCAAGAACCAACTAACGGCCCGTGAGCCCTCGCGGCTCATCTCTGCAGTGAACCCCCAAAGCCAAGCGGTCCCAAAGAGGCGGGCCCGCTTGGTGATGGTTGTGGATTTTTGGAAAGAGTTCCATTCCCAGGTTTCCTTTGATGGAAATAGCCGCTCCGACGTTGCTTTGGTGCTTTTGTTTTGGCGGGTCAAGTCAAGCCGGCCCGCCTGTTGAGGTTACAGATGACCGTTGGCCAGCGGGACTTTTTGTTGCTTTTTTCCTTGAGCGAGAAAGTTCCCAATGCCCATTGCCCATCGCCAACGGCATGGGATAATCGATGTGAGGCTTCCCCATGTCGATACGTTCAGACAGCTGAAGATATGATGATTAATTATTGCATAACGGCATGAACATGACACAAGACATGACAATTTCAAAGGAGCTAACGTTCATAATGTTATATTTATCACATTATTCGCGTCTTTTATGTCAACCTCGATCTGTCAAATCAATACAAGAAGATGCTCGTTCTACAAGTCTACTAGGAAGGAAAAAAAAAAAAAAAATTGTTCGGTCCACGGTGCACAGATTTCACCAGCAGGGGGTGCCCGCTGTTGCTTCTGTAGTGGGTTTTTTCGCTTAGCAGTGACCAATCACCAAATTCCCGGCTCGCTTATTGATGCGCCTCCCAGAACCCAGAACACAGAACCCAGCAAGATGGTGACCCCCAGACCATTCAAATCCTGGTGGCTGCCTCTTGTTGGAACCTGCAGCGACGAGTGGAAAAGGTAAAACAAAGAAGCGAAAAGAAAGAGAGGACGGCTCCATCGGCAATGTTTGCGAAACCAACCTACTGTAGGACTGGCTGCCCTCTCGGGAATTGGCGGTGGATGCGGATGCAGATGATTCGCTTGTTGTTTCCTGGAGAGGAACAAGAATGGAGATTGAAGTCGGATCGTTACGGATATTATACAAGGAAAAAACAGCGTGCCCTGTGTGTGAGTGCTCACCGAGAACTCCTTTCAGACAATGAATTGCACCTTCCTATTTGGCATGGGAGGATCTCCAGATGGATAAGGTACCGCAGCGGCAGTGGAAGCACCGGCAGCGGTCAAGAATTGACATTCTATTGCGTTTCACTTTGGGCGTTGTTGGAGGGTTGCACTAACAAGCAACACCACTGCAGCCCGCATTCTCTGGTTGGACAGCCAGGACCTGCCTGGATAATGCTGCCGTGCCACATGGTGTGTTTATTTTATGATTATCACATATTTCGACATGCTTCAACACAGCTTTCTGATGGATGACAGTTTTATTTTTAACATGACAGGTTTAGAAAGAGACATAATCAACAGTCCCCCATCATCGTGAGGGCATGTACTCTACATAGGTACATACATACATACATACAAACATACATAACCTCATTGGGGGATCTAATTACCGAGTACGTATGTATGGATGTACATTACAATACTAATCAGCAGCGTCGTTATAATCATGTGTCTCTCTGTACATGTCACATACACTCACACCAGTTGTTCCTTATTCGCAAGCCCGATCGTCTCTGTTCTTCTCCGCAAGCTCCGCTTAAGGGAGCGAGGAAGCGAGAAAGCGGTCTCAGTTAGCGAGGCCCCCCCCCCCTCCCCCCAGTGCGCCACCATTTGACGCGCCTCTTCGCGACATCTGGACCAGTGGTTCCGGCTCCTAGTCCTGGGCATGAATGCTTGACAGCAGGTCAGAACCCATGCTGCTTGATCTCGCTATGGGGCCCGTCTTATTCGTCAACAGAGGTTTCTGCCCGCTCCACGATGTGGGCTCTCTTGGCAAGATACCCGACCAAGACACACAAACAGTGGAAAGAGGCGACGAGACTCTTGGCTTGCGGACAGCCCACGGGCCGGGCCATTTCCTCCAGAATATTGTCCTTGCCGCCAACTATTAGTAAGGCTGGCTGGCCAAGTAAGATAATGAGGGGAGGCCTGTTCTTCTATTTACAGCTAGCTTAGCCGATCTTTGTGGGTGAGGGTTCGGAAATCACCAGCCTGCCCCTCTGATCTATCTATGTACCGTAATGACTACGGACACGCTACGATGTTTCGTGTTATAAGACGAACAAGGTCGAATCCAAGCTTGGGAGAAGCTCTCTCGTTTTGTCGAATCGTTGCTTGTTCTCACTCGCTAAAAACAAGGGGAGGCCACTGCTTGTTGTTCTTTCCCCGGCCCCCCTTTTGTCTTTGTCCAGGGGGAGCACTGACAACCGGTTGAACGAGTCCGACTCCTCCCGCAGAAGTTTGGCCACGTCCACTTACGACATAGGAAGCCGTACCAATGTACATAGGTCCATACATATAAACCGGTATCCGGAGGGAACGGGGAATACCCAACAAGCAAAGTTTACCGGGAAAAAAAAAAAAAACAAGCTCGCAACCCTACCCTCCCTCCCTCCACTCCCCAGCCAAGCAAGGTTGGCTCTTCTCGCCCAAATAGACATACCCAGTGTAACCCCCTTTCCGTCTTTTTTTTCGCTCTCATGTCCAGTATCAACATCATAACAATCACCAAGGGACAAAGCAGCCCACAGAAAACTTGTTCTCTATCCAACATTATCAACTTTAATCAACCCGTACCACATCAGTCTTCTTCAAGTCTCACGACTACACGACACAACTGTCCGGGGCCGAGCACAGCTCCCCTCCTCCAAGTCGATCTGGGTATCATGTGCGGGCCACCATCCAACGAGGAGGTCCGAGAGAAACTCGGCACGGCCGTCCCACCAGATGTGACTGTCGAGAGTGTCCAACCGGTCTTCAGCCTGCGGCCACAAAGGATATACCAAGTCGATCTGTCCGACGGGACGTCATTACATCTTGTCGCGTCACCCTATTCCAAGTGGCGGCCGCTTAGGTCAGATCAAGGTATGGTTCTGAGCGAGACGGTGGCCGTGAGGTGGATCAAGGAGAGGGCACAACAGAAATTTCCTTGCCTGCAGTCGCCCGCTTCCTCCGTCTCGGGCAGGAGGGCAGTAGTAGTAGAAGAAGAAGAAGAAGAAGAAGAGGAGGAGGAGGAGGAGAAGGGAGACGACTATTACGAAAACCAGGACTACGACGACGACGACAACGACGACCAGGCAGGCCGAGGAGGCTTAAACGAGCTCGTCCCGACCATCTTCCACCACGGCCAGGACGCCAGCGGCCTGCGGGAGTGGTACACCTTCTACGCCCCCGCAAATGAGTCGCCCCTCGCCCTCCTCGACCCCCCGCTCTCGCCGGGAGAGCGGTACGCCGACAGCGGGATCGACTTCCAGGTCGGCAGGTTCTGCCGGCAGCTCGCGACCCTCACCTCGCCCACGGGCCGCTTCGGCCCCGTCGCGGCCACCATACCAATAAGTTACAGCATCCCCGGAAGCGGCGGCGCCTCCCTGCACCACCAGCGGCAGCAGCAGCTCGGGACGGGCGGGCTCTTCAGCACCGTCGGGACTGCCACCTGGTCCGTGGCCTTCCACTCCATGCTGGAAGGCGCCCTGCGGGACGGTGAGGACATGGCCGTCGTGCTCAGCTACGCGACCATCCGACGTCACTTTCGAAGGCTGGGCCACCTCCTGGACGAGGTGACGACGCCCAGGCTGGTGGTGGTGGACGCCGGAGACGAGAGCAACATCCTCATCAGGGATATAGGGGGAAGAGGAGAGCACTCACAAGGCGAGGAGAAGATGATGAAGAAGACGGAGAAGAAGAAGAAGAAGAAGCAGCAGCAGCGGAAGTTCGCCGGCCTCCGGGACTGGTCCAGCTGCGTGTTCGGGGACCCCCTGCTGGGCTCCGTGTTTAGCAACCCGGAGCTGCAGCAGCAGCCGCCCTCGAGCGCGTTCCTGAGGGGGTTCAACGATGACGACGGCGGCGGCGGCGGCGGCGGTTCGGCCACCGCCGCCGGAACCCCGTCGGCGAGCGTCGGGCAGTCGTCGCTCTCGCCGTCGTCCTCGCCGGCGTCGCCGCCGCCGGCTTCGGCGAGCAACACGTCGGCCTACCCTCGGAACCTGGACAGGAGCGTCATAGAAGACGTCCAGTGCGCCTGGGTCCGCCTCTTGCTTTATCAGGTGTTCCACGCCGTCAAGCGCATCGTCGCCGAGTTTTACCGGCCGAGAGGGGACGGCGGGGCGAGGGAGCTCGAGGCGAGGCGGAACCTGAACAGGGTCCTGGCCAAGCTGGCCGAGGTTCCCGACGATGTGAGGACGAGGAGGAAGAAGCACGCGAGGCCGAGCGGGGAGATGTCGCCGGCGAAACGGATCAGAGCGTTACCGGCGACACCGGATTTGACAACATTGAGAAACTGAAAAAATTATATCTCTCAATAAAAAATAAAAAAAAATAAAAAAAAAAAAAAAAATCTACATGTAATAATGAATACTTTGTAATACAAATATGGGAAAAGGGGGGAGGGGTTAGGGATAATATCCATGGGTCAATACATAATTATCATGAGATAGATGACTTTTTTTTCTTTTCTTTTTTTTTTTTTTTTTTTTTTTTTTTTTTTAGATATGATGACATAGAGCACATATACTACACCAAGGTGGTTTCGAGTAGAAAATGAAGACATTTATTTACATAATATTCCCCCTTCCCCCTAATTACTCAAGCTGGGCATTAGTCTTTGCCGACTCCTTAGCCGTGAGCTTCAACGCCCTCGGCGCGTCGTCCTTGGGCATCCACATTTCGACAAATTGCAGCCCGTCAGAGTCGTTGAACTCCTTGTCCGACAAGAGCTTCTCCAGCTCGTCTCTGGTCTTGATGACAAACTTCCGGACATCCTTTGCGCCAAAGACTTCGGGGATCTCGGTGTACTTCCATCGGACGACGTCGTTGTACTCTGCCTCCATGCCGTGAATGAACCTTTCGATTGTGAAACCCTCGTTGTAAATCAGGAAGCTTTGAAAAGAAAGAAAAAAAAGAGTTAGAATTTGACAGACATTGCGGCGACCGAGGAGAAAAAGAAGGGGGAAGACAAGAAAGGGGGAAGGGAGTATGTAAAAAGAAATGCTCACATGGTAACTCTCAACTTGTGTCGTATCATCGTCGTAACCTCCTGGGCGGTCAACTGGAACGAACCATCGCCCACAAACAATATCGTTCTCCTATCGTCACCGGCATCCTTGGTCGCCAGCGCGGCACCCTGAGCCGCACCGACCGACCACCCAATACTCCCCCACAGAATCTGCGTGACACCCATAACATTGGCAGGGAATTTTGTCTCCCAAATACCAAAATTCGCCGTCCCGGTCTCGGTAACCACCACATCCTTTTCCTTCAGATACTCGCCGACCCTCGGCCAAAAGTACTTGTGGGTAATGATGTCTTCTTCCTTCTCAGCCTTGCCTTCCGGCTTGGGAACCTCATTGACAACCTCGGGGCCCGGTTCCCTCTTCAGCTTTCCCACGTCGACCCTCTCAGTCAACTTTTTCAAAACCCCTTTCATGCCCACCCCGGGGTACTCCGAGTACCTGACCTTGCAGCTGTCGCTGTGGAAGTCCACGGTCTTGAGCACAGAAGTCTTGTAGCTGAAGCCCGCCGTGTTGAAGTCGCTCTTGAGCGACCCGACCGAGAGAACCAAATCCGAGCTCTCCACCCTGTCCTTGACGGCAGGCAGACTACCCGTGCCGGCGTAAACCCCGCCGTACTGCTCGCACGTCTCGTTCACGCCTCCCTTGCCCATGGGCGTCACGAAGACCGGCAGCCCCGTTTTGTCCACGAACTCCCTGACCTCCCTGACGACCCTGTGCCGGATGGCGCAGGCGTCAACCAGCACGACGGCGCGCTTGGCCTCGTACAGGCTCCTCAGCACAACGTCGACGACGTAGTCCTCCCTCTCCTGGTCGTTCTCGGGCTCCCTCAGGTCGATTTTCTGCTTGAGCCTCTCGCCCTCCACCTCCCGCTCGACCATGTCGGTGGGCAGCAGCAGGTACACGGGCCTGGACCTGATCCAGCACTCGCGCAGCGCGTGGTCGATCTGGTCCGCTATCTCGGCGGGCCGGTTCAGGCGCGCGACGTCGCAGGCCACGTTGGACGCCATCGAGCTGAACACGTTGAAGTCGCCGTTGCCGAGGGTGTGGTGCAGCAGCATGCCGTTCTTTTGGGAGACGGTGGAGGGGCAGCCGACTATGTGGACCAGGGGGACATGTTCGGAGTAGGCGCCGGCGATGCCGTTCAGAGCCGAGAGCTCGCCGACGCCGAAGGTCGTGATCAGGGCCGAGATTCCTAGGGCGCGGGCGTAGCCGTCTGCTGCGTATGCTGGTGCCGGGGAAATGTTTCTGTTAGTAGATGAAAACATCGGTCAGGGGATGAGGGAGGTCGTATATAATTACCGGCATTAAGCTCGTTGACGCTTCCAACCCATTTCAGACCGGCCTTTGGGATGTAGTCTAGAGCTGTGAGGTTGAAGTCACCCGGGACGCCGTGGATTGAGCGGATGCCGAGCTGTTGAAGGCGCGCAAAGAGGTACTGGGCTACCGGGATGGGTTCGTGCAGGGCGCGGGAGCGGATGTCGGAGGGTGACATCTTGAGCGATGGAAAGGGGTGATGAAGTTTTGAAACACAGGAAGCGAGCTGTCACAAATGTAATAAATTTGTAAAATATTTGAATTGGGATTGTACGGTTGTTTATTCAGGACAATGGAAGCTCTAAATGTTTATTTTTGTTTGTATATATGCTTGGTTTAGGATTTTGGTTTCCTTCCAAGGTTATGAGAAACTAATAAGTAGTGACGAAAAATTCACCGCAGATGGACCTCATCTCCATTCCAGAGCCCACCAAGCAAGCATCAATCAAGCTCACTCTGTCATCGAGATAAGGAAGACTCGCTGATTCATCAATACACTTATTTTTTTGTCGGTGTTGATGATGTCATGGAAGCTAAGGCATGTGGGTCGAGATAAACTCGCTCTCATGTTGGCGAAACTGTTTGCGAGGTGCGGTTTCGGATAGTTCGGAATAGTATAGAAAATCATATCTTGCCTATACTATTGTTTATCATGTCAAGTAGGTATCTACGAAGAGAATGAGCGGAGGACTTTTGACTGAAGAAGAGATATGTACTGTACATGTGTAAGCCCCTGAAAACTGATAAAACACCACAAAGTTAAAACAGGGTACCGCTGACGCCTTCCTCCCGCACTCTCCCCCCCTCCCCCCCCAAAAAAAAACAATTCTAACAATGCTTCAACATCATGCTATAAACCATATGTCTATCTGTTATACAAACCAACTCTTTTATACAAATCGCCTTGCTCGATTGGAAAAGTGGGGGGAAACGTGTATATTAATCACAGCTCCCATCCTTCCAACCAGTCTTCCACCTCTCCTGCCACCTACTGCAGTCAAACGTTGGTTTGCCCAACTTGCGATTGACTTCGTTGTGCGCTTCGCACAGCCAGTTTCCGAACTCGTCCCTGCTTCCGGCCTTGATTTTCTCTTTTTCAATATACTCCTGAAAATCCTCGGCGCATACCCAGCACGGGTAGAACTTGGAAAAGAGCCGAATGAAAGAGGTGAGGTCGTTTTGCTGCGACTGGGTGGGAGTGCGAGGGTACGTGGCTGCTATCGAGTGAAGGAGAGTCCAGGTGCTCCGGCCGAGCGTCTCAACATCGGCTGGGCAGTCTGTTCGTTTGCGGGTTGTTGGGGGTGTCGTGGTCGTGGTCGTGGCCGTCGTCGCGGTCGCGGTCGCGGTCGCGGTCGCGGTGCCCTTCATCTTCTTGGCTTGCGAAGCCCATGCCGCGAAGGCTGCACCAGAGCTGCAGGAACGACATCTGTTAAGGTATTGTGATCAGTGCCTTGCGACGAGGGAAAAAGCAAGCAGAGAACATACGGCTTGCCGTCCTTGTCTAATACCACACCCTTGGGAAGCGGCTGTGCTGTGGCGGTTGCGCCGGGAGATGTTATGCTCGTCGCCGACTGGTTATCTTGTGTATCGTCCGCCATGTTGATAATCTGGAACTCCTTCTTCTCTGCAAAAGCTTCCAGTGGATTTTGCGACAGAGTCAACAAGTAATTTGTAAGCCACCACCTCCTCTCTACATGTCCTGCGATCCCCTGGAACTTTCATGACCAAGAACAGGGGGGGCAAGGGCCGGCATCCCTGCGAATGCTTTATCGATAAAGCTGTGGTGGGGTCACATTTATACAAACCACCCAAGTTCCGATGTCGATGCCGATCCAAAACTCAATTCCCCTTTCCCCTCTTCATTTTTCAACTCATCTGATAAAAAGAGACACCTTTTTTTTTTTTTTTTTTTCTCTTCAGATAATTGCGAAAATGGCACCAAAAGCACCCATTTTTCTTCTCAAGACCAAGTCAACACCGGGCGATTCCTACGAAGAGACTCTCTCGGTCCCAATCGATGGCATCACTCTCGAGCCCGAGTTCGTCCCCGTTCTCGAACATCGATTCGAAGAGCAAGGCATGGCCAAGGTGCGAGGCATCCTCCACGACAGACAAATAGGCACATCAAAAGATGCCCGATATGGCGGTCTCATTTTTACCTCCCAACGCGCCGTCGAGGCCTTTACCAAGCTTGTCGAGGACGGCAAAGGTGAGAATCTCGCCGGACTCGACAAGCTTGCTCCAAGATAAGAAACTAAACAAAAAGGTGAGCAAATCACTATAGGCGAAGAGAACTGGCCATATCTCCAAGACATCCCCGTCTACAGTGTTGGGCCCGCAACTACCCGCTGCCTGAAGGCTGTTCCTCAAACTCCTTCTTTACAAGTCTTTGGCGAGCATACTGGCAACGGAGAGACCCTGGCACCTTTCATCCTTGAACACTACTCGGAGTGGTACAGAGACCGCGAATCTAAACCCCCTTTGCTGTTTCTTGTTGGTGACAAGAGGCGGGACATCATTCCCAAGGTTCTCAAAGCAGCCGGGTGGCAGCTTGATGAGACGGTTATATATGGAACTGGCGAGATGAAGTCGTTCAGGGATGACTTTACCAAGCGGTTGGAGGATACCGCCGATAGCCCACGGAGATGGGTTGTCGTGTTTTCCCCGAGCGGGTGTGACAGCATGCTCAGTGCGTTGGGATTGCTGGATGAGACCACCGGGAAGGCCAAGCCGAAACACTCGGACCGGAGCACCTATATTGCGGCTATTGGGCCGACGACCCGTGATCACTTGATCAACAAGTTTGGATATGAACCAGAGGTTTGCGCAAAACAGCCAAGCCCAGAAGGGGTCTGGAACGCCATCGCCGAGTTTACCAAGAACTCCTGAATAGCAAGAATTAAACAAGAAAAATCCTCGTCCTTCACGTGAGGGGAGCAAACTCAGGCCAAGCGTCATTTGTTTACGTATCGATGGTCAGGACATTATGAATAGTGATGTTTAATGACTGTTGAGTGGTTGCAGTTGGGTTGCCCAAGATGCAGGCACCACGTAACGGTGTCCCGGTAAATGCATGAATACGCAAAGAGTCAGGTACCGGGTACTCTTTATTTCGCCCAAGTTACCTAACGGTTACCTAAGGACGGACCAGATATTAGTTGAGCAGTGGCGCGCCAAGGTACCGTCATGTTTTGGTTACGTGACGCTTAGCTGTTCGATTCTTGCATATGTGCAATACAGTCCAGCGCATCCCTGGGCCCCCGAGATGATGCATTGACACAAAAGCAACATCCCATCCAGACACCGGCAGACACAGCATCAGCATTATCAACACCCACAAAGAAGCACGAAACCCAAAAAAAACTAATTTTGTCTTTTAATGGCCAACCCTACAGTATACTCCATCCTTGATACCGATCTGGCATCAACAAACCCACAATCAACACCGTCATCCAAAAAGCTACATCCCCGATAGCGCCGTTGCATATCCGAGAGCTTCGCTTTGCCCGTTACGTGTTGATCACCTTTGCTTTGCGCAGTGCTGCCCCTGCAAAGTCACCCACCCAACCTAATCAACCCCTCCCTGGCGTCCCCGAACTACCGCCGCCCCGTTTTAGTCGGACTGTCAAAAAAACGATTCCGAGATCATGAGCTTCTACAGTTCCACCTCAATCTCCTCCACCACTTCCTCCAAACACCACAACGACCTCCGCCTCTCCTCCAACTCGTCTCCTATCTCCTCGGGCGCAGCCACACCCACGACCGACATACCCCCCACCCCTTCCGGTTCCTCTCTGTCATCCTACCTCTGGAACGGTCTCCTTCGTCGATTTTCCTCGGAGCCTTCATCTTCCCCCAAACAATTCAGCGACATGCCTGGGCACTCCAAATCTTTCGGCGGCCTAGACGGCGTCTACAGTCCGCCAAACTTCCATTCCAACCACCACCAACTCCGAACGCCCTCGCCCTTCATACCGACCCTCGAACCGCTACAGCTAAAGGGATTCAGTTCGCGCACCCCTGCGACAGCAAGGTTGATGACGACGGCCATCGCCGAGGAGATCAGGATAATGATTCCGGCACGGCTCAGCCTCGTGGACGAATGGAACCTCGTCTATTCCCTGGAGCAAGACGGGGCGAGCCTGGCAACCATGTACGACAAGTGCGTAAAGTACGGAGGGAAGAGGGTAGGATTCGTTTTGTGCGTAAGGGATTGTGAGGGTGGTGTAGGTTATTTTTTTTCTCCTTTCTTCTTTCCCTCCCATTTTCACAACCACCA
This sequence comes from Cladorrhinum samala, assembly GCA_033576145.1. Classification (NCBI taxonomy): domain Eukaryota; kingdom Fungi; phylum Ascomycota; class Sordariomycetes; order Sordariales; family Podosporaceae; genus Cladorrhinum; species Cladorrhinum samala. The sequence continues at coordinate 68,577 of MU864950.1, read as the reverse complement.
AAATGATAACTAATTGAATTTTTATATAAAACAGGTTTTTGGAGCCTACCTAAGCGATATCCCCCACCCCGCGCCAAATTACTTTGGAACGGGCGAGTGCTTCCTCTGGAGAGCTTCGGTGCTTGCGAGCCTCCCGCCTCCGCCTTCGCTGATCGACGACGTGGCTGCGGTTCCGGGCGTCGCGGAGAGGGACACGACGATCGCCGCGCCGGTCCACCAGGGCGGCAACGGCGTGTCGATTCGCTTCAAGGCGTTCCCTTACAGCGGGATCAACGAGTACTACATGCTCTGCGAGCAGCACTTTATTTCCGTCGGAGCCGGGGACGGGAGGTTCGGCTTGTGGCTGGATGACGGGCTCGAGAGGGGGGTGAGTTCCATGTGCCAGACGTTTGGCAACGAGCCACTGAGCGATGAGGGCGAAAAGTTTGGTGTTAGCGGGGTTGAGTTGTGGGTCATTGGGGCGTGAAAGAAATGTTTTTCCTTTTTCTCCTTTTGGCAGGTGCGAGGAGTCCCTACCGAGTTGTTTTGGCGTTTTGCTCTTCTTTCTTCCTGGCTGGCGTATGGGAATCAGGAATGGGGGATTTGAAAGGTTTTATGGGCAAAGATTATTTTACTTTTGGGAACAAACTTTTGCATGAGGGGAAAAACACAAAACGAAGCGATATATGTCTAGTGGCAGTGGGTTTTTGTCCCTTTTTTTTTTTTTTTTTTTTTTTTTCTTCCTGTTTGGTTTCGCTTTCTTAACATCATCATCGTCAAGTCAGGAGAGGAAAACGAAGATATGCCTAAAGATACCCCCCCCTCCCCTTATTACCAAGATAAAAACAAACAAAACAATAAAAAAAATATATACCCAACCATCAGTGTTTTTTTTTTTTTTTTTTTTTTTTTTAAAAAAAAAAAAAAAAAAGGAATATTAAAAAGGAAAATTACTGTGGTATTCTGAAATCATATAAAAAAACATTTATCTTCTTGTGGCACGTTGAGGCCTTCTCCTGAATAAGATTCGTCCATCCCCATCTACACATTGCCGAGGTACTTCTTTTCTCTTATCGTATCACCAACAAACATTGATCTGTACTCGCCAGCCAGCACATTTCAGTCTTGCTGCATGAGCTTCAAAAGACACAGTTGATTTTTGAAAATCTTTCTTTACATTTACACATGTTTGTGTTGCCAAGATTTCTAATCTAGCAACAAAAAACAGCGACTTTTTCCAAGTCATCAATCAGTAACTACTCCGCCAGACATATAAAAGAGACCGAAAAAAAAAATTTGTATGAAATGTAACAGCAAAAACCAAACAGTAGTATTTCCCGCTTTGCTCCAGTATTTCCTTTCCCCAGGGGCTTGGTCCATCAGATATCCTCTCTTCCCTTTGTCTACAAAATCCAACACGCACACACGTTATTCGAGATTAAAGTGTGTGTTTTACCTCATAATCTCCTGGTAAATCAACTGCTTGAGCTGCTCCTTGCTCAAGTTGTCCTTGTGCTTGTCAAAGTCAAAGAACTCCTCGGGAATGGGGGGAGCGGTCGGCTCGTCCTCGGGATCATGGTATGGCTCGAGGTAAGGGTGCTTGAGGGCCTCCTCAACGGTAATACGCTTGACCGGGTTGAAGGCTAACAGCTTTTCTAGCAGGTCGAGAGCCATATCTGACGTGTTGGGGAACAGGGTGCGGAAGGGAACCTTCTTCTTGAAGGGGAGGGAGCGGATGTACTCGCGAGCGCGTCTAGACTTGATACCATAGTAGTCCTCCATTGTTGGCGTGCCGAGAACGTCGAGGATGAGGGTAAGTTGGTGGTGGTCTCAAGATTGGGTCAGTCAGAAGTTTTAACTTGGGGAAGCAAGCAAGTACTTACAGTCCTTGCCCGGGAATAGGGGCTTGCCGCTGAGCATCTCAGCTAGAATGCAGCCAACAGACCAAACATCAATGGCCTTGGTATACTCCTTGAATGTCAACATGATTTCGGGGGCACGGTACCAACGAGTGGCAACATATTCCGTCATGAACCCAGAGTTATCCTCCTGCGATGCCGCTGAACGAGCCAGGCCGAAATCGCAAACCTTCAGATCGCAGTTTGCGTTGAGGAGAAGGTTAGAAGGCTTCAAGTCACGGTGAAGAACGTTGGCCGAATGCATGGCCTTGAGGGCGCGCAAAGTTTGGTAGATGAAGTATTGGCAGTGGTCATCCGAGAGCTCCTGGGTCCGAATGACACGATGCATGTCCGTCTCCATCAGTTCCTGGAATTCCCAAGTTAGTCACCAAGGCCAAGACCTACTACTTGCTCGAACCAAGCATACCTGAATGAGGTAAACCTCGTTGAACGACTCGTAACTCCGAGGCTTTTGAATATCAAGGATGGAAATGATATTCTCGTGGTTGAAGTATCGGAGGAGCTTCATCTCACGAAGCGTTCGGAGGCAGAACATGGAGTGGTCGAAGGGGGTAATCTTCTTGATGGCAACTTTTTGACCGGAAGGCTTGTGGATCGCAGAGCTGTTTAAGGGCGTCAGACTTCTTCCATTTGACTCGAAAGTCCGGCCACGATCAGCTTACCACACGACGCCGTACGCGCCCTCTCCAACCACATCTTGAATGTCATATTGCTCGCTGACATTAAACGAGATCTTGCGCGCAGCGCCCCGAGGTTGTGCGTTACTCATGATGAATTAGGGGGTATTTTGTAAAGACGACTGCTGCGAATGAAATGGAGAAGGTGTTCTCCTTGTCCGTGGGAAGAGGAAAGGACTGTTTCTATTCGGCGGACGAGGTCTGGAAGAGAAAGCTTTGGGTCAGATTTACTGCTGCTTCTGATGCGGCTGGGGAACAACCAAACATACAGGTCGTTTTCCTAGCTTCAGAAAGCTCTTCTCAATATGAATTGTGAATTGTCGCTTTTTTATTTTATTTTCGCTCAACACAACAGTAACCGTAACGAGTGGTTTGTGAGTATTCGGAACGCCGTCTTCTTTGTTCGTACGATGGAGTCTAGATTAAAGGTTGAGGATATCTGTCAAAGGAGCAATAATTTCCCACGTTAGTAAAGCTGTTCCAGAAGATAGAAACTAAAACCAGGAGGAAATTGACGATGCAGGGCGGGAGAAGATCCGATACGGGCGATCGCTGTACGCTCGGTGGGAGGGAGAGTATCAACGACGTCCCGGAGAGCTCGGATCTCAACAGTAGTCCCCAAGATCCAAACGGCTCCCGGCCAAGGGCACGTGCGATTACAGCTGTTGGAAGCGACGTTGAGAGGTAGGCGATCAGGTGTCGAGTGTTGTGTTGTATCGCCTGCCGTCCAGGGGGTTGGCGCCGTGTGCGACGTGGGGGGGTGAGGGGAAAAAAAAAGGAGGACCACGGTCAGACGTTGGGCTCCGAAACCGAAATGCCCCCCAAAACAGAAGAGCTTCTAGAAGCTCAGGTTCGAATCTGTCCGCAATGGGAAGGGGATGAGGTACAATGAACGCGAGTCCACAGACCACAATACCGTTGTCGTTGTCGCCACCACTGCTGCGAGGGTTGACAGGTAGGGCTTTTGCGTATTCGACTGTAGGTATTGGGTAGGTTTCCGGACGATGGGCGATCAGACGCTTCGCCTGGACGTCTGTTGTTGACGGGCTGATTCTCCAAGGTATGATCTGCTGTCGAAAAAGGAGGGGCACGCGCGCCGTGGGAAAGGGGTAAAGGGAACAGTGGGAGGGGAGGGGTTCCAGGAGTTCGGACGGGGATAGATGTGCGCATCACTGCAGAAAACATACGTACCTTGATCTCTTGTGTTTGTCTCGCCGCGCTGGAGAGGAAGCTTTTCGACACGGACGAGCAGCAGAGCGCAAAGGCGTTGCTGGGGATTGGGGAGGAGAAAAAGAGAGGGGGAGGGGAAAGGTGGTGCTGTGTGCTGTGTGCTTCTCTTTGGTCAAGTTGCGACAGGGTGCGCGAACAGCAGTGCCCCGCTTTCTTGATAGTGCGGAGGAAGAGTGGAAAGGGTTTTTGGGCGGTGCGAGCGGACTTGCAGCAGCGAATGAATGGACAGAAACAGCCCCCCGGTTTTTTTTTTTTTTAAGCTACTTCTTACCAACGTCGGGTGCAGGTGTGGCAGAATGCAGAGAAGCAACAGGAACTGGCAGAAGAACAGTCGAGACGAGGTGGTAGAGATATGAAGAAGTCAGATCATCATCAGTGATCATCACGGTCCATGCCATATGGACCATCCATGGACACCACGATGGGCCTTTCCAGACGTCCAGATCCCAGCGAGACCCCAGGGCCCGTTTCGGTTCGACAAAACCAACAGACAGGGGTTCTCCTCACCTCAGGCCTTCCGTTTTTGTCGAGCTCTGGTTGGCAAAAAGGGCCTGGTCGTCTCCCGATCGGGACTCGCTTCAGCGTGTGCTCCGTCCAAGGCGAGGTTTCCAGTCCCCTCAAGGAGGTTTGCTCAAAACACCGGCTTACAGCGGGGTCAAGGCATGGAACTCCTCAACCGCTCCTTGAGACCTTTGATTCATCTCTTTCACCTTTCACTCCACACCCTTCAGCATTGGGAACCATTTCGTATTTGCGAAAGTTCAGTCGGGCACTGCCTCAAAAACAACATCCACCTTCTACTGTTCGGCGCTTATTTCAATAAAAATCAAACAAAGGGGGCGAGAGGCATGCAAGCTGCCGCGGATTCTTCAACGGTAACGAGGGGGGCAAGTAAAATCTGCAGCCCCCATCACCCCCTTCAGATAGATCACATATAATAATTAAAAAAGATTGAAAAGAGAAGGAAAAAAAAAAAAAAAAAAGAACCATCCACCAACATGAGAAAGCTAGGTGGTAGGTAACAGTTATCCCAATCACACCGCATGCATCCCTTCCACTTTGGTTTTTTTTGGGGGGAATTTTTTCATGGTCCAATCATTCCTTCCCTTTCCCACCCCCTATAGCACACAAGCATTTCACACATGTATTCACAGCACACGGGCGCCTAAACTCAAACCAAACCCGCAAAAAGACCGCTCCAATCCCCATTGCTCACACAGACCCTTTTTTGGGGGGGGGAGGGGGGGAAGAGGGGGGAAGTTCCCTTCCTTCTCGGCGCGTGTCTCATAACAGCAACCCCCCACCCACCACCGACCCAAAAAATCAAAGTGTCAAAATAGGAAACCGCTAAAAAAGGCTTCGTGGTTTCATGTGAGTGACCATACTCTGCGGTATGTATGTATGCATGTACAATACATGCCCTATATACCTTGTTTACCCCTTGTTTGTACCCGAGAACAAGCGAGCGAGCGAGCGAACACACCACCCGACACCAAACCTACCACAGTGGGTCCCCCGTCCTGGCCGTTTTGAACGTGTCTGTGTAATCCAACATCCAACATCCAACATCCACTCACAATATCCAACATCCCGTCCGTGGTCCTCGCTCATTACTAGAGTACCTAGGTAGGTAGGTAGGTATGCTCATAAGGTGAGAAGATTGTTGTATGTATGTTATGCACATGCATACCAAGATTTTTGAAGAAATTCCCAAAGAAAAACTTCGTCTCAAGGATCCGACTAAAACCTTAAAAAAGGATGCCCGCCGTTTACGACCTTGGAATTCGAGTATGTACTTTGTTCACCATCTATCCCCCCCCCCAAAAAAAAAAGAAAAAAGAAAAAAAAAAGGCATCGTCATCCCGGCTGGCCACAGTAAAAGCGACCTGAAGTGGGTTGGGGAATGTGGCTTTCTATTTCTGGGTACCAAGATAAAAAAACCCTTGCCAAACGGTCTGACCATAAGTACCTACCATTCATCACATAAGTTAAGCTGAGGCTGTGAGGCTCCACACCGGATGGGCCAGAGACCATCCATCGTTTCCAACCTGGCCAACAACGGATGATGGCTATGATCACGACAATGGGAAAGGAAAAATCCTCAAGCCGATATTCTTGACCCCTGGTTGGCCTTACGAGCCTCACAAGCCTTGCAGACCTGGCCGCGGACTACGGACGTATAAGCACCGGCACATCTCTATTTCCAGTAATTATACCGACTCGATTGAGCGTAGAAGAACCCATGCCAATAGTCGTCACCACTCACCATGACATTATGAACTTGAAATAGAATTCTCGCTCCATTTTTCTCTACTCGCGCCTTCTTCGAGCCCTACCGTACTGTTCAAAGATATTTTTTTTTTCTGTCTAAGACACCCATATCACGCACATAGAACCCCACTTAATCATCAGGTTTCGGCTTCTTTTTTCGTTTTGTTTTTGGGCACCGCCTGGTTAGTCTGGTAATAACCATTCTGCCTTACTACCACTACTATTTACTAACTTTCATAGTACTTATTATTGGACAACCTATGACAGGCGTTAGCCGAAATTCTAAGCCAGTGTGGAAACTAAAAGCCATTTACTCCAAAAAAAACACTCTTAAGCACTCACCTTCTCCCTCAAAGTCCCCATCCACTGCTGATAGCTCATACCCTGATCCGCCCTGTCCTCCACCAGCAACGTCTGTGCCCAAAGCTTGAGACTGGGCTCACCATCCTCGCGCACAATGTACAAGTGAGGTACAATAATGCTCCCGCAGCCCTTTGCCTTGTGATCCCTGCTCTTGAGAATGACTGCGCGCACCCGCTCGTTAAAGTCGTTATCCAGTTCCGGAATTGATCCCTTGCCAACGTGAAGTTGCGTCCTGTCAGAGACACCAAACACGTCAAGAAGCAATTGGGGAACGGCATCACGGCCGACCCACAGGAACTGGGTCTGGCCGTCATCAATGAGGTAAAGCCCATATGGCACAAATCTTTCCGACGAAAGGTTGAGAGGAGGCGGCAGCACGATCTGGCTGGTCTCGGGGTCGGGAATGCCAGCGTTGTCGGGCATATCGTGCAGAGAGTATAATCGTGGGTAGATATACTGCATCAAGAGCGGCAGCGGAAGGGTCGAAAGCTGGCACAGAGCTGCGGACCGCAGATCGGACGGGATCTGAGCCGACTTTCTCAACCCAACATGCTTGGTCAAGCCCAAGAAAAGAGCGGGAAGGCCGCGAAGGTTTGAAGGGAACTGGAGCCCACCGCCCATGCTGCCACCAGCGAGCTCCTTCCTGAAGGTCTGCAGAAGCTCGGTAACCTTGTGCTGCAAGCCATCCCGTGCAGACTCGAGACCGTTTCCGAGGGCCTTCTCGACGGCTTTGTGAGTGAAATAGGTGGTGATAGCGGCCTGGTCAGCTGAGGCGTACACGTCGGCAAGAGTAGTCGTAGTGGGGAGAGCCAGAGTCATGACGCGAATCCTGCGCTCGCCGTTGCAAGTCGTGTGCAGAACGGCCGTCTGCATGCAAACAACGTTCTTTGTCAAGTTTTCATCGAGCGCAACCTCGACGACATAACACTGGTCGCGAGGGAAGGCCGGGAAAGCGCACAAGTCAGAGCTTCGGTTAAAAAAGTTGCCGTAGAATGTGCTCATGCGCAGCCCAGTGGTAGCGCGGACACGGAGAACAGCCTCGAGACCAATCTCGGAAGACAGGTAGTCGCTGAACTCGGACGCGAACTTGATGGCATCTTCAGCCCGGCCAGCGTTCCAACCTGGGTAGAACCATGTCTGCCCACCGGTATATCTCGGCAAGTTGCTGAGAGAAGCTACATCCTGGTACTGGGACGAGAAGAGGAACATGTCGATCGAAACCTGGTTCTTGGAGCATTCGACCGCAAAGCTCTTGTAAAAGCTGCTCGCCGTCTGGAGCAGACCGCTTTCCTTAGAAGTGCCGAGTAGCTTCTTGTCTTCTCTCATGTCGAGCTTTCCGTAGCCGACGTTGGGCAAGGAAGCGCTCAGAACAACAATCTTGCCACCAAGAGGGGAGATGAGCTTGTGGCCGGCTCTGAGGGCGGAACCCATGCAGGAGCCATTGTTTTGGTTTGATACAAACATGTTGGGGAGCTTGGTGAGGAAGTTTTCGATGCTCTGGCGAGATTCGGTCAGGGGAACCAACAGGTCTTGGGGAACCGGCAGGAACGGCTCATCCAGATCGCTGATGACGAGCATGCTGGTTTCGCCGTTCTCGTCAGTGTCCTTTGGGACCGAGAAGTAATGCAGGCTCGAGTCGACGGCGATGAAGCCAAGGCGAGTCCTCCGGTCGGCATTCGGTATCCTGTTAAGACTATCGAGAATGGTGCGGGCACTGGTGGCGAGGAGGCCGGTAGAGACGGCAGCATAGCTGACGTCGAAGAGGAACAGGTAGACGAGCGGCTGAGGAGGGCGCACCATATACTCCTGCGGGGCAACAAACTCGACGACCGCGTGGTTCAGTTCGTGTCGTTGCCACCGGTCAACGCTCTTTTGGGCCGCAGCATCCCAATCAAATGCTTGAGGGACGTCGTTTGTAAGGTTGCACATATTGCAGCGCCATCGGTGGCCGTGGTCCAAAAATGTGACAAAGGGGTTGATGTAGGATCTGCATCTCCGGCAACGTGAGATGACCTGGTCCTGAACGACGGGCACGGGGTCATCGAGATCGTGGAGAGCGGCGTAGGGCTGGATCACGAGCGCGAAGGGCAGCTTGCTCTTCTTGAGCAGCGAATGCGTGGTAGGAACGGCGTTGAGCGTCGATCGCACATATTTGGGAAGGCAGTTGGCGTCTGGGGAAGGGGTGACACTGGTCTAGTAAGGGGGTTGGTTAATATTCTTGTTTGGTTTTTGTCGGGCCTAGGGGTGCGGTGAACTTACATTGGGTGGGAGAATGATGGGTGGCGGAGGGAGATCGAGCTCAGACACATTGAAGGGTTGATTGAGAAGATCTGTGGGGTAGAGCTGGTTGAGAGGGCCAGCTCGTGCCTGGGGAGGAAGCTGCTGAGGTTGTTGTTGTGGTATTCCGCCGGGCTGGCCTCCGAGGTTCATGGACTGGAAGCCGGCAGTCATGCCGGCGACACCACCAGGGGCCGGGGCGGCTCCAGGAGTGGGATAGTAGGGGTCAGGAGCCTGGTAGCCAGCCACGGCAGGTTGCTGCCCATATGCCGGTTGCACAGGCGCGCCGTACATGGCCTGCTGGGGTACATCTGGCTGGGCTGGATATCCAGCTCCATATCCTGGCGTTGCGGGCGCGGGAACACCGTAGGGAGCTGGCGCCGGCACCTGGCCGCCTACCGCAGCATTACCCCCCACACCGATATCGAAGGCGTTGGCTGCATATTGTCTCTTCTTTTTCTTGCCGTGGTCGTGGGCCTGGTGCGCGCCGGCGGCAGCTGGGTCGGCAGGCGGGTGGGCAGCGTCGTCGTAGGCCTGGTCGGGATATGGGGGCTGTTGCTGTCCCTCGGCGGGATACTGGCCGTAGCCGTCGATGGGAGCCGACATGTCGGGAAGCTGTCGATTGTTGATGAATGTTTGCTTGGTGTAGCTTCTTCGATCTTGTGGTGAAGAGAGGTGTGGGCTCGAAGTCGGTGGCTTGCGCAGTTTGAACGCTGCCAGGAAACGGCGACCTGGCAAGAAAGGTGCGTCCTGGGACGTCAGTTGTTGGTGAGGTGTGGTGCTGCTGTAGTGGAGCAAGCTCCCCAATAGGTGCCTTCCCAGATCCAGGGTTAAAGCAGGGGGCGAGCTTTTTGGAGGAACCTCTTAACCGCTTTTGGCGGCGGGGGACACACTGGCCTCAAGAACGGGTGGGAAAACAAGAGCTCTCACTGAACCCTCAGTGAAGCGCACATACCACGAAAGTGCCAAGTAGGCCGACTTCACACTGTGAGCCAAAGGCCTGGGCCCAAGGAGACCTGTTTGAGAATTATTATTTACTGTGTTGGACAGTCTAGGGTTATGTATGGGAATTATATTCAAGTCTTTATTTCGCATCGGACTGACTCCTTCAAGGGGAAAAAAAAAAAAGGCGTTTTTGTGCCAGATCTCAGGTTAGCCTCTCGAATGCGACTCGATGCAATATATAGAAACGTGGGACTATAAAACCATGTGCCTTGTAGAAACAGCAAAAGCAAATCGAAGTCGTCAACGAAGCGACAGTGCATGTTTCGAGAATACGATAGACCGATATACCCGATAGATGCATATTCTAAGCTGCGAGGGGAGTTGAGGGGGAGATCGGGTACGTACCGCAAAAGTAGATCTCGCCCCACCATGGCGCGTCATTCTCCTGCATGGGCTCAGCTGCACTAACATTTTCGAGAAAGTGCAAGCCGGGAACACGGCAGCCATTGCGTGTGTGCGCACCGCAGCATTTCATCCACCGTTTGCCATTTTGACTCCGTGCAGCGGCCGAAATTGGATGGGCCCTCTGGCATGTTGTTGATGGACCTTGGGGGGCTTGGTTGTGGATCAACTTGGGGGAGGTCTCCAAGAGAGAGCGAGAGGTACTTCTGTGTAGGTCTGCAGGTCTGCGACCAAAACTTATTTTTAAAGAAGAGTTGGGAACAACATTCCTGAGCCGTTCTTTAGACTCTTTTTTGTACCCTGATAACCTCGTCTGATCAATCCCAATAAAGTGCTTATTGCCATTTATAACCGGCACACAACAAAAAACCACCCAACTCATCTTTGGTTCTTCTCAGGTTGCAAAAACATACATTGTCGTTAAACCTCTCTGCAGACAACTAATTATTCCTTCAATCATCATGGCTTGGGGAAAGAGTAAACCAACTGCCCCCCAGCCGTCAGTCATAAGGCTTGTGATCCCATTTCTTTTAAGAAACCAATTATTATTTTTTTCCGTCTTCCTTGATGAGGTCCTTTACTAACATAATAGTTTTTGCAATGAATGAAGTCAACTTCTCCCTCTTATTTTCACATTGATATTCTTGGGAGTCGCAGCATGGATCGGCTACCAAATCTACGTCTCGTTGGGTAAAATCAAGGAGCAGGCCGAGAGGCAAATGGGCGACAAGAACATGGTCTTTACCAAAGACGGCCTGCGCGTCGGCGTCAAGGAAGTCGGAACGGAATCTTATGTCGACTCGACGCAGAGCTGGTTCGTCAAGGCGTGGAATCTCAGCGGGAAACAACACGACGAGACATCGAAGCGAAAGAGGTTTGGCCGCCTGTCCTTTTTTCTTTTCTTTTCTTTTCTTTTCCTTTTTTTTTAAAAAAAAAAAAGATGTGGTGAGATTCTAACAGACAAAGCAGGCACCTTCTCACAAAGCACAGGACTCCTGAGATTCATGAGTGATAATGATAATATTCAATAAGTCGAGATCGATTTTTTTTTTTTTTTTTTGGCTTTCTGCCTTTTGAATGGAGTGGCAAAGCAACTGCACCTCCGCGGTGTGATCGAGTTTGACGGATTCCGGGGAAACACAAGGCGCGACTTTGTGCGATGGATGATGCCGAACTGGTTGTACTACCTCGGCAAGTGCCATTATCGGCGGCGGTTGTAAGCTAGATAACGTTCAGGGACCAGGGTTTGACTTTGAAAAGATGGGCGCATGAGGGAGGTCAGAGATGGGTTCATTCCCATAGCTCGACGACTTGGGCGCATGAAATCAATCTCATTTTGAAAACAAAACACATTCCCCCTAAAACAACAAACAACTGAACCCTCATGATATTACAATAAACTAAAGATGCAGGGTTTCAAAGAAAGGGCGGGTATCCAAAATGAAACAAAAGCCCTTTGACCTGCACCTTATCGAGAAGAAAAAAAAAAAAAAAAAAAAAAAAAAAACAGAAAGAAAAGAAAGAAAATAACTATACAACCACTACTCCTTAACTTTTACACTGATAACAACTTCTTTGCAGCAACCATAACATCATCCTCAGTATCACCACCAGTGGCCATGGCCACCAGCTCATCCCTCCCCTTCTCAATCTCTGCCTGCAGCATCGCCTCCCTCTGCTGAAGCGGATTCAAGCTGTACCCACTTGATACCGGGGGTACCTGACTCGTACTCACCATCTTTAAGAGGTCAGGAGGCACAGGATACGGCCTCCTAGCCAAGCTGTCCCGCTTAATCATCATCGAGGGCACTCTCACATTGAGCTTGGCCAGGATATACGAATACCGTATCCCCAGCTCATCACCAATGTACTTTAATCTGCCTGCCGCGTAAGCTCGTTCTGCCAGATCCCACACATTAGCCAAAACTCTCTCCCTCGATCTCTCACGGTCAAGAGAAGAACAACAACAACAACAACAACAACAACAACAACAACAACAACAAAAAAAAGAATACTCACGAGCATCAGTACAATAATCCTGCCCCATGACGCAACTCAGCGGCCAGCTCAGGAAAAGCCCTGCCAGGCCTTTATTGCCCACCTCTTCCATTCCGCAACCAAAGCCCAGGTTCCGGCCCCCTACGCTGCCGCCGACATCGGCACCTCGACTTCCTTGCCAGTATTTCTTGTTCAAGTGCCACCCAAAATGATACGGCACGCAGGCCAGGATATCCGTTATCACTTCCCTGCACTCCCTGGCGGCCGTGGCGTACTCGGGCGTGGTCCTGTAGTCGGCCGGGCTCACCATCCAGGCTGCGCACCTCACAATCACGCTCATGAGGATCAGCCTGGTCGTTCGCGCGAGGTTCGCGACGGAAGCGATCCACATATCGGGGTAGACGTCAACCTTTCCGGGAAAGACTTCGAGTTTGGAATAACTGCTGATGTTGGATTCCTTGGGGGCAGGGACCCAGCAGATGGTCTTGGGCTTCCATTCCGGCGGCAAGGTGGATAACCAGACGGCTATTTCCGAGTCCAGCGACTGGGCGCGGAGCAGCAAAGAGTGAATGTGCGAGCGGGGGGCGGGAGGAGACGACAACATTGCCGAATTGATTTCTGCGCGGAGCTGGGCGGTTAAGAGGTTGATACGCTGACAGGCTGATGCGGTCTTGTCATAGGTGGCTGAGGGGGAGGTCCACCAGTCCACGCCCATTTGTGGGGGCGTCGAGGTGGTGAGAGTTTGGATTATCTGTGCGAGATGTGAGCAAGAGAACAGGGAGGGATAGGGGGAAGGCGGGTAACGTTACGAGTTGGGTTCGGACGGCAATGAACAGCTGCAAGCCAGTTCTGGTTTTAAGCTGCTTTTGGCCTCTTGCTACGACGATCTGGACTGCCCCTGCGATGTGGGAGCCCAACGCGCCGCCCGAGGGTTGTTTGGCCGTGATGTTTTCGAACATGCCCAGGAGGAGGACGGCGGCGAGGACGCTGTCCTCTGTCGATTGTTTGGGGTCACGAAGGGCGGTTTGGGTTGCTCGAAGGGCTCGATTATATTCCGACAATGCCTGGTGAATACATTCTTCGCCACCTCCGCTGGTTCCTCCTGGTGCTCTGGTCCCTAGGGAGGCCAGAGCGCACGCATTGAATGCATGTTGGAGGTGGTGTCCTTTTCCGAATTGCGGCTTATGCAGTGGTTCGCTTTGGTTCAGAAGCGGGATGAGAAAATTCATATATCCCCTTGCTGAATATCCTTGACGGGGAAGGAGAACGAAGTTGGAGACGAAGTGGCAGGTAGCGAGCTCTTCTGTGGGTATGTAGAGGGAAGTGGAGAGGAATGACGTTTCTGGTGAAGAAGCAGAGTAGAGAGAAGAAGAAGAAGAAGAAGAAGCTGATGATGATGATGATGATGATGATGATGGTGATCTTGATGATGGCGACGAAGACGACGACGACGACGACGATGATGATGATGTCGGAGAGAGGATGAGCTGGTTGCTTGAATTATTCCCAGTTGTTGGCGATATCGCCGATGACTTTTTACTCGGGAATGATGTTGATGCGGTGGCTTTCTCCTTTCCCTTTCCCTTCTTGAGACTACTGCTAGTGCTTTTCGCCTTGAGTGCTCTCCTCTCGGCAGCGCGGTTCTCGTTCCGTAGCAAGATATCAAACTCATCTCTGTATCCCGGACACTCACGGCGGGCTTTGGCACATTGGTTGCAGGTGGGTTTGGTTTCATCGCACTTGTCCTGTCGTCAGTATTCTCTCTCTCTTTTTTTCTTTTCTTTTCTCTTTTTTCCCCCTCGCATTAGGAAATATACATACTTTAATTCTCCTCGTCCTGCACATCTGACACCCCTTGGAAGGCTTTCCACAGTAAACCATTGTGGACAGCTTTCAGAACTAAATGAGGTCAGAGATGCGAGTAAGAGTTCGATCCGATGACGATCGAGATCTGCAAAAGGCTCTTTTTTAAAAAAAGAAAAATCATAAAAATAGAACGCAGAGAGAGAAACCCCTGAGACCAGAATCTCCTCGCTGGGGGGTTGTTAACGGCTTGTGTTCGTGACGACTTCCCCGGTTTTTGCAGATGATCTGCCGGCATGAAACGCTTGACACACAAGCTTGGCTCGTCGATCAAGATGCCTATGACCTCGTCGAGCGATTTCTTGCAACCCGCTCAGATCCTTGAGGGGGGTTAAAGAAAACCGGGGGTTATGCAACCTTGGATTGGTGACTTCTCTCTTGTCTGTAATGTTTTGTAATCCGTTATGTCCGCTTCCGTTGCCTGGGAAAGGGGAGGTGGGGGGCTGAAGGGGAGTATAACGGCTGTCGTTAATAATGCAACGTGACGATTGGCTGTATTGCTCGTGTTATATATGAGCCCCTTTATTGCTCATGCAACCCCCTTTGTTTGTTTCTGGTAGAACTTTTTTTTTTTTTTTTTTTTTTTTTTTTTTTACCTTCAATGTCAGCAAAACGACGAAAAGGAAATCAAGGTAAATATAAAAATGGGGAAAAGACAATGTCCACAGGAGAAAGGCTGTCGATCATGACAAACCCCCCTCAGACATTGCTTGGCGCCACTCGATACGAACGCGGGGGTTTGCGCGCATCTCTTGGAGGCGAATGGTGATATACCTTTTTGAGAGCTGTCGAGGTTGCCACGGCAAGTAATTAGTGCACATCTGCTATGAGCGTTCAGGCGGGTGCGAGGTATTTTGGTCGTGTTTGAAGCAGGCCAGAGCACGACAGCGCAAAGGTGAGAAATCAACAGCAAGGTCGGTGTGCTCGAGCTCTCATCTACCATCGGACGCCTTACTTTCCCAGTTTGAACTAGTTCGGAACACAAGAAGCCCCGAGACGAACCTGGATCGGCTAGACGCCCAAGCACAGATATGCAAAGGAGACGCGACATTTCTGCAGACGCTTCAGATGGATCTGATCCTCCTCTGACACACTCTTTTTGCCCCTTTCTGGATAATTATATCTCACCTCTTAGATTGACTCTTGGCGCCTCTTTTATCACATGAAAAAATTGGTTTCCTGCAAATGCATCCGCGAGTGTAATTATCTCCCAGGCACACAATCATAATCATCTGCAACCGCCTTCCTCCAGGTCATGGGGAATTTTGTAAAGGCCTTGGTGAAAAAAATCTAAACCATGGTTGGCCAAGTCGATACTCAATTAAATCGCTAGATATCTTCTCTCAATTCTTTCCTTCCCTTTCGCAAACCAGACGTACCAAAACAGATCTACACGCAGCAACTCCATCCGCGAGAATGGTCAATTCCTACTGTACACCATCCTTACTCAACGACCATTTCCTTCCTGGCCAAGTCCACCTAGGCAGCCTCGTCAAACATCCCAGCAACGCCCTCTAGATCAGGCGTCTTACCCCTAGGCGCACCAGCAGGGCCAGTCGCGGCGGGCGTCATGAACTCCTGTGCCATCTTGCTTCGCTTAGATTTCCCACGCGACGACGAGGACGATCCTCCGACGCCGCTCTTGCTCAGCTTCCCTAGCTCCGAAATGCTCACGCCCTTCAAATCCTTCAGCAGATCCAAAACAATTGCCCGTTGCTGGCGGGAATGCAGGTTCTGCCCGGAAATGTACTTGATCGCCTGGTCAACATCCTCCTCCTTGATGCCGGGCAACGACACGAGAATGGCTCGCGGAGTGGGCGTCAAGGGGGCGTAATAGTAAAGGATATGAGCAATCAGCGAGCCTAGATCCTTTTGTGAATCGACGAAATAGGCGTCGTGAAGGGACGAGATGGCCGCCTTCAACACCTCGGTCGAAATAAACTCGCGAATCTCCCCCGCGGTCTCCTCGGCGATCGGGAAACCATCATCGAGGGGGGCCGTCTCTGCGATTTTAGCTGGCTTGTGTCGCTCGGTTCCGCGGAACTCGGGCACGATCGACTTGAAAACTCGCAAAACGACACCGCAGCACCTGCCATCGTGCATCTGGATGGCGTGACTGCAGAAAACCAGGAGCGGAACAGCGATTGCTGGGTTCATGAGGCAGAATTTTCTGAGCGAGGGGAACTTCTGCTCCTCGCACGCTTCGCCTGGCTTGGGAGCCCGCGCAGGATCGAGAACGTCAGCCACCATGAGCACCGCAGAGTATGTTAGCTGCCGCAAGATGCTTTCTGCCTTCATTTCCTCGGTCAGCTCGTCCCCTCCGGCTTGAACCGCCTCTTGCTGTCCGAGTTTTGCCCACTCTGAGCTGATCTTGCTATCCATCTGATTGAAGCAGGTGGCCAAGATTGGAGGCAAAAAGTGTTCTCGAAGTTCGACGGGACAGTGATCCACCAAATACCTGACCAAGTTCAGCAGGTTGATAATCTGGTGAGACGAAAGGCTGGAAGAGTCGGCGAACAAGGCGTTTGCCAGGGGGCCGGGGAGTTCCAAGAAGCCGTAAAACTGCATGTCCAGACGGCTCATGCAGTAGATTATCGCATAGCACGTTTCTCGGACGAATCGTACCGACCCACGAATGGTAGACGCTAGGCCTTCCAAAGTGCTCTTCTTCCCGAGGACGCGTGCATAAAAGTCATCCTTACTTCCCTCCGAAATGCCGGCTTGCCAAAAGCGGTCTGTCAAGACGCGGCCGACCACCGACTGCATTTCAGCTGGCAGCAGGGTCCAGCTTTGCGGGTTGTGGGATGCGTGGGCATAGCTTTACTCACTGTCAGCAAACATTGAACATGGATCTCGAGCACAGTTATCGCGTACCTCAAAAACTTGAGAAGCTCTGGTAGGATGAGTTGGAAGCCATCCTGCCAGAGAGTGCATGACGCGAGGTAGGGCGGAGAGCTTTTCTCTAGCTTCTCGACCGAGTAGGTGAGGAATGACTTGGTAACACGCAACGGTAGCATCTGATTTCCGCGTTAGCTTTGGGCCCCCCCCCCCCAAAAAAAAAAAAAAGGTAGGGAAAGAGGATTGTTTGCGCACAGATTGCCTCTGCTCCAACTCAGCCTGGAGCGCCAATCCTTCAGCATCAAGGTCCGCCGAGCCCCAGTCAGCAACCTCATGGATTCGGCGCTGGGCCAGATATCTCTGTGCCATGTCCAGGCCTAGAAGTTGACAGAAACCCTCGTATGATCCCAATGCTTGTTTCAGAGAGCCGTCGTTCCACTGGTTCTTGACTGGGTCGATAAACTGCTTGAGTCTTTCAAGCCGCGTTGCTTGGTCAATACGGGTGGCGCGATGAATAATGATAAAGAGGAAGCTCTGGTAAGCGATTTGGCGCTTCTCGTCTAGAGTACCAGAGGCAATCATATCCTTGACCTTGGACTCCAATTGATCGTAAACGTCCTAGTCATGGGGTTAACAATAGGTCCCACCCACTGAACTGGCTGAAAATGGCAAAACTTACCAGCAAGTGGTCTGGCATTTTGGACGCCAGGCGTTGCAGCTCAACCATGCTCTCGGTTTGTAAATCCCTGATTGCATCATTGAACACCTTATGTTCTGGCTGCAACGCGGGCCACGTCATCAAAATATGCTCGAGTACCTTGAGCATGAACCCAGGATTTGAGTCAAGTGCACTGGTCGAGAATGCCACAAGAAGCTGAAGGATGCGCTTGCGTATCAAGGGATCCTCAAACTTCATCTCCAGAAGCTGCCCACACCACTTCTCAAAATATGCCTCGATGGCCACCATTTTTTGCTCCTCTTCGGGGGTTTGAGCCCGGACGGTTCTCCACTTGACGTATCCTCTGAGTGCCGTCTCAATGACCGTGGCATGCGTATCAATTGTCAAGACTGGGATTGAATTTTTTGAGTAGTTGGAGGGATTAAGGGGTGGCTGGCCATCGTAGAGAGTGCGAAGCGCATTTTCTGCCCGCCCAAGAATATGAGAGAAGGCATCAGACAGCCTGAGATGTACGATGCTCTCGATGACCTGACAACTGTACCTCCTGTAGTTGCCGAGAAAAGCGTGACGTTCAGGGATGGTGTCTGTGTCTTCAATGAGCAAAACGTATGTTGGATCCTCGGTATCCTCGGAGAGGTTCTCGTATCGGAGCAAGCGGTTGCTGCAAAGTTCCAGGAGGTCTACGATAAAGGGCATGCCAGCAGTTGCTGGACCGAGTGCTCTGTGGCTTAGGAGACGTGTCCAGGTCACAAGTACTGGGATAGATACTACGAGACTCTGGCTTTGCACCACCAGCATCAGAAGCTGCAAGAAACCCTGAATATTGGCTCGGGGAGGTATGGTCGAGAATTTCCGCTCGAGATAGTTGCCAAGGGAGCACATCAGCTGCGAGAGACAAATTGTTAGTGATTCAAATGCCGGGGCCGACCTTGGACCGTTGGATGAAGCATGATACTCACCTCGGAGAACTTCTTTGCAAAAGTGTACTTGTCGTCGTCGATATCCTGAGCGTCGACCGTTGACCATTCGAAAAGACGCCTGAAAAGGCCCACAAGCTCATCCTGGTACATTGGCATCACGAGATCGAGAAACTCCTCCTCGGTAAAGTTGGACCGGCTATAGAGGGTATGGAGAGCCTCAAGGGCGGCTTTTTGCACGGAAACATTTGAAGTTGCAAGACAGGAGCACATGATGGGCCTACAGCCAACCGCATTGATCGCCTTTGGAATAGCCCAGGCCAAAACTGAGTTGAAGACCCTGAGGGCTTTGGCGGCGCAAGCCGCAACATCCTCGATCTGCTCGAGACCCCCATTGAGACATTCAGTGATGAGCTGTGTGACTCTTGTGAGCCAGCCTTCATCTCCACACCTCACAGATGGGGCAGTTTGGCGATTGGGAAAGGCCTCAGCCAAGACGGCAGCCGGTGTAAATATGTCGACGCACGCCCTGCTGAGTGCTCCTTCTCGAATCGCGACCACCGCATCATCTCCATTGAAGATTTCGTCAGAGAGCGTTTCGAGGATCTGTAGGACAAACTGCTTGTGAATTGGTGAATCTGGGACTTGCCACAGGCGAACGAGCAGCGCGTCCATGTCCATCCATTGCGCTGCCCAACACCTTTTGGCTATCTCAACCCAAAGCTGGGCTATTTTATTTCTCAGATATGATGGATCGTCCGCGGAGACGCTGTCGGAAAGCTGCAAAACCCAGTTACGAAGGTAGGACTGGTGCTCCGCACTGTATTCTGACCACTTATGTCTGACGGCATGCTCGAGAAGGGATAGACCATAATGTCGGACTATGGGAGCTTGCGCTCGGTCAAAGGCAAGTTTGAAGCCGTGCGACGGTGCCTCGGCGAGGGACTTGACATTTTCAAGGAATGCTTGGGCCTCCTGCCGTGCCTGATTTGCCGACTGGGGACTGTGAACGACCTCGAGCGCTTGGTGAATCCTATCCAACATGGCCGCCTCATCGGAACCACCGACACCGCCGTTCGACGCGAAGGCCGCCATCTTCGATGATGGATTCGGCGTAATCAGATCGGCAGAAAGGTGGTAAATCGGAAAGGGATGAGAGACGCGACCTGTAAACTATGACGCGGTTCGATATGGTCAGCAGACGGAGAGGAAAGGATCGCACCGTGGTGCTTGGGCATCTCAAGCGCGATTCATAAACCGGGCGCCAGAATGCAAAGGCGGTAGCGACAAGGAGAAATATGCGATTTACTTTTGAATAGTCTGGGTAGCTTGGGCGCTGTGTTCTTCGCACTGGGCAAAGAAGCGCACGATAAAGGAAATGAGACAAGAAGAAGTTACAAAGTCGGCCTGCAATGAAATAAAATAAAAAAAAGGAGGGACTTTACGAGGTTTCTAGTGCTTTTTTGGGTTTCGTAGCAAAATATATATAGTAGACGCTCTGGGCGAGGTCGAGTGACCGCCTAGTTGCATTGCTTCACTAAAATTACTGCTAGAGTGTTGCTCTCCTGGTCCTGGGAGATTTTTACCCACCGAGGTGGGGCACATCAGGCGCGCTTAGGCGCGACTGTGAAAGCTAAGCTGAGATTAGCGCGGGGCAGATAAGCTGTCAATTTAAGCTCTGCATGGAAATTGCGTCACGTTGCGCATTTCCTGGGATGTTTTGTATGTATTTTTTTTTTTTTTTTTAAAAAAAAAAAAAACCAAAAAACCGATTCATAGTAACCTTATTTCCTTCGATATGAGAATTCTCTACACAAGGCTCTCATGATCTCATGGCATTTGAAATTCCCACAGACACAGCAGCCTATCATAGAAGCTGGTTGAGACAATCGATAACTTGTCTTTCCATGCCGGCTGGAAATCGCTTCCATAGTTCATACTCTTGTGTTCTTCGAAGCGGCTAAGAACCCGAAATTGAGGATCGCCGTGCGTTGGCTGAACCAGTTCCACAACACGAGCGCCCGTATGCATGCAGGAAGCCAAGATTGTTGCCTTCCAGATTTCTGTCCCGGTAGAAGTCCTGTCTAGGGTGATCAGCTTCAGCCTCCAAACTCCACCTCCGAGACCACTCTCTGCGAGGTTCTTGGGCCTGCTAAAAGGAGCCACGGAAAGCAATCTGATGTTCTCATCATAGCTCCCCGTAACAACGAGCTCTGATCCGTCTTCCTGGATGAAGAGGGGCAATATCGCCGTCACTCCAGCATCGTGGCCTCTCGCCTCCATCGCAGGAGTAACCCCAGTGAGGTCATCTTCAGAAGCATTCCACGTATATGTCCCGAAGCGGAGCTTGGAATCATCACCCCCTGAGTATACTCTGAACGCCGCTTCATGTGCATCCTCAAGAGGGGCGATATTTGGAGAGAGCGATACTGTCCACGCCTCAAGCGTGTGAGTAATAAGTGGCTCTGGATGGAGCTTCCAGTCTTTCTCAAAGGTAGCAAGGTGTACCAAGTAAACATGCCCGGTTGACGTAGTGAGTGCCAGCATGTCTGCTCGTGAGGGATGCCAACAGAATGAGAGGAAGAGAATCTCAGATCCCTCTTCTGGGCTAATCTCACCTTGAGACAGGGTAGAGATGTCCAATGTCTTGAGATGCTTCAAGGGTTTTCCATCACCATTTTCTGGGGAGAGCTTGAACATTGCAAGAGTAGCAGTACTAGACACTGCGGCGCAAATATCTTGATGTCCTTCATTTGGGTTGAAATGGAGATCCAGTAAAGCGGATGGCTGAGGTTCTGTGTGAACATGGACTCTTTGAAGCACGACCACGTCAGCAGAAGGAAAGCCCACCAAACACTGCACTTTTGGTCGCTGACTTACATGTCTTTCCCTTGCAGCTGAAATGTAATGATACTTCCATTTCGGCTTTGGACTTTTTTGGTTCGCTTGGCTTGATCATCCTTCCCGTCGTCGTCGCCGTCATCGTCATCCTTAGTCTCGTTGACTTCAGTCTCAACCCTGTCCTTCTCAAGATTGTATGTCCCGACGAGGAAATAGGAAGGGTGCGCTGTGCAAAATTCAACGCAACTGGGTGGGAGATCCAGTTCTTGTGACCAGGTGGATTTCACCAGGGTGTTTGGGTCATTCATATTCTTCTCTGTGTTCTCTGACGAAGAAGAATTTTACTTTAATGAACTCTCTCTTTTTCTGTTTTTATGAGGAACAAGTCCCTTCGCCCGGTAAAAAAGATATTTAGAATTTGGAACAAGGAATGTGAAAAATTTGATGTTTGGAAAGGCTTGCCTCTTTTTTTTTTTTTTTTTTTTTTTTTTTTTTTTTTTTTTTTTTTTTTTTTTTTAGGTTTTAACAGATAATGTGCACACCTCGGATTGGTCAAGGTTCTTAAGAATGAGAGAGCAAGAGCACCGCTCATACCCAACTTTCATTTTCACCACATCTTCCCCTCAAATTTTGTTCAAAATCCAAAAAGACATGATCAAGAGATTTTAAATCAAAGTTTTTTCAAATCTAGTGCAAAAAATCTTTGCGGCTACTTGCATACTAT
This sequence comes from Cladorrhinum samala, assembly GCA_033576145.1. Lineage (NCBI taxonomy): Eukaryota > Fungi > Ascomycota > Sordariomycetes > Sordariales > Podosporaceae > Cladorrhinum > Cladorrhinum samala. The sequence goes on along the minus strand of MU864950.1, from coordinate 46,594 downwards.
TTTTGTCCCCCAAAATAGTTGAGGCACACAAATGCAGAGTCCGCTATCCACAATGATTTATCCATTTTAAAGGGGAAGCCAAACTCACTGGAACTGGCATGATGCTTGACTGCTTTACTTTGTATCAAACTTTTTTCCAGCCTAACCTCCTAGGATACCTAATCCCCAGGAATTTACGGATTATGTTTTCAGAAATGGACTCAGACAACGACTCCGATTTCTACGGCACGTACCTTATCTTGTCCTATCCCCACTCCCCTTCAAGCCTAACCCACTAATACCGGATATAACAGGCAGCGAACCCATCATAACACGCCTCAAATCCCGAGTGTCCTCCTTCTCCCCCTCCCACTACAGGTCAACCCACCCCCACCCAAACCTTATCACTCTCCGCCTCACTCCATCTTCTTCGTCCTTCTCCTCCTCACCCCCTGACCCATCGAAACTCTCAACCCGCCTCCACAACCGCTTCGCCCACCTCCCCTCCTGCGCCTGGCAACTAACGGAATCTCTCGACGCCTTCCTCACCCGCCTGCCCCCAGCGACAACAGACCGGACCCTAGACCGTCCATGGATATATATCGCAAATCCCTACATCCCTCCTGAACCGGCTTCCCATCCCCAGTCTCTATCCCACCTCATCAAAGGCGGGACCGAGCGTCTCGCTCTCTTGGAAGAGTTCATTACCCAGGTCAACGAAAAGACCAAATCCCCTTTCGCAGCTAAGCGAGAGATAGCCAAAGCTCGTAAAGAAGCCATCTCGGATCTGCGCGAACTGGCCGAGGTAACCAACCAGGTGAGCGGGAAATGGATGCTTTTCCCTGAGCCGGGGAGCGTGAACGAAGTGTGGGCGACGATCGTGAAGGCGACTGCCAATAACGAGCTCGGGATAGGAGCAAAAGTTGAGACGAGGGTCCGGAGCGACAAGGAGAGGCTGATCTGTATTTACACGGCGGATTTCAGGGATAAGGATGATGTGACGAGAGTGTTAAGGAGGTTGAAAGAGCTCGAGCTTGTGAGGCCTGGTGGAAGACAGATTTATTACAAGTGCGGTAAGTTCTTTTCAACCAAGGCGAGAACCAAGTTCGGGTGACTGACGATGAACAGATGCTTGGACTGAATTGAATATCTATGGAGGAAATAAGTGGGAAATCCCGGCTTCGATGGTAAGTGTATTCTAAGGTATGTTGAAGGCAGAGTCGGTGATGCTGACCTGGGTGATTAGTATTCCTCGAATGAGATATTTGCTTATCTGAAGGAACAAGCTGCAAAACGGCTGTAGAGAACTCCGGCTTCGTTAGCTCTCTTGGGCGGAATTTCCTAGTGACGGACACAGAAATTAGGTTGTAGCGTAGCATAGGAGCATGCAGGTAAACCCCCCAAGGATGCAAAATGGACGAGCTGAGAATTGTAAAGATCTAATTAGAATGCCAAATGTAGAGCCGCTAATGTTGCAAAGAAAAATTGATGAATGACTACAGACCTCACTGGCCGATCTTGAGCCCTGGTAGGACCCATACAAACGACCAGCTGTTAAATTCGGTCAGCGCAGTTGATGCGTCAACTTTGTGGGTAAAACGCCCGAGTATCTCGCTCGAAATTAGTCGCAATTCAGTGATTGCGCTTGTCCATGTCCAGTTTTGGCTTTTAAAGTCCTCTGGCAATATGGCTTTGACCTCTCGATCGGGATACGTTTTAAAACCAGATCTTGCAAAGGCTTCGAATGCAATACCCAAGCCTGGTGCAAAAAAAAAAAAAAATCTAAAAAAAAAAAAAAAAAATGACACCACAATGCCTAACCTGCGCCAGCTTCGTGGAGCATGTGTCATGTGTATGGCCAAATAGCGACTGTGTAAAATCAACTTGTTGAATGACGGAATCGCCATCTCCTTCGCTGTCCTTATCCAGAGACGTATCCGTGTTCTACCCCGGTCTCTCACCTAATCAAGTCCGAATCATCCAGCGCCATATTCTCCGGATCCGCATCCGGGTCAACTGGCTTGAGTAACAACACTAGCCTGTACGCGCTGTTTCCGTTCAAATAATATCTGTGCAGTTTCTTAGATCGTAGAAACCCTAGCCGCTCGTATAGCCTCATCGCGGGCACGTTTGTTTCCTCTGTCTCCAGAACAATTTCTTCGGCGTTGCGTTCCTTCATGGCTTCGATAGCCATTTTGACTAGGGCCGTAGCTATGCCGTGTCCGCGGTATGCGGCCGAGACTGCGAGCATGGCGATGTACCCTCGTAGTGTCGGCGGTGAGTGTGAGATGTGTGGTTCGAGTTTGCATATTATTACGCCGACTAGGGAGGAGTCTTCTGGGTCAAGGGCCTATGTTGTGAGAGGTATGGTGGTTAATTTGCGGTCGCAGCAAACCACTGAAAAAGTGGGCAAGGCTTACCATGTAACAAAGATGGCCCCATTGGTAAAGAAAGTATCGGTATACATATATACTGTACGGCTCGCTCAAGTCTTTAGATATGAGAGCCCTTATTCGGGGGAGGTATTCCGCTTCGAGCGAGTGTTCGTATCGAATGTATTTTAGTTCCCGTGGGAGCTCTGCTAGTCGAGTTTCCGCCATGAGGGAATGCAGCTCCGGACGCTGCTGTTCGTTTTCGGAGTTTGCAATGTGTGCCCGTTTGTATCAGTTGGGCGCGAGGTTCGTGGAGTACTGCCTAATTTGGGACTCGAAGACGGTAAGGGAATGTTGTCTGTATGTTTTTTATTAAAAATGTTACAAAATTCTAACATCAAAAAAGGGCCATCAAAGTGAGGTGCGTCGTCGGCAATTGCTAATGATGGGCAAGCTTGATGACGGGACCGGGGAGATAAGATCCAACGAAGCCGAAGTTCCCCCAGCTTTTCAGGGGTTTGGTTCCGTCATGGGTCTTTCACATGCTTGCAATCAGGTCTTCAAGGCTGTCACGCCCCGCTTTGGTGATGCGACCAGCGGGTGGGGTCGTGAACAGACAAGTGGGATGCCTGCAGCTGATCCCTGTTCGGCCAGCTTCGGAGCCCCGGAAGGGCCCGACAAGTGCCGCTGCTGTTGGTGCAGAGCGCGCAGACGGGAAAGTTGAATCAAACCCCAGAACATCTCACAGGACCGTTTTTTTTTTTTTTTCACCCCGTGGTGGGACCAAATTCTGCATTTACCAATTTCACATTTCCCATGTGCGGCAGGCGCCGCATGTGGCAGTCCAGAGTAGATATCGGTTCGGACCCATCGTCATTGTAGCTTAATCCAAGTTTATTTGCCCTACAGTCTAGTTTGCGTTTATTTACATACCTTTACCCCCGCCCGCTGACAAGTACACGCCCGTGTTGGTTGTTTGCGCCCCTGAGAAATCGACGCCAATTTCGCCGTCGCATACCTGTTCCGACCATGGCGAGTACCTTGCGCCGACGAGTACCGCATGGTGATGAGACACATTCCGAGTCCTCCCCAACAGCTACACCTCGCAATGAGAGCCCCGCGAGGCCACACGAAAAGGAGAAGATCAAGGTCATTCATCACCGAACAAAAAAGACCAAGCGAAGCTACGCAGGTGTGTTATTGCTGGGCACCTTGATTGGCCTTGTGGCGGCCGGTTTTTTCGCCAAAAATGATTACAAACTCGACTTCGATTTGTTGGATGTGATGGGCGACTTGAGCATGGAAAGTCTTTTAGAAGTCATTCCAGCCGGATTTATGAAGGATATCCGGCAGATGGTTGTAAGTCGTCGGGGCTGTGGTCGCAAGCAGTTTTATTTCCCTATGGTTAATAATCTATGTGTCTCTGCAGAACGGCGAGCGCGATTACCTCGAGAGTTACGATGCTTTCTCGGTAGGTCTCAAGGCCCGTGCCGAGGGGCTGTCTGCATACCATCCAATGGTCATGGTACCTGGCGTTATCTCAACCGGTCTCGAGTCGTGGGGGACGTCTAACGAATCTCTGCCATACTTTCGTAAACGGCTTTGGGGTAGCTGGAGCATGATGAGAGCCTTGGTTTTGGATAAGGAGAACTGGAGGAGACACGTCATGTTGGACAAGAAGACGGGACTTGACCCTCCGGGGATCAAGCTGCGAGCTGCACAAGGCTTCGACGCTACCGATTTCTTTATCACGGGATATTGGATCTGGAACAAGGTGTTGGAGAACCTAGCCTCGCTTGGCTACGATCCGACAAACGCATACACGGCAGCGTACGACTGGCGGCTGGCATATCCGAACCTGGAAAAGAGAGATCAATACTTTTCGAGGCTTAAGGTGCATATAGAAACCGCTGTGAAAATTGACAACAAGAAGGTTGTTCTTACGTCACACAGTATGGGGAGCCAAGTAGTATTCTACTTCATGCATTGGGTGGCATCGGACCAAGGCGGAAAAGGAGGTCAGGACTGGGTCGAGAAGCACATCGAATCCTGGATTAACGTCAGCGGGTGTATGCTTGGGGCTGCAAAGGATGTTGCAGCCGTCTTATCGGGCGAGATGCGCGACACTGCGCAGTTAAACGCTTTTGCTGTATACGGTCTCGAAAGGTTCCTAAGCAAGGACGAGCGCGCTGAGATGTTCCGCGCCATGCCCGGAATCTCTTCTATGCTACCCATGGGGGGAAATGCCATCTGGGGTGATATGGACGGGGCACCCGATGATGTGCCTGGGCAGCAGCTCACTTATGGGTCTTTCATAAACTTCCGGAATGATCAGAACTGGACAACGCCCGACAAGAACTTTACCATGGACGACGCTATGCAGTATTTATGGAACTCGACCGACGAATGGTTCAGAGACCAGGTACAGGGAGCGTATTCGCAAGGTCTAGCGCATACCACGGCTGAAGTAAAGGCCAACGAAAAAGATCCCAGGAAATGGGTTAATCCTCTCGAAACACGGCTTCCCCTCGCGCCCAGTCTAAAGATTTATTGCTTTTATGGCGTTGGGAAGCCCACCGAGAGATCTTATTATTACCGCCCTCCCCACCTAGGATCTCTCAGTCACCTGAACATGACGATAGATACGGCTCTAATCCAGGGCCAGGTAGACCATGGCGTCATTTTGGGCGAAGGAGACGGCACAGTCAACTTGATGAGTACCGGATACATGTGCAATAAGGGTTGGAAGCTGAAGAGGTTCAACCCAGCTGGGGTGAAGATAACAGTTGTCGAGATGCCTCACGAGCCGGAGAGGTTTAATCCCAGAGGAGGTCCGAACACAGCAGACCATGTGGATATCCTGGGAAGGCAAAACCTCAACGAGTTCATCTTGAAAATTGCGGCCGGAAGAGGTGACGAAATTCATGACAATGTGGTCAGTAACATCAAAGAGTATGCTGAGAAGGCCAAGGTATATGAGGAATAGCGATAATGGGTTTGCTCAATAAGTATATACCTAACCGGTTTTTTTTTTTTTTTTTTTTTTTTTTTTTTTTTTTTTTGGGTTTTTTTAGTTTTAGTTTTTGTCTTTTTTCATGTGTTTTACCTGGCATGGATGTATAATTATGATGGATTCGGAAGAAGGTTGTATAGTGCCTCGCCTGGCGCCGCGACTTTCGGCTGGCGGTCTCGGAGTTGGGGCGTGTCTGCAGATGATATCACATAGATAGATCTCTCTATAAGGGTCTTATGATACCCCCAAATATTCAAGAGACGGAATGAATGATTGGTACTGAGCTGTAGTATATCACTATATGCATAATGCGGTGACAACCACGTGGCCGGGAGTGTTGTTGAAAGGCTAATGCATAAAACCAGCGGCAATATGTGGCTTGACGAAACAGCTATTTCCATCGATACAGAAGCCGATGCGGGCAACCCAGCAATCAAATCAACAGAACCGTTGTTGAAGCGGGAATAAAACTCCCGTCTTCAGGTTCGACGTCATATAATCTGGGGAAAGAGGCACGGGAATGCACCCGTGGCCCGTGCATGCGAAACGCGGACCGAACTGCAGAAAAAAGAATCCATCTTTGGCAGGCAAGCCAAGCAAGCCGAAGGAGGGCTTTGGGGGTTCACTGCAGTTTCCCTACTACTCAGCCCCTCCAACCTGGAGCCTATAACACCGGAAATCCACAGTCCACCTCTGGTCGTCAATCAACTAATTTGTCCACTCGGCCATTCTCTCAAGCTCCAACAACGAGCAGCAGCAACTAAATCGCCTGGACCGCAAGGCAGTCCCCGAGCCATCAAAGCAAGCGAATATCCCAATTCGTGATGGTCGATCATATCCCACATCATCAGTTCGTCTGAGAGCATGGAGGTCCATGATGCTTGCGCTGTCAACGCTGAGCAGGAATTCTGGGATGGTGATTATCGCCCTCTCTCCGTTTTTAATTTTTAATTGCTGAACAAGACTGACATCACTATCTTCTTGTCTGCAGCACTGAACGTCATCCTCTCTGCGCCATGCGACACGCACGAATCACTTGACGAGGTCTTGCGCTCATGGCTCGACCTAGTCGCGAAAGCCCGCGACGAGTATCTCAGTGACGAAGATGACGTTGCGACCTGTTCTCAACAGCTAATCGAGAGCCCACTATTCCTAAAACACCAGGACTATGTTCGGACACAAATAATCTACAGTTTACTGCAAGAAGACGAGTACGCGCCGCTCCATGTCATTGCCAATTTCTTGCTTTCCGATGGCCGGACAGAGGAGGAAACCTTCAAACGCATGATTCAGGAAGGATGCTTCTTGCGGTTGCTGGAGCTCATCAAGGGATGCGGGAGCATGGATTCCCGATTACATCGATTACTGTTACAACTAATGTATGAGATGTCTCGTATTGAGCGCTTGCGGTTTGAGGACTTGATGCACATTGACGATGCCTTCGTCACATATCTCTTCCAACTCATTGAGGCATTGGCCGATGATGCCAATGACCCATACCACTACTCAGTAATTCGCGTCTTGGTTTGTTTTACCTCACCGCTGCTCTTTTTTTTTTTTTCTTCTTCTTTACCCCTGGCTAACCATTGGTGCAGTTAGTCTTGAACGAACAGTACATGGTGGCTGCCACCTCAGCAGCGGTCGAGCCAACAGCGCCATCATCCCCAGTAACGAATAGGGTGATCAAATTACTCAGCATTTACGGCTCATCGTTTAGGACGTTTGGGGAGAACATTATCCTGCTGCTGAATCGTGAAACCGAGACATCCCAGCAGCTACTAATTCTCAAGCTATTATATCTCCTTTTCACGACTGCTGCAACATACGAATATTTTTATACCAACGACCTACACGTTCTTCTGGATGTCATTATCCGAAATCTACTTGATTTACCGATCGAAATGGATGCCTTACGACACACATATCTGAGGGTCCTTGCTCCTCTTCTAGGACACACGCAGCTCAGTCAGCCACCTCACTACAAACGAGGTCAGATTCTCAGTCTTCTCGAAATCTTACGGGGGTCTAGCAGCGCGCATTTCATGCCGCCCGACCCGACGACTGTGCGCCTGGTAGAGCGCGTAGCCAGGACTCCCTGGCTGGTTGATCCCGAATCAGATTCAGCCGACAGTGTAAGTCCTGTCGGTAGTCTCGCCCATTCACAAACTGGTAGCGCCATAGATGTTATTGCGCAAGTTTCGGAGAAACCAGGGGTCAAGACACCGAGCCGGAAGGCCGTGCTCGAGAAACAAGCTAGAAGTCACTCTGAGCAGAACGGCAACAGCCCTCCACGCCCACCACCACCACGGAGGATTCTAAGGCCACAAAAGTCCTTGCCCGAAGTACCTAAGCACCGACATGGCGTGCCCTTTGCGGCCAAACCACCTCCGCCAGTTCCTCGGTTGCACGTTGCTGGGGGTGGGGCGGAGCAGAAAAAGCTGCCTCCCAAGTTACCGCCACCGAGGAGGAGAGGAAAGCCACTGGGTCCATCAGGAAGCGATGTGCAAACGCCGACAGAAGTGTTGGTTAGTGCGGAAGTTTCACCTGCTTCTTGAAGTTGGCACGTTGATATATATATATATATATATATATCAGACAAGGGACCCGCATAGATGTTTCTGTGGTCGAAGAGTGTAAGTGGGTTGAAAGGGAAAATTGGATTTTGGTTAGAGTATCGTGCAAACGTACAGTATTGCTTGAATTACAATGGAGCCTTGGATTTCATGGATATGGCGGTAATGGATGGCATAGGGGGGGGGAGGGGATGGTTCTCCACTCGGGGCATTAGCATGACGGAATAGGGGCGTTGGCAAAAAGGCGTCACAACTCGTTTCGCAAGACAAGAGTCCAAGGCAGAAGTAATTTATATTTGTAATTATTCCAATTTTTAAGTTATCTAGACTTTTCAATTATATATATATTTTTTTATTTAATATAATCGTTTTATTTTTGGTGATCAAATTCTTGGTTAGTTGCCCTCAACCACATTCTTGCCGAGCCAAACTCGTCCAAATCAGGGGTTCGGTTTATAACCCCTTTTGTGCAAATCGCAAGGCTGCCCACAGTGCGGGGTGAAGGTCTTGGCATTCTGAGCTTGTGAACCGGAGCCCCACTTGATCTTTCGGTCGTGGGTGAATTGACATCGAAACTCCAAAATTTTGGACAGCCTTGCTTCCCCGAACTGGCCGCGAACCGACTCTGTCAAAATCCAGCTTGCCGTCGTCCCCATTGCCCACACCACTCCGACTTACGACGTGTGCCCGAGTCGACGACATATCGAACGCATTGCGACCCCAAGGCTCTATCCTGAGACGAATTAGCGCGCGATTCTTACAGCCCACCTCCGGTTGTGCATACGCAGACACACACACACACACACCAGTTTCCTAATCCCCTCTACGCATATATATACACGCCGCAACCACAAACTAAAAATGCCGCCACCCTCGGCAACGAAGACGGTCCAAAAGACCTACCAAACTTTTCGGGAAATTCACGGCGTGGTGGTGAGCGCCGGGCTGATCGACAAGACGGTAAAAGTGCTGGTGGGAGGACAGAGATGGAACAAGTTTATTAAAAAGGTTTGTTACCAAGACAAAAAAAAAAAAAAAAAAATTCTTTAATATATATATTTTTTTCACAACCCTTCCCCTTCCCCTTCCTTTTCCTTTTTTTTCTTTCCCTTCTTTAAACTGATTTTTTTTCTTTTCTTTTCTCAAAGCACTTCAACGAGCCAAAAACCCACCTGGTCCACGACCCTTGCAACTCGCTCCGGCAGGGCGACGTGGTCGCCATCACGCCCGGCTGGCGCACCTCAAAGACCAAGCGGCACGTCGTAAAGCACATCATCGCGCCGGGCTCGGGGACCGCCATCGGGGATCGCCCGCCCATCCCGACCTGGGAGGAGCTCCACGCCGAGGCAGAAGCCAAGCGGTCCGAGAAGCTGGACCGGAGGGCGCTCAAGCTCGCCGTCGCAAAGGCCGAGACGAAGTACGAGATGGTCAGGAGGAACGCGGTCGCCATCGGGAAGCAGCTGGCGCAGCAGACTAGGATAATTCAGGAGAGGGCGGCGGCGAGGCTCGCAAGGGCTCAGAAGGAGGGTGGGGAGGTATAGGGGAGGTTTTCTTCGGGATGGCAAAAGATCGGTGGAGCGGGGTCGGGGGTGGGCGGGGGGGTATGAGGAGACGGAGAGGAGGGCAGGTGAAGGTATAAGATTCCATGACTGATTTTTTTTTTGGGGGTGGTGCCAAAGATAAAAGGAGGAACATCAAGGCACTTCTTGTTGGGAAATTCGCCTTTGTACGATTTAGAGTAGGGACGAAATGGGAGGGAGTGGGGGGGGGAGGGGTCTGAAGGGAAGGGGTTGTACCAAAAAAAAAAAGCATTTTGAAAGCAATACTTTAGATAGAGGTTGTGGTGTACATTCTAGCCCTCAGAAAAAGGCTATGTAGCATATCATGAGGCGATAAGCCTGGGTAAAAAGGAGAGAATCTCCCACGAATATAAGACGGAGAGAGAGAGCCAAAAAAAAAAAAAAAAAAAAAAAAAAAGAGAGATGATAAACGCTCTGAGATATGTTGAACAAAGCTTATGAAGTTTTGATTCCTGAGAAAGACCTGGATAGAGGAATGACTGGACTTTGCTCTGTCACTAGATCCCTGACCAAACTCCATTCCGTGCTGTATTTTCGCCTTTCCTTGCTCTTACTATCGATACAACCAAATGGACTCGGCAAAGGTGGCGCATTCCTACACCGTTCGAGCAACAACAATAATCCGCCCAATAATTTCAGTAAAAAGGGCTGCCATTCTAGTAAGCTGCCACCGCGCCGGAATTCGGTGGTTGTGACACTTTAACCACCACGCTCTCCAAATTCCTTCGCCCACTCTTCATACTCCTTCAAGCCTGCCTGACTGACACTAGGTCTAATGGTCGTAAGACTCGCAACAAAATCCGCAAGCTCAATTGGCCGTATCTGGTCCATCGTCATATGCAACAGCGCCTCACCTAGAGATCGAAGGGGCCCCATGGCCGCATCTTTGGCCAATGCTGTAATATCTGATCCCGAGAAACCTGTTGGTAGCTAATCAGCATCTCTGTTCCCAAAGCACTTGGGACGGGACAAACTCACCATCAGTCATGCCGACCAACTTCTCAATATCCTCCTCACTGAGCGTATGCGTCTGCTGCTTCAGCAGCGTCTTCAACTGCACCGCCCTGGTCTCCGCCTCTGGCAGCGGGATATACTGCCTCCTAACAAACCTCCTTCTAGCCGCCTCATCAATCGCCCACGGCAGGTTCGTAGCGGCCAGCACTAGCACCCTGTTCGCGTCACCGCGTTCCTTGTCCTTCTCCCCTACTTCCCTCCCCGCCGCTGCCCTCTGCAAATCACTCCACTGAATCAGGAATTCAGTTTTGATCCTCCTAGTAGCTTCGTGTTCTCCCGACCCAGACCTTTGAGACAGCAACGAATCAATCTCGTCCACAAAGATGATGCTGGGCGCCAGCACCTTGGCTAGCGCGAAGAGTGCCCTGACAAGCTTTTCGGATTCACCGAGGTATTTGCTCGTTAGACTGCTCGCCGAAATGGAAAAGAATGTAGACTTGCTCTCCGTTGCCACTGCACGGGCGAGCATCGTCTTTCCTGTTCCTGGAGGACCAAATAATAGCATACCCCTTGCTGGCTCTCGTAAGCCCATGAACAGATCCGGCCGAAGAAAAGGATAAACAACCGTCTCGCGCAGCGCATTCTTGGCTATCTCGAGGCCAGCTATATCTGTCCAGTGGACTTCATCGCCCTGAACTACAATTTCATTGAGGATCTGCTTAGCAGCATGTTCGTCAACCCCCGGGGGCAGTTTCTTGAGGATGGCTGCCTTTCGCTTTTTCCACGACTTGGCCGCTTTGGTCTTTTCGTCTTGATCATCAGAGGTTTCAGATGTCTGGATTATCGAGTCCACTATGAGAGAAGCTTCACGTTGTCGTGCGGCCTTTGCTTTGTGTCTGGGCCGCCTTGCAGGGGTTTCGTAAGAGGACCTTGAGCTCTCGGAATTCGCCGGTGATGGCGCTCTGCCACCTTGGCTTGCTCTTCTCGCGCTACCTCGTGGTGTCTGGCTCGAACGTCTGGCAGAACGTGTGGGAGTGGATTTGTCCTTCGTCAAGGACACAACACGAGCACTGGATCTGCGTCTAGCCATGACGGAATCTGACGAGGTTCGCCCTCCCGGTCTCTCTGTTGTTCCTTCTGCTACGCCATTATCCACGGCTGCCGCATCTCTCTGCTGTTTCGACCGCGGAGTCTTGGGCGACACGGTAGGTGGTGCCGTTCTCAGGCGAGTAATCTGATCTCTCTCCGGAGAGCGCCGTTCTGAGCTGTCCTTGAGACCCAATGCATTCAACGCGGTCGATGCTGCGCTAATCGAGATGGAGGAGGTTCGAGGGAAAGGATACTCGGTGGAACGTCTGTTGTCTGAACTGGGACCTTTATCCTGGTCTTTCGCCGGACTTCGAGTGCGAGGAGTGACCAACCTCCTCGAGTGGCTATCCCAATGCCTCTGAGATGTTAACTCGAAACTCCTTCGGGGGGTTTCCGTAGAAGTCGCAGGATTTGAAATCGGCCGTGATAATCCAGGGCTGGTTCCAGATGACGAATCCACTTGATCTCGGTGCCCAAGTGCGTTCCATGCCAGAGTCGCAGCTTTGCTACCGTGGCCGTCGGTTTTGGGTGCCTGGCGCCGCAGGGTGATCTTGGGAGTTTTGTCCTTCGTGCCTGTCCGTAGCGTGGTGCGCATAGTGTGTCTCTCTGGGCTGGAAGCTCTTGAAGGCCTCTTGTCTGGTGACGGATTTGCAGGAGGAGGGACGGGCTTCCGTGCCGGTAAAGGTGGTGGAGTTTCGCTAGCTTGTGACGTTTGGTCTTTTGGAATGGCTTGTTCTGATGACGGACCTCGTTTCTGACTTGAGAACCTTCTCAGAACGCTCGGTCGCGATAGATCCGTGTAGGAGACAGCAGGGACAGTGCCATTGCCGATCCAGCTCCGTTCTTGCTGCGCTCCGGATATATTTTGGGAGTCGGAAGATGACATGTTCGGCCTGCTACCGGACGAAGACGAATCATACTTGGAGCCTTCTAAGCGAGAAAGTCGAAGCGCCTCGAGGAGATCTATTCGTTCCTTACACTGCAATTCCAGCTGCCGCAGGCTTTCGACCAACGTCTTTTCGGTTTCGGTTCGAGGAGAGAAATTCGGCAGGACTCTATTGACATTGGGATCGTATATTTGTTCGAGAGCCTGCTTCCAACATCGCATGGCCTCATTCTCGTTTCCCTGGCTCTCGTAGTAAACGGCGGTCGAACATGTTAGATAGCTCTCGTCATACGTCTTTTGCAGGATGGACACGGCTGTCGCAGTCCTATTGCCAAACATGGTGGTGCTGGATGACTGTAAACATGCCGGCGTGGGGGGGAGGGGCAGTTTGAGATATCAACACTCTATGCGATTCTTGTACGGGCCATGGATCATCGGTAAATGTCACGGGTAGGGACTCCGGGCTGGGTGTGATGATCGCGTGAATTCCGGCCAATATCGAATTTGATTGCGTAGTCGGGACGCGCAGTAGTGAAGCCCGCAAGGTTGGACAAGTAAAGGTAGGTGGAGATGCAAAGGCCGTGCTTGCAGTGGGTTGCAGTGGACTAGAGCTTGTCAATATTAGTGGAGGTCGGCGGGCAGGGATTGCTTGAACAGGTTCCGACCTTTGCGGAAATGGTAGGGCTGCCTGGGGGTGTCGCGGTGCTTGCTTCTGTCAGTTGATTCCTGAGGCTGGCGGGGCAGTGACGTCGTAGGCCTAGGTAGGTACCTATCCCTGAGTTACCTTGGGGTGGATTCTCCATGTTGTGCCCCGCACTGTAGCACTCAGTACTGCATTTCCCTTGTCCCTCTGAACTGCAGTAGATTAATGCAGAAAGAGAAGGTTACAGACCAACAAACGATTGCCAACTTTTGAGGCTTCATGTTTTGGTCAGCATATATTAGTTCCTCGATTCTATCTACGACAAAAGCACGCGGATTTCTCCAGATGTCCGGGGAAATAGCACACGAAGACTTTGGATCTCATCGTCCTCCCCTCGCTTCTGCTCCACGAATTCGTCAACTAGCATCAGCATTTCCTCAATATGCTCAAAGTCAACACAGAATCTTTCTGCCGCCTCCTCGGTGACTTCTATGGCCAGCTTGGACTCCTGCAGACGTTTCAGGTTTTCCACCGCGTCCATCAAGGCAGATGGCAAAAAGCCATCCAAAATCTGGCTAGCCTGTGATAGGGCTGACGATGAGAGAGCTTCGAGTTTCGATGCATTCTCAACGTCTTCCTCGTTGTTCTTGAGATCGCCCAGCGCTGTGATGAGATTGTCAAGGCCAGACTCGCTCCGGAAGAAGCGGTATTGGCTTTCGATGAGCCGCGCGCGCTGTTCCTCGAGTTGTGTTTGCATCTCGGATAGGCGTGACTCTGTAAATTCAAACGGTGCCAACGAACTCCTCGCGGTGATAAGGCAGTTGACAAGAAAGACAGAGTCTGAGGGCTGCCCAAGTGTTTTGGCCATGTTGGCGCATCCCGATAGGAAGGGATCGAATGCTTCTGCCAGGATCGGCTCGAAGTCTGCTCCTCGGTCACTCGAGGAGGTAAGCGATGTTTCATATGTCTTCATGATAGCCGTGAGTCGCTCAAGCGCATCGAGGACAAACTCTGGTGGGCGAAGATCTGCGGGCGCGTGCTGGAAGTCACCCTGGAGCGCCGCAACGTGGTCGCGGACTAAAGACCGGAACTGTCGCAGTGCCTCGGCCTCGAGGGCTCCCAACGACTCCACTAGGGCTGATCCGGAGCTGAGGAGTTTCGAGAAGGTGCTCTTGTAGAAATTAAGCAGATTCGCCAGCTTGTAGGCAAGGATTGTCTCCTCATTGGTTTGGATCACTTGCTCAACCCTCTGTCGCAGTATTCGGACGGCGCCCGACATATCTCGGTCAACCAGCTCGTTCAACGTCTTGACGGCGTCGAAGTCGGTTGGGTCTTCACCTTCCTCATCAGCAAGCCGCCACACCTCGTTCTCTCTGCCAGCCTGGATGCCTTTAGCAATCTCTTCCCCTTCTCCAATGAACAGCCCCTCGAGTGCCTCCCTTTCGCCTACCGCGGCTGAATGTGCCCAGGCTAACATGTCACCCACATATCTCAACGTGTCGTGCGCGGCAAGTTCAATGGGCTTGACCGAGGCATCCTCCACTCCCGATGCCGATCTGCCTGTTAAAGCCGTGTAGAACGAGTCGGACAATACATGTTCTCGCGCTTCAGCAAAAAAGTCGAGGCAGTTCTGGAACAGAGTGGGCCGTTCAGCGAGCACGCGGAGCGCCCGCCGTATAGATGAACCGATCTGTGGGTTTTCAAGATTTAACGTCTTGAATTCCCGCTGTACCCATTTGTAGAGTTTCTGGAAACCGAGGTTCAGGTTCTTGGATGCCTGCTCCATGATTTCCAGCCCCAATGTTTGGTTTTCGAAGCCGAGAAGAACCTCGCAGTCTTTACTGATCTTTTTGGCCTTTGCCAAAGTGGTGAAGTAGATATCATCAACGGGCTCTGATGTGAGTGTCAGAGCGGCGGTCTCGTCATCCGAAAGGACAAAGTTTGCGTTGAAGGCCTTCAAAAGTTCCTGCTTGTTTTCAACCTGGCGCTTCTGGGTCATGAGCTGGGAAGCTTCCTGGAGTGTGGACGCAGTCTCTTGATGAGCTGCCCCGATCTCTTTCTTCATTTCATTAAAGCTGTCATTGAGCCTGCCGAGGGTAGTGCCAATGCGTCGAAGTTGCTATCAAGTATGATTAACTCTCGTGTTCCAAGTCCCAACTGATGAGACAATGAATCTTCGTACCTCGGCCACCTTTGCAAACTCATCAACAATTTCGGCATTGCTATCAATCACCTCCTTCTGAAGATCGAGACGGAGCTGACGGCGAGTCTCGGCCGTATTTAGCACCCCTCGGTCATCCAAGAGCGTCAGAGCCTCTCGGAACTCCGTGTCAGCATACGATGATGAAAGGACACTAGAGACCTTGGAAGAAAGGGGGTTTGCTGATTTTGACAGCGAGGTAGCTGCCGTCGGGCTGGTGGGTGATAGCGGGGCAGTGTTGTCCCGCGGTGGCATTAGTGAAGCCATCTTCAAATCGGTTTGTTTCTATGCAAAGAAAATTTGAAGTTATCACTGGATTAAAAGTCAAGTAACCAGTGTGATGATATAGATATTATTGTCCCCATCAAACAAGCCGATGTTGACACCCCCCGTGTCACTTCCCGTCAGTGCACACCGTGCAAGGGTACGGTGTGGGCTTCGATGGCGGGACAGCAGTTCCGCGAAGCAGTTTCTGTGTGGTGGGGCACGATAAGAAGATAAAAGGCTTGGTATTTCCTCCACAGTGGTTTACCGCCTACCAGGGACGGTTAGCGTTGCATGCGTCGGAAGCTTCCATACACAGTACCAACAGTAGACCGCCCAGGCCTTCGTCATTCTGGCACGCCTGGTCAGCTGGGGCGGGAGCTCCCAAGGCACCCAGCCCGCCGCTTGCCTCCCCTTTCATCCACTGAAGATTGCCGGTAGTACACATGCTTCTGCCACAAGACAAGTCGAGACAGCAGATGGCACCACCTCCTGACTGAGCATCTCTTTGGCCCACGACAGGAACGGCCCGTGACCTCTTCTTCTGGGGTATCAGCCTATTTCTAGTTTTGGGTTGCGTTGCTTCCACCACTATCACCACCGTTGGGTATGATCTTTGTTAGTATTCCTTTTCTGTAGATATTCGCCGGTTTGCAGGTCACAGCACATCAACCAATTTTCGCATTTTGAAACTGACAAGCAGACGGCCAGGTACCAAATCTGGATTCGTTTTGCCGTTGATTCCTTCCGTCGGTAGAGCAGGATGGCGCAGAGGGTGTTTTCCAAAATGTTACCCACAGCGCGGGGCGGCGGCCGATCATTCTACGAGGAGCTTCGAGGTCGAGACCACAACGAATCCCGCGCCGGCTTGTTAGACGAAGAAAACTTCAATGAAAACTTTCAAGACTATGATCTGGAACATGCTGGACTCGGGGTCGAAGACAGCCGCGCGACTGTGGCGGGTATGAGGAGTCCGGCGTCTAAGGCAAGAGGCCGTAGAGGTGCATCGGCAGCATGGCCCACACACGAAGATGACGGCGACAACGATGTTCCGGCCTCGCTGCTAGTTGAGCCTCACGAAGGACATGCACCAGGAGGCCCGGAACAGCCAAGGAGCAAACGGGGCGGTTTCCAGTCGGGGTCCGCAATCCCAGGACCCTCGAGAGCACGGGCGCAGTGGGACACAACACAAGCTCATCAACGATTACACGATGATGGTCCACCGGAGCAGCACGGGCAACGTGCCAACAACGCGCCAAACTTTTTTGCCGGCGTTATATCTGGAAGTGTTAAGAAGAGGGCAGAATGGAGATGGGCAAACGTCTCCAACCTAGACATCTTCATGAAGGATGTCTACGACTATTATGTGGGGTCAGGCTTGTGGTGCATCCTGACTGAGAGGGTCCTTCATCTAGCGTAGGTCACCTCCCTCAGCAGTTCTTGTTTGGTAATACTAACGAGTAATAGGAATGTCGCCTTCATCGCTGTTCTTTTGACCTTCCTTTCACAATGTGTCGATTACAGCAAGCTTCGTGGAAGCCAAAAGCTTGAACAGATTGTGATTCCTCAATGTACATCACAGATGTCTTGGCTCTGGAACCTGTTGCTTTGGTTTTTCGCATTTTATTTTATCTGGAAATCGATCCAATATCTTTTGGACATTCGTCGGCTGCTTCACATCCGAGACTTCTACATCCACCTCCTGAATATTCCAGACGAGGATATGCAGACTATCACATGGCAGGACGTAGTCGCTCGCGTTATGGCTCTAAGGGATCAGAATCCAAAAACGGCTGCAAACCTGACCCCCTCGCAGCGTCGCTGGCTCGGTAGCCAATCCAAAGAGAGACTGGACGCGTCAGATATTGCGAACCGTCTCATGAGGCGAGAAAATTATTTGATCGCTCTGTTCAACAAGGAAATCCTTGACCTGACAGTTCCGCTCCCGTTCCTACGAAATCGGCAGGGACTCTCCCGAACGTTAGAGTGGTCTTTGACGTTCAGCATCTTGGACTTTGTCTTTGGCGAGGACGGACAGGTTAATCAAGAATTTTTGAGGTCTGATAGACGGGGAGAGCTCAGCCAAAAGCTTCGTACAAGGTGCTTCTTTGCTGGTATTATGGTGTTGATTCTGTCACCGTTTGTTGCGACTTACTTTCTCATCTTTTACTTCCTAATGTATTATCATGTAAGTGACGCTGTTGTCTTCTTCTCAGAAAGTCGACGCCACATCGATGCTTACTGTTGTTTCAGGAGATCCAAAAGAACCCGTCGGTCCTGTCGTCGCGGAGCTACACGCCTCTTGCAGAGTGGAAGTTTCGCGAGTTCAACGAGCTGCCCCATCTGTTCAAAAAGAGACTCGATATGTCGGCACCGTTTGCAACTCACTACATGGATCTATTTCCAAAGGTCAAAACGGAAATGGTAGCTCGCACGGTAGCCTTTATCTCGGGGGCTTTGGCTACCGTGCTGGCCATCGCTACCGTTGTTGATCCGGACCTCTTTCTGGGATTCGAGATTACACATGACCGGACCGTCCTCTTTTACGCGGCAGTATTTACTAGTATCTGGGCTGTTGCGCGAGGGAGCATCTCGGCCGAGAACACGGTGTTTGACCCGGATTACGCAATGCGCGGCGTCATTGAGTATACCCATTATGAACCTGAGCACTGGAAGGATAGGCTCCACAGCTTCGACATCAAGCAGGAGTTCTCGGAACTATACAAGATGAAACTTGTCATCTTCATCGAAGAGATCTTGGGCATTCTGACCACCCCTCTAGTCTTGTTCAGCACCCTCCCGAATAAGAGTGATCAGATTGTTGATTTCTTCCGCGAGTTTACCATTCACGTCGATGGGCTCGGCTACGTGTGTTCGTTTGCCGAGTTCGATTTTAAGAAGGTTGCGCAAGCCGAGAAGAAGCCAGACGACGGAGATGCCGATGTCAGAGATGACTACTACTCGACCAAACATGGAAAGATGGAAGCTTCTTACTACGGATTCATGGGCAACTATGCCAACTATGCCCTCAACCCCAAGACACAAGCGGGTGGGGCTCTCCCACCCGCAATGCAGATTCACCATCCACCACCTGTCTGGCCGGGTCTTAACTCTCCGCCGCTGGCTGCCGACCTCCATGCTTCGCGAATGGGCCGGAGTGACCTGCGGGCAAGAAGCAAAGCTCCACGCCATAATACGGCCATGCCCCAGCCATCACCCATGGCTTCGATCCTGCTTGATCCACACCACCAGCCCCCCGCAAATTTTGGCAGCGCCCGACCTCAGCCGCAGAGGCAACAGCGGGGAGCCGGCCATGCTGTCGAGCGCAATATCATCGAGGAGTCAACCATGGAGGAGAGTAGCTATGCTGGAAAGCACCAAGATGACGAGGAAGTGTATGAGCACGGTGGAGCTTTGGATGAATCGGCGTGGCAGACATCACCGGCGAGGACGTTGAGCCGAGACAACAGCGGAATCGAACCTGGAAAGACACCAGGTGCCGGAGTTGTACAAATGATTTATCAGTTCAACGAGGCACAGATCAAACGCCGACCAGGAGGTGTCTTATAGGGATGGATATGACACCAGAATAGTAATTCGGGCTGGATGACAAGGGGCGTTCAAGGCGTGTTCATAGGGTCTTTCATGCATGCGTACCATTATTCTCTGAACTACATTACGGTTGGGAATACCATCAAGACGTGATAACTTTTGGAGTTTGGGGTTTGGGATATGTCCTTTTACGTTGATGTGATGTGATGATCCGGAGGATTTAGACTCCATGGCACCATTCGAATGATCAAGACCGACAGCGACTGTATGTAATAGTCAATAGACCAATGAGAGCAAAAGTCCACTAGACAATGATTTCAAGTTCGTGAATTCATCATAGTTAAACCAGATGGCAGAGCCAATGCTTGAACAAATCGATGGCTTATCGGCCTAAGAATCAGTCCGATAACAAACCACGCTAGTACTCAATAAATCGAACCATTTGAAGCTCAAGTTGAAGAGCTGGCAGGCACGACCAGACCTACCTCGGCCTGCTCATCAAAGAAAAAGTGTGATTCATTGGTTCAATTCGAAACTGTCTTGTTAATTTGTTAACCACCGATTTGTTTCACGAGCAGAAACACACAACACAACCTTAAAGGACAAGCACAGAAACAAGGGGGGGGGGGGGGAAACAAGTATAACAGTGCTCGATAGCCCCACCAAAACATGATGATACTGTTACTCCAACGACTTTGATGGAGAAAATTTGTCTCAAGATATGCGATCAGAAGATGGCACCGCCATCTTGGTGTGAGGTAAGAGATTCCTTGCGAGCCTATCAAAACTTCAAAGATGTCGCTGACCGATTATGATTGACAAAGTAAAAAAAAAAAAAAAAAAAAAAAGCTCCCTCGGCAGCGCATGCTTCCTCGGAAAAGTCAAGAGTAACCTTCTCGGCCCCGGCGGAGAAGCCACGGATCTGATAATGCAAAAGGAACAGGGATGCGAGGTTAGCCGAGGGACCTTCTGTGCGGTTATCTTTTGAATCTATGGACTTGTCGGGGGATCACAGCATTCTTCACAGTGGGGGGCTCTGGGATTTCATCCTTCTAACGGGCCACTAACAGCCAGCTCTCCATCCATCCCTGTTTGCTCTCCCCGCTCCCCCATGTTGCGTGCCCCCCAATTCCCCGACCTCCGATCCTCACTACGGCCGGCCGGTCCATATTTTCTCTTGGCCATCTGAACAAGAGCCGACAACGGTCGCAGAAAAATTCGGAGGTTGCCCAATTGCCAGCAAGAAATCACCATCACAGCTCCCACACCAACCGCCAAACCGCGCCCGCCCCGTTGTACTGTTCCGAGCACCCCTTCAGACCCGCTGTGAGCGACGACAGGAAGGTACTGGACACGTTCCCAGCTGAAATCTGCTCCCAGAGCTCCCCTGGTCACTGAAACGAGGGGTTGTGGTTTTTATTTTGAAGGTGGTTTACCGGATTTACCAACTGCGACTGTCCCGCAGCAACACAAAGAGGTGACTCGCCAAAAAAAAAAAAAAAAAAAAATCGCAGCCATTTTTCCCACATTGCGTCACCAGCTTTCTACAAGCTACGTCCGCAGCAGCGCAAAAAGCTCGAGCGAAATAGCGATCACCACATCCTAACCCTTCATTCCCCTTCAAACCATCAACCTGGCTCTCAACGTTGGAACGCCGGGAGCTGTGGCTTCCCCAATGGCTCAGCCAAATGCCGAGCCCGCCGAGGACTATGAGTACGTTTTCTTGCCAGAAGTGATAGGGCGATTTCAGAAGGACTTCATATTCCGCCTGTACACCGTACATGAACTTTGCGATCAGTGAGGTACTAATCAGATTTCTAGCTATGAGAGTCTGCCTCCAAACTTTTCCTTAATTCAAAACATGGCCGCCGGCGCTTTCGCCGGTATCGCCGAGCATTGCGCGAGTATGTGGCATCTTTTCTTCGCTAGGCGTGGATAGCAAAAATACTGACCTCACCTCCAGTGTACCCCATCGACGCCATCAAGGTAAGCTTGCGATACTTTCCGATCTGGTTTCCACCAGGTGCGACGAGACAGCGCAGTCGGCTAACCGGTTTTTCGATATTCAGACTCGCATGCAAATCCTCAACCCCAACCCCGGGGCCGTTTATAATGGTGTGATTCAGGGCACATTCAATATTGCGCGCACGGAAGGTGTTCTGAGCTTGTGGCGTGGCATGTCCAGCGTAATCGTTGGTGCCGGTGAGTTTTGGATCTTGAGAAAAAAACTGTAGCGGAAGCGCCATCAAAACTGACGCCTCTCAATCGCCCTTAGGCCCTGCGCATGCCGTTTATTTCGCGACGTACGAGGCTGTCAAGCACGTAATGGGTGGAAATCAAGCGGGTGTCCACCATCCCCTTGCTGCGGCGACCAGCGGTGCCTGCGCTACGATTGCTAGCGACGCTCTCATGAACCCCTTTGACGGTTGGTTTCCTTCCTACATGTCTTGATCCAGCGTGCTAATCTGGTTCCTGCGGCAGTCATCAAGCAGCGTATGCAAATTCAAAACTCGGCGAAGATCTACCGATCCCTATTCGACTGCGCCAAATATGTCTACAAGAATGAGGGCCTGGGAGCCTTTTACGTTTCCTATCCAACTACCTTGTCCATGACGGTACCCTTTACGGCTCTTCAGTTCCTCGCCTATGAGTCCATCTCAACCTCGATGAACCCCACCAAGGGCTACGACCCGCTTACTCACTGCGTGGCTGGCGCCGTGGGTGGCGGTTTCGCGGCGGCGTTGACCACACCGATGGATGTTATCAAGACAATGCTGCAGACTCGTGGCAATGCGCAAGATCCTGAGTTGAGAAGAGTCAACGGGTTCATGGCAGGCTGCCGCTTGCTCTACAAGCGGGAGGGTGCTAGAGGCTTTTTTAAAGGTGTTAAGCCCAGAGTCTTGACCACAATGCCAAGCACAGCTATTTGCTGGTCCGCGTACGAAGCGTCGAAGGCATATTTCATTCGCCAAAACGATTCCTCGGCTTCACAGTCGCCTTGAGACGGATAGTTTCAGAGTCGTTTTACGATTTAATATCTCAATAGGTGGGTCTGGTAGGCTCTCAGGTTGCACAGACACGAGTCGATCTGGTTGCTGACAAAAGTTTTGATTCAGTTGAAATAATACAAGTCTAGGTGAATATGTGCGATACGAAGATAAACCATGGATCCCTCGCTTTGGCTCGGACTTTACCACCACGGGCTTAACGAGAAGGGGGATGAGGCCAAGGGACCTTAATGCTGATTGCCAAGAGAGCAATCACAACCAAGCACCCATGGCTCAATAATTGGACAACTATGGGCGGGCTAGGTCGATGATTTTCTAGCCAGCAAGAAGTCAACAGTTTGGTTCTCGGGTGGGGGGCCGGGCATTCGAAAAGAATGCGCAAGGCTTCGTGTATATAATCTTTCTTGCTATTGTTGTCGCGGTTCTGACCAACCCCCCCCCCCCCCCGACAACTGGTATTGAGGTGGTTTTTTAGACACTGGAGATAGACGTTCAATGGGGCCGATCTCTAATAGTCTCCAAGACTACATTCTGAAAATATAACCACACAAAGACACACACGCACAAACAAAATATACGAACTAGACTCGATGGTGTTGTCCACAAAACATTTTTGGACTCTAGATTATTGATTGAACCATAAAACAATATTGATATATGGGGGAATGCTCTCGTGCTGAGGGTTTTTAGTGTGTCTCTGTGTTTCCAAGCGAGCTGATTATACTATCTATTTATGTCAAAACTATTAGCCCGCACACACGGCTCGGGGTTCATTAGAAGGAGGAGAGTGGTGGGGGGAGGAGGGGGCGGCGACCAAAGACTGCGGCTTCGGAGGTAATGGTTTCTCGATAATTAACGACTCACCCGCTGTAGTATCGTGGCGCTTTTATATAGGATAGGCAGTGACACCATGCATGGACGGCCGGGACTACTTGACTGGTTGGCAAAGGACACGTTTTTTTTTTCTTTACAACCCATAGTTGGCAACGGAAAAAAAAAAAAAAAAAAAAAGGTCTGTTCAGACTTTTTAGGTACATGTAGCCAGATATTCTTTCCCAAAAAAAAAAAGGGGGGGGGGTTCAAGTAGAGAGGAAGTTGATGGACTAATAATGATGAATACATCAATGGGACGGGAAAGAGAGAGAGATACACATGTACAGTACAATACATACAATACAAAATCATCAGATACGGAAAAAACAGTTTTTTGTGATTGCTATCTTATGTTATGCTTATTACTCTGTACGCAAATGAAAAACAAAGTCTCATAGACTTTTTTCTTCTTTTTTAAAACCCCCCCCCCCAAACAGCACAATAATGCTGCTATTCCTCCCCTTGCTCGTTGCATCTTTCCTTCCTTCTTCCTTCCTTCCTTCCTTCCTTCCTTCCTTTCCTTTCATTTCTCTCTTTTTTTTATAAAAAAAAAAAAAAAAAAAAAAAAGCATAACATGGGACTTGGTTCTCGTAACTTGTAACTCAATCATGGGGGATATAAAACATAGAACTTCAAAACCAAAAAGCACAGAGGAAAACAGAATATCTGTGGGATAATCGACAGGTAATAATAGTAGGTAATATAATAGACGGTATATATAATAAATGGGAAACCTCTCTACATTCCAAAGGGAAAGCCGCCAAACCCGCCTGGCCCGGTCCTGAACTGGAACTGCTGACCACCGGCGCCCTGGAACATGAACGGATGCCCATGTCCGCCGCCGAATGGATGTCCGCCCTGCGGCTGATCAAGGTTGTTAGGATCATCACCCCTATCGAACCGGGCGCGAAGCTCTGGGTCGCTGAGAACTTCGTAAGCCTGGTTGATCTGCGCCATCTTCTTCTCCGCCTGCTCCTTGGTCAGCCCTTGCTTGGCTGCCTTGTCCGGATGATGAATCTTGGAAAGCTTGCGGTAAGCCGACTTGATCTGGCGCTCATCAGCGTCGTGAGCGACCCCCAAAACCTTGTAATAATCCCTCGTCTTTGAGCGGCGGTCGGCCACCTGAGCTTTCTCAAGCAGGGGGTTGACAATGTTTTGCTTGTCGGAATGGGCCTCGGCTGCCTTGCGGAGAGTGTTAATCGCCGGCTCGTACTGCTCCAACTCCATCTGTTGCTTGGCCTTGTAGAGAAGGCCGTAGAGTGAGTTCTCGTCAAGCTCGAGGGATTCCTCGCAGTATTCTTTGGCTTTTTTGCTCGAGGACTCGTAGTATGCTTGGCAGGCCATCTCCACTAGCCTTGTAACGAGCTTGTTGCCTGCTGCTTGGGGTATTATGCCGTCTTCGCGGAGCTGGAGGACTTGTGCTTTGACTTCTTTGATGAGACCCTCGTCTTCGCCGGTCGGGACTAGTTGTCGGACGGCGGTCATTGGCTGGCTCTTGTCGAGGGCTTTTTGGACTTTTTGGACCACCTTCTCTGTTGATTTCTCCTCCCGCAGTAGCTTCTTGCACGTCTTGTTGTCTGGGTCGGAGTGCAAGCATTTTCGGATGGCCGCCATACCCTCCGGCAAGTCTCCAAGCGCATAGAAGGTGATGGCCGAGATCTGGACGTGCGGTTTCGTGTCGCCAGGCTTCATCTGAAGAATGTGCTGCAAGTCGCCGATTCCTCGCTCCACCGAACCGTTCTCGAAGGCGCACCTTACGCGGAGCTCACGGAGGGCTACCGCCCGGTTGGCAGTCAAGATGGCATCGTCGGCTTGCTTGATGCACTCGTCCCAGTTGCCTGCTTTCGCGGCGGCTTCTGCTGCTTTCGCTGCGGCCTGTGCGGCCTCCACCGCCTCGATCTCCTCCGACTTCTTGGCCTTCTTGTAATGCGCCTTCGCAGCGTCCCAGTCGGCGGCGCGAGCGCGGAGCTTTCCGAGCTGAGCGTGAGCACCCTCAAAAGTCGGCTTGATGGTGAGGACCTTCTCGAAGTCTTCGGTGGCTTGGGAGGTGCGTCCGAGCGAGAGGTAGGTCGTGGCGCGCTTGAAGAGTGTTAGGTAGTTGGAAGGATCTCTGGCGATCGCGGCGTCGTAGTAAACAAGGGCATCGTTGGTCTCGCCCTTCGAGAGGTGGGTTTGCGCCGAAGCGAGAAGGGAGGAGATTGGGGTATCGGCGGGAATGTCCGAGGTTGAAAGACCGGAGACGAGGGATGGTGTCGACAGGATGCTGGCACAAAGTGCCAAGGTCTGCAGACGGACCATCATGGTGATCGACAGAAGGGCTTCCGCAGTGGTGGTTTGGTGAGAAGCGAATGGTTTATGCTTAAATGTAGCGTACGTGTTAAAATGCCAGAGAATGAGCGCTGCGAAGTGAACGAGTTGGGACTGTGGAAGGGGCCGGCAACGTAAGGAAAGTTGTCCTGTTTAAATAGACAAATTGCATGCAGCGTTGTCAAGATCGAGGGGAAGCGAAGGTGAACAGCATCAACAAAGTTTCTGTTTCTGGCCCGGTCGGCTCCCAGACTGACCAATTGTTCCTCAGTCACAAGGCATGCAAGAAAAAAAAAGAGTTTATTCTGAGGAGGCTAACAGGCACAATTATATGAATTTCTCTCCCCAAGGGAAAGTTCGAAAGCAAAGAAATAGTTAGAAAAAAACGGAAGAAGACCTCTCTCTGCGGGCTGTCACAGGCAACAATCTGGCCACTACTGTTTTGGGAAACACGGCCTCTGTAATAACCTTGCTGGCCTCTCCCGCGCTGGCTGGCTGAATCCGCTGGAACTGCTTGGTTCCTGAGCTTGCCAAGGTTGCCACCCCTCACCGTGTGCGAAACAGTGCATTGCACTTCAAGACTTGGCGCGCATTGGCTTTGTGTGGGGTCAGCCTTTTTGAGGTTTGGAGGAAAACGACCACGGCAAAATTTTTGACCGCTTTTGAATCTGCATGGGCGAAAAAAAAATAATTGTTTCCAGAGCTCCAATTGACAGTTGGAATTGCAGCGACGAGATAACCAGTCAACACCCACCCCACAGAAACAACCCCGTCGTCTTCCAACTTTCCACGACGGAAAATACAAAATAAAAATGTCGTTCCGCGGGGGTTCTAGAGGCCGCGGTGGTGGTGGTTTCGGCGGTGGCCGCGGAGGAGGTAAGAGTTGCAGAATTGCAGAGTTGCAGAATTTCTGGATACATGAAATCTATGGAGGGACTGACGTTTTCTCGACAACTCACAGGTCGCGGTGGTTTCCAGCAGCGCGACATGGGCCCGCCAGCTCAGGTCCTTGAGATGGGCACTTTTGTCCACGCTTGCGAGGGCGAGATGGTTGTCGAGTCCACCAACCCAAAGGTCCCTCATTTCAATGCGCCCATTTACCTAGAGAACAAGGTCCGTCTGAAACTGCTGCGTCTTGGAGTGCTTTGCTCCAATGCTACGGCCGTACTAACACAGCTACGAATGATGTAGACTGCCATTGGCAAGGTCGACGAAGTTCTCGGTCCCATCAACCAGGTCTACTTCACCATCAAGCCTTCCGAGGGCATCCAGGCTACTTCCTTCAAGGTTGGCGACAAGTTCTACATCGCCGGCGAGAAGCTCCTTCCGCTCGAGAAGTTCCTCCCTAAGCCCAAGCCTCCCCCGGGAGCCGCCAAGGTCAAGAAGCCCAGCCGGGGCGGTGCTGCTCGCGGTGGTCGCGGTGGCAGAGGAGGTTTCGGTGGCGGCCGTGGCGGCGGTGCTCGCGGTGGTGGTGGTTTCAGCGGTGGACGTGGTGGCGGCCGTGGTGGCGGCGGCTTCGGCGGTGGTCGCGGTGGTGGTCGCGGAGGCAGCGGCTTCGGTGGTGGCCGGGGCGGTGGTGGTTTCTCGCGTGGAGGCAGAGGAGGCTTCAGCCGGTAAAACGGGCATGCTGCATTTCACTGAGGATGGCGAGATGAATGTAAAAAGAAAGATGAGATTCAGGTGCTCGGACTCTTGGGATAACCATAGTCGCATAAGGCCTTGCGGAAAGTGGGCGTCATTATCTCATCAACAGCACCGAAGCGGAGCGGCCGCGTTAAGTTGGCGTTGTTTTGGAGGAGCTGGGAACTGGCTTACACCGGCGTTTATGGGAAATGGGCATGGGTCTTTACTTTGGTTTATGCAAACTTCTTGGTCAAAGCAGTATGTGTATATACACAAATCACAGCGCAAGCTGGAAATCTGGTGATGCTGCTTTGGGAGCCACTGCAAGGCTTTTGCTCTCCCCTGTTGCTCTTCCACGTTGGCTGATCATACCGAACGATCACCATCTTCAGAAGCAGTCTTCTCAAGTTCTAACATAACCTCTACTCTGCCGGGGCTGGAGCGGTGCGGGTGGCTTCTGGAAATAGCTCTGGACGAGGAAACACAAGGCCAAAAGCACACCCAAGAAGCCAAGTCCAGCCCCGAAATACTGGGCAGCACGATACCCCTTCAATATATTATAACCCGAGTTATTTGTGTGCTTTACGTTTCGTTAGCTCTGTTCAGAATGTTTGGGGATGTCGGAGGGCGGCATACCACTTCAACAGTTCCCGCGATCCCAAGTGCGATGGAAATTCTAAAGTTCGTGATACGTCAGCCTATAGCCCTCAGCTAATCACATTTCAGGGATCACACACGAATAGTTGACCGTGGTTACCACCAGACTTGCCGCGATGCCTTGGTGTTCCTTTGAGACACTGTTGCTTAGCAGGATCGTGGCCTATGGCGGGTTAGCAGGCGAAAAAGGGGTGTGATGTCCGCTAAACATACTGCAGGATTGCTCATATCCATCCCCTGGGATAGTCAGCACCGATACAGTCATGAGGGAATAACAAAAATCTTACAAATGGCATAATCAAGATACCAAAGAAGGTATTGAGCCAGTAACTCTGCCCGACCGGAGCTGTGGCGAGGAAAAGGCTGCCAATGAAGAAAGCACACATGGATATCAACATGATCCAGTGAGGCTTGATCCGGGAGATGAGGATCCCAGCTAGGATACTGGCTGCGAGGCCACAGATGGGACTGGTCAGATGTAAGTCAGCCGTTTTCCCAGGGAAGGTGATGGATGCAACTTGATGAGTACATACGCAGGTATGAAGCCAACAGATGCAACAACTGGCGACCATCCACGCATCATCTCCAGAAACTTGAAGGTATAGTAAACCCAGATACTGAAACATCCCCATCCGGCTCCCGTACACACAAGAACAAAGTTAGTCGCCGGCTTCATGGCCGAAATGGGGATCAAGGGGTAGGCTGCAGCCCTCGACTCATGCCAAACAAACGCAGCAAGAAGCATGATCCCTATAATTAGCAAGAAGTACGTATATGGCGTCTTCCACGACACAATCGGGGCCTGGTTGAAGGCAAAGTTCAGCAGCACCAGCCCGCTCACCCCCAAGACCATGCCGTACCCATCCAACCGCGCCCACAGACCCTCGTTGACTTTCAGTCCTGGCGGTCCCGTCGAGGGCAACACCAGCAAGCTCGCAACAGCCAAGAGAGTACACAAGATCGCCAGTGTCCAGAAGGCCCACGGCCAAGCTCCCCTTGCGGAAAACAGACTCGAAAATACGGCCCCGGACACGAAGCCCAACGGCGCACTGGCACCGAATAAACACAAAACCGTGTTCTTCCTCATGCCTGGCGGGTACGTCCGTCCAAGTAATGCCTGCCCGCTAGGAACCAATAAAGCCGGTCCTATTCCCTAGAATTTTTAATTTTTTTGGAGAAACAAAAATCTGTTAACATTTCTCTCTCTCTCTCTCTCTCTCTCTCTTTCTTTCTCTTTTCATTTTTATTGCAAGTAACTATACATACCTGTAACCCCCTACCAATGCAAAAAAACACCTCCCCTCTCCCTCCGCTCCTTTCTTCCACCACGCCCGCGAACCCCGTTATCAGGCTCCAAGCGGCGAACCACGCCCAACCCGCGACGAAGACCTTTTTGTGGCCAAGGAGATCCCCCACCCGGCCGGAGGGAAGCACAAACGTGGCCGAGGTCAGGCCGTACGCAGCGCTATACCAGGGTATCGCCCTGCCGTCGGGGTCCGACGAGGAAAACGAACGGGAGATTACGGATGAAGGAACCATGGCCTGCGCCAGGCCAGCGAGCATCAGGATCTGCGCCAGGCATATCAAAGCGACGAAGAAGATTTCGTGCAGCGGAGAGGTGAGGGAGGGGGGTCGGGTAGGGGCAGGGGCAGGGTCAGGGTCAGGACCAGGACCAGGACCAAGGGCGGAGTCGACAGGTGGTTTAGGAGATGGGACGGGCTTTTTTCGCGGCGGCTTCGCGCAGGGGCTCGGCGCAGGTTCCTTGCGAGGAGGTTTTGGGTGAGGAGGACAAGGTGTGGAAGCGGAGGAGGAAGGGGAGGAGGAGTGAGGGAAGTAATGGTAGGATATGAGGGATGTCTCGCTGTTGTCTGGATGGGGGCCGATGGCTGAGTTAGATTCGTTGGGGGGGTGAAAGGCTAGGTGTGATGACGGTTCGTCGTAGTCTGAGGTGATGGGGACGTGGGCGTCGGGTGGAAGAGGTGGTAGAGGCCGGAGGTTCTCGAGCTCGAGGTATTGTGGCTGGTGATCATTCTGGTTCTGAGAACTGTGGCGGCGATAATGGGAGATGCGCTCCTGTCGGCTCTGATGGATGTGGATGGTGTACCTCCGTCGTTCTCGCGGAGTTAGAGCCGCGCCGAGATGTCGCTGCGGAGGGGTTTTGTTCTGCGCGGTCCCTGGTGCTCTTGGTTGAACGTTGGAACGAGGCGGCGACGAGTTGATGGTGATTGGGCTGCTGGAGGGGCTAGGTGTGCCAACACTGTTCCTGAACGGGTTGCGAGGCTCAAGGTAGTCCGATGGTCGGGATGGATAAGAACTCCATGATGCGTACCCTCTTCTCGTTGATGAATTGGGCGGTGGAGTCGGCCGCGAGGGTTGCGCAACAATCGAGGCTCGGCCATGGTCGGGTCTATACAGCGGGTGTATGCCACGAAGAGCATCGGCACGGCGCCGTGAAGCTCTTCGCTCGAGAAGAATGGGATGCGTAGGGGCATGGCCATGTCTCGAGAGGTCTGCCTGTCCATTATATTGCAGACTATATGATTCCGTGGCCGTCGGCATGGCATCTGCTGCCTGCTGTATTGTATCAACCGCTGCTACATCTGCGCATGTGGAGGAGCGTCGCGGCCTGTTGTCCATGGTGAATAGTCTTGCGGTGTGGAAATTGGAACCCTGTTAAACTGAGAACGAGGCACCGGTAGCCAGAAAAAGATGATATGATGAGAAGGAGGAGGAGAGCCGGTCAGGGGGGCCACACCCAAATGCTAAGTATCCTCGATCAAAGCTACCAGCCATCAACGGGAGGGCTGCGGAGATCTACATTACATCCGTACAAACCCCGGGGGCAGGGTTCGATCTGCGAGATACTTCGTGAAGGCTACGAGACAGATTTGGACGTCATTATCGCACTTAAGCATGTGTTTTTAGGAGAACATATCACACTTGGGGACCCGTCACTTGTGACCTCGAGGAGGTCTTGCTTGCTTGCTGGAGGCACGAGACTGGATTAAAGAGGTTGTTATTTGCGTGACAGAGAGTTTCATCAGCCACCTGGTGTGAAGACTTGGGGTGTGGTCGGGGTATCTGACAGTAGGGCATGGCTGTTTCACGAGGTTGGTGTTCTTGAAAATAAAGTTTACTTGATCGAGATCTTAGACCTTGAACAGTCCAAGCAGTTTAACTAAACTTTTGCACTAAAACTGTAAAGTAAGACTCAAGCCAAAATACATGGACGGTTCCTTTGCAACGGCAAAGCGGCCAAGTAATAAATCGCAAAAAAGGGAAAATCGGTTGGCTGTGACCTTGAACTAGGATACCTTGAAAATCCGGTTTTCTACAATGAACAGGGAGCGCAATATAATTGAGCTCAGCGATCGTAATAACGGTCTCAAAAACCCCTTGTCGTAGACTTGGGATACTCTCCAGGGATATGAAGGTGCGATATGGTAGGAGCACTGTCGGTCCGAGTTGTCACTCCTGGAGGTCGTACCTGCTTCTCATCCTCGACAATTTCGCCGCCGCTCATTCCACGTGGAGTACCCTCTTCTCCAGTCCAAGCCTTTCCAGAATCTCGACCACTCACTGCTGCTCCGCCGTGTTGGGTGGTATAAATCTGTTCATTACCTGCATCGGCTCTGTCCGACAAAGTCTGCGCCTGGCTTGTAGAAACCGGCACAGGAACTGGCACTGGTTCGGCCCACACGGTGCCGTTCACACTTTGATACGCCTGCTGACATTCGTTGGTGCTCGTATACGTCAAGTCACCTACGGCGCCCCCACTTCTGCCGCTTCGATCGTTGTAAACTTCTGCAACGCGGCGTTGTCCGGGGTTGTTGATACCTGGCGAGCCAACTGCCGTAAATTCGGCGTTATATGTTTGGCGAGGAGCATCGTCCCGTCGGAACCTGGGCCCGGATTCGTATCCCTGTTGGTTGAGATCGCTACCTGGAAGAGCGCCGGCGGCGGCGATGACATCGTGACCTGGGAGTCGTTCGCTGTATCCGTTGTTTTCGGAGCTTACACTAATTGGCGAAGTTGGGACCTGTAAGCCTCGTTGCGCATTAACCTGGAGGTCAGATGGGAATCGCCCACCTGAAGGACGTCGTTGCAGGGCGTCTTGCCTCGGCTGCTGCGGCGAAGTGACGGAAGCGGTTGTTGCCATAAAAGGGGGATCCTCATCATCACCGACCCCGTCACTGCTAAGAGACGATCTCTGAGATGATCTGCTGATGCTTCGGCTGTTGGCGCGGACGAGATTGCTCCGCTCCTCGGGGGTCCGCTCGGTTAGGGTTTTTATATCTTCGTACCAGGCCATCATCGTATCATGACTCTCGGCGCGGAACACCCATGTGTGACCTCTGTGCATGGAACCGGTTTGTCGACCTTTGAGAACAAACTTGTTTGACGAACCGCCCTCTTCCGAGTGAGATCCTAGTTTTTGCTCAGGAAGATAGAGCGACATGACGGGAGCCAGGGCCTTATCCGCCGATTTGAATTCGTGAAGGTGAGTAGGAGAAAGGACATACCTGGCTCATGTTAGCCCATACATACCTTTTTGATCTTGTGGGAAACTTGAGAGTACATACCATCCGGCCGTGTAGCTCTTGAGGTACTTGCTTTTGCGCTCCAACAGGCCTGCCCGAACTTCTTGGGAAGCGTAATGATCCCGTCCAGGATACTGAATAAATTGCGCCGACCTCATGGGAAGCTCCGGATCCACAAACCGTTCGTCCCGGTGAATAAAAGAGTTCCATTCTGTATCCTTTGGCATGGCGATAGGTCCAATGCGTAGCTCCTCAATAGCTCCGTAGGCGGATTCCGCTTCCCGCTTGAGAATACCAGCATAGGCGTTATATGATTTCTGGATCTCGCCTACAACAATAGACTCGAGCTCCTTCCCAGAGCTTTCGATGTTTAGATATGCCTTGGGAGCGTTAGAAACTGTCCGCATCTTTGCTTTGTTGGTCACATACCTGATGAAGATAGTTTTCCTCGTCAATCTGCCTCTCGAGCTGATGGTCCACGGCCAATCTGAGGAGGTAAGGGTCCTGTTTGCCGATCGTCAAAGATGTGTCGAGCTCAGTCTGCCCAAGAGCCTCTTGTAGCTGGTTGACTGCTCTGCGGGTTGCTTCCATTTCCTTGTCGACTGAGTTCTTGAAATCTCCCGACAGGTTCTTGATTTCCTTGATCTTCTGGGCAAGGTCACTTCGAAGCCCCGTGAGCGCCAGGATAACATCCTCTTCAATCTCCCTGGCCTTGTTGGCTTCTATGACGGCCTGCTTGTTGTGGCCGCGGAGGATCTGCAACGCATCATCCAAACCTCCAGATGCCAGGAACCCTGGGGGGGTGGAAATGTTGTTCAGCACGTTTCCGAGTTTGATCAAAGACTTTGCTCGGTGTTCGTAATGTGACTGAATCTCTCTGAAATATGTGATCAGATCCTTGAGTATCTTTCGCCAAGCTACCAGCGACAAATGTCAGTCACACACAATCAGCAGCGGATCCAAAGACTGGTTGGATGCATGGCATACCTTGGAACCGGTTGGCAAGAACCTCAGTTGGGTTGCCTGAGGTCGGCACTGGGCAGTAGAAGGCGCTATGCAGTTCATTGTGATCCGTCGTTGTTTGAAGAGCTAAACTCCTCACACTTCCGGCTTTCATGCTCCGCCGACTGCCGCTGCGCTTCAGACTCCCACTCCGCCGCAAAGATGCCTTCTTCTTCAGCGTATTTCCGCGAGAGAGAGAAGCAGCGCCATCACCGGCGGCGCCGATAACAGAGCCAGCATAGCTGGACCGTTGCATGATGTTGCTGGTGTTGCCGTCTGCTATGGAGCTGCCGCGCTGGCTCGCATCCCACTCCTCTGTGAATCTAGTCGGTCGCGTGGCCATTGGGGCAGCAATCTGACCGTCGTACTCGACCTGCGAGTTTGCGAGAGTATTGGAAAGGGTCTCCGCATCGGCATTGATGGGGGCGTGAGCCTGATGCTGTTGAGGAAAATAGCCCGTTGAGCCATAGCCGCGATCTTGAGCGGCGTACGGGGAGGAAACAGCGCCAACTGGTGATTTGGCGGCTGACATGGTCGTTGCTAATGCGGTGCGCTCATCCACATCAGCGATATGAAATTGACTTGGCGGCGTGACCGATCGCAGTCGACTCAGTCAAGTCGAAGTTAGTTTGGCGTGTGTCAGGCTGCTTACAAGACGGAAGGTTTCCTCGCGAAGACGGAGGGGGCTGGGTGTAAAAGTTATAGGCACACACGATGCGACACGGAAAGACAGCTCTCACGGGAGCGTTTTCTTTTGCGAAGCTGTTTGTATAACTTTTTTGTCGAGGAAGTCGTTCCAGGTTATCGTTGTTGAAGAAACGGATTGGGTACGAGGGGGGAGGGGGGAGGCAACCTAGAGTAAAAAAAAAAGGTGGGGGTTCAAAAGGAAGGTTGCTTTGGAGAGGAGAGCTAAAGGTTCCGGACGGTCGGTGATGTCGACGTCGTCGGTCTTGCGATGCAGTGGCTTGGCGGGATGTCCCCTTTGAGTAAGGAGCTGGGGGGTGGGATGGGGTCAACTGGGGTAGACTGTCAGGCCTGTATGCGATGATCCGGATCTCCGCTAAAAATATGCAGCTGCAGACCCCAGATCCCAGCGCTTTTCTCGATCAGAATAGCAAATGACTTCTGAGAAAGAATCTAAAGAATACGGTTCCCTTTGGGAAATTAGGCCGTTGGAGTTTGAGGTTCACAACCGAGAGGATGTGTTTCGAGGGCCTCTGATCGTTCGCTCCCGTCCGCCGGAATGCGCCGATTCAGCTGGGTGATGCTGGGGCCTGGTAATGCGGTAATAAGGCAATTGAAATTGAGGGACAGAAAACATGAAGGTGAGATCAACTTCGAGGGCACAGATGGGATCAGACTATTGCACAGCGGACTTTCTAGGCTTACGCTGCTTCTTCCTCTGTCACACTTGGAAATCAGGTCGACCTGAATCCGATCATTGTCTTTGTGCGATGACGTATGGCGACGTGAACCCCTCCTCCAACGGCAACCTTTTGGATCAGGTACAGCGCCGCAATTGCAGAATACTCCAATAGCCCGCCAAGCAATTTTCTGTCCCTCGAAAGTGACTTGCTATCCACCTGCGTCATGGAGAACTAAGGTAATTAATCACAGCTGACAGGGCCACTACTCCCCCCCCCGCCCCCCACCCAAAAAAAAAAACACCTGAATCTCGGCTTCATTCGCATGACCTTTCTCATTTTCTTCAAGATAAACAGCGGGGCTCAATCTTCAAGAACCATTTCACCCTAAAAATAGAAACACTACAAATCCAAAACAGCTCAGATTTGATAGAATTTACTTTCTCAAGACGGACCCGATGGTCTACTGTGGTACGGTGCCAAAAAATAACCCCCCTGTCAGGTACCGTGCACGAGCCAACCCTAGCACAATTTGTGCAAGAAAACAACCATGCACACCCTGCAATACCTGACGAGGATGTTTGAATTACCCATCGCACCACAGTATACTACGCCTTAACCCCTGCTCCTCGCCATCAAAGCCCAAACACACTCTATATGCGTGGCGCATCATACACTTTGATTACCTTATCCTCGTAGACTGCTAAATATTTTTATGGAAATGCAATGTGGAAAAAAAAATTAAATTACAACAAACGATGCCACGCCAATTAAATCAAACATTTATTGTTGGACTTCATAGACCATGCGCGGCCCTTCCCGCCGTCCACTTCATTCACATCGACGACTCTTTGTTTGGCAAGCTGCTTAGGCCACAAATCTACGGCGCCTGAGACGGGCGAGCCGTGCTGCCTTTCCGGCATTTGCCCCTTCAGCGGCCGGGGCAGCAGCACCACCGGCATCAGCAGCACCTCCCTGGCCGTTGTCATTGTTCCTCTTGCCGCCACGTCTGCCACCATTGTTCTTACCACCCTCATTGGCACCTTGCTCAGCTCCTTGGGCACCAGCCTCGTTGCCAGCTTGGTTGGCAGCGTTATTGCCAGCGTTATTCCCGGCTCCGGCATTGTCACCGGCTCCGGCATTGTCACCGGCTCCGGCGTTGTTACCAGCTCCGGCATTGTTACCAGCTGCAGCGTTGCCACCGGCTCCAGCGTTGTTCCCAGCTGCGGCGTTGTCACCGGCTCCGGCATTGCCACCGGCTCCAGCGTTGTTACCGGCTCCGGCATTGTTACCAGCTCCAGCATTGTTGCCCGCTCCGGCGTTGTTGCCCGCTCCGGCATTGTTACCAGCTGCGGCGTTGTTACCAGCTGCGGCGTTGTTACCAGCTGCAGCGTTGTTACCAGCTGCGGCGTTGTTACCAGCTGCGGCGTTGTTACCAGCTGCGGCGTTGTTACCAGCTCCAGCATTGTTACCCGCTCCAGCGTTGTTGCCAGCTCCAGCATTGTTACCCGCTCCAGCGTTGTTGCCAGCTCCAGCATTGTTACCCGCTCCAGCGTTGTTGCCAGCTCCAGCATTGTTACCTGCTCCAGCATTGTTACCCGCTCCGGCGTTGTTACCTGCTCCAGCATTGTTACCCGCTCCGGCGTTGTTACCGGCACCGGCACCAGCACCGCCATTAGGATCGGGGGCGCCAGGGCCGAGAGCCACAGCGTCGGCGATCAACTGCTGTGCTGCTAGACCCTTTGCTCCGTCGCTGGCAGCCTCGTTGGGTGTGTTGCCGCCGCCGTTGACAGTGAATCTTACACAGTCGTCCTGGGATCCTCTCTGCGCGACAGGCATGATGACAGGCTGATGATTGGCCGCAGCTGTAAGCGTGCATAGACGGTAGTTTCCAGCCGGTAGCCCACCGGTCACTACAGCTGAGAGCTGACCTTGACCATCACCGACATCGTTGATACCCTTGAAAAAGGCGAACACTTCAGGATCCAGGGGCTCCGTGGGGTTTAGGTTGTTTCCCGTATCTTGCACTGTGACGTGAGTATGACCGACAATATTTCCGTTGTTAAGCTGCTGAGGTGCGGAATAATAGGTTGAAGCAGCGTTGGTGAATGAACCCGCCTGTAACCCTCGAACTTGGACTGTTATGGTGAAGTCTTGCCCGGACTGAAGAGTGGCACCGTTTGGGGGGTTCAGGATGACAGTAGAAACCATCCTGTCCTTGGAAGGAATCTGCCCCATCACTACAAAGCCAGTCAGAAAAGCCTCTTCGTCAGAGATAAACGTGAATACGTACCGATGCCATTGCAAGAGCCAGTGGTGATCTGGAGACCGTTTGTAAGCGTCTGCCCCTTGCAAAAGTTGATAAAGTTGTTCTGCGAGGTTGCCGAGGCAGCCTGGACAGCTTCAGCACCAATAGAGCTCTTTCCATCAGTGAAGGACCCCTGCTGGATTACTTCGGGATCGAGTTGAGTGCCCCCTGCGTCGTTATTGCCGCCACCGCCACCATTGTTATTGTTGTTGTTGTTGTTGTTGTTGTTGTTGTTGTTGTTGTTGTTGTTGTTGTTGTTGTTGTTGTTGCCACCATTATTGCCATTATTATTTCCCTGTGCCTGCGCGAGGGCAACCGCAAAGAGCGTCGTGAAACTTAGAAATTGCTTGATGGACATGTTTAGAAGCCAGACTCAGGCAAATTAAAGTGAATGATATTGTTTATGAAATGAATGTTGGGGAAGATCCACGGTCAACGTGATCATCTAGCACTGACTAGCAGTTGGACCAAAGAAGAGAAGGACGGGGGGAAAAGGACCTAAAGTAAAACCATGTGAGGTAGGAAAGGTGGGAGAAAACACACACTCCTTGACTACGTGAGAGACGGGAACGAAGATAAGTTATAAAGAGACAGGCGGCAGGAACAAAGCCGGTGGCACAACTGTTGACCACAAAGGACGACCAACTACTTCGCATTTCTCGCTCAGTCGCATCGGCATTCTCGAAACGAGTCACAAGAAGCAAGCGGAGATAACCTGGAGCATAGGGAGTCGAGCAGCGTCGAGGTAGACGTGCATTCTTGCTGCTCTTGCTCCACAATAGGGAAGAGGTGAAGGGGAGGGCGGGCGACTGGCCGGGCGATGCAAGGAGATCAGACGAGCTCGGATTGACAACACTGTTGTAGGAAAATACACAGACGGAACGCAAGATCTTTCGATTTGGTAAGATTCAACGCGGTGTCGGCCATGTCGGTCGTGTCGACGAGCGTTGGAGGCGTCAGATATGTAACGACCGCGAACGTTGACCCGAGAGGTGTGGTGATCGCACAAAAGAAGAAACAGTGCTTTTGAGGCCAACACCTGAACGACCCGATATAGATACCTAATTATGCTACACCCAGAGTAGATGCATGCTACCCGTAACATGAAGAATCTGGCAGCGATGACGCCTCGGGGTTTAAAAGTTGAAAACTTTGGTTATTTGCAGAGAACGACAGCCTGTGCCGTTAAACTCCGAACCTGCGACTGGATCTGACTTTCAGTGTGAGTAATTAGAAGCTAGGTGGGTACTCCATACTGATAGGTAGATTTCGGTCCCCGTTGGAAAGGTCAGCAGGTGGCGGGCACAGATGAAACAGAACGTTGTCAGAAGTGGGAACTCGAATACCGCGGGGCAAGTGGAGCAGGCAGTCCGCTGGGCCCAACGAGATCCCCAAGTTTCCCGAAAAGGTCAAAAATGAAAATGGCATCCTCAATGCGCACACACTTGCTTCGTGCTCTATTTCATACGCAACGCGAGACCTAGTTTCAAGTTGTATTGGATTTGCCACCTTCAGAACGAATCATGAGGAATCATCTCTAAGTCAAGGTCCATGGAGTACCAAAAAAAAAAAACTCCAAAAAACTCAGGACGACAGGTCATGTTGAAGCAGACCCGGGTTAGGGGATGGCGATGAAAAGCGCCCGAGATCTGTAGCCTTATGTCCTTACATCCGCCACGCCTAACATTCCAACCTTCATGCCAAGCTTTGAGCGGCAACATACTACTGGACAAGAATTGAATTGAAAATGAGGATATCCCAAACTCTCGGTGGCAACGGTGGTGCATAGCAAATACCAATGTAAAGCATGTTCAAAGGACCTTATGGCCGATTTAGGGGAAGATTACAAGAATTCGCCGCGTGTTTACCGAGAAACCTCCCGTCTCCCTGCGAGCTTCCTTTGTCCGGGGACTCCTCGCGAACCTCGATTAACACCACCCTCTCTCACGTCCTGTATCTCTGTCCCGCTTACACAGGGTAACCCATGCCCCCAACGCTGGGGTAGAAACTTCCCGACAACTCGGTCGAGCTCAAAGTCACCGATTGGCCGAACGTTGGTGCTGAGCCTCAAACAAACGTCCAGACTGGCTTGCTCACTGTGCAGTGGAGTATATCGTCTTATTCCTCGAACAACGTCCTGCGGTCCATCTGGATGTCCAATGTCGGCTACAAAGTCAACAGCGGAAGGAATTGGAGCTTTCATTGAAGGATTGGATATGTGTAAGATGAAGGCCCGATATATTTTGAAGAAAGGTTCAGATACCTTGTAGGCCAAAGGGATGGAGACCAAAACCTCCAAAAAAAGCAACAGGAACAATACTAAGATATCACAAGCCCAAGTAACATTGTTGATAACTCCAGATAACGTGGGGGATTACTCCGTTAATCCTCCGGACCCCGAAATGTTCCACTCGGCAGCCGTCACACTCAAGTCCGGTTCGGGTATTCCACAGCCCCCCAAGTTATGTATCTCTCGTGAGCGATGCTCCGGTGATTCGGCGCCTTTCTCTTTCGGTTATTACCCCCTGGTCTCCCTTTCTCTCCGAACACATGTCTAGGCTGCTGAGAATTTTTTTTTAAAAAAAATTTTTTTTTGGCTCTTGATACAAAAACTACTCTCCTCCCCTCCAGACTCTCCACACCGCTGCTCTTTCTTAAACTCAAAGCTCCTCTTCCGCCCGCCTAGACCAATTCTATTTGGCCTCCAATTGCGTTCTGTCGTACCCTTACAAAGTAACAAATTGGAAAAAAATTCGCTAGCAGCATCGTTGAGCTACTATCCCAATTCCATTTTTTCTTTCTATTTTTCACCGACCTACTCCTACACCTCACCACCTGTCAAACAAAATGTCGGCCTCACCTGAGTACCGGGCAGGCAAGCGGCCACGTAAGTTTATTATTGCGGTCATCCCCTCCTATTACTGTTTCTTTCTTATCTTTCTTCCTCCGCAAAGAAAGCTCAGAGAATACCGTTGAGTGTCTGCAAAATATATCATCGCGGGGTAAACAGCCAAAATCAAACAAAAACAAAAATGGTGTTTGCGTGGCGGATGGGATGCCATAATTGAGCTGCTGAGCATAAACCACAGAGAAAATTTGGCGGCCGTTGGGACGGACCCCACTTTCAGTCAGGTGTTAAAACCATCCAGCTGGTCGGGTTCCTCTCAAGAAGCCCTGTTCTCTTTTTGTTGTTCACGCCACCTCAATCGAGATCCCAGTCGGTCCCTCGACGTCTGTTGTTTCCGAAATCACGAACCGACCGAAAAAGAAAGAACATAATACAATTCTGACCTTGCATTCAACATGACAGGTACCCAGTCCCTTCCTCCTCCGGCGCTTCCGCAGCTTGTGGCGGAGCAGCACACCCCCATCCCACCGACCGACAAGGACACCAAGCGTTTAATCGTCGTTCTTTCTAATGCCAGCCTTGAAACCTACAAGGCATCGCACGGCGGTGGAGCTGGCCGCATGGGAGTGCAGAGGGAGGACAAGTACTCTTTGCTCAACAGCGATGAGCACATTGGTGTCATGCGGAAGATGAACAGAGATATCAGCGATGCCCGCCCTGACATCACGCACCAGGTCTGCATTGCTCTGAGATGATTCCATTATATCAAAGGTTCCGGTTGCTGACGGATCAACTTTGCTTGCTTCACAACAGTGCCTACTTACCCTCCTCGACTCGCCGCTCAACAAGGCTGGCAAGCTGCAGATTTATATCCAAACCGCCAAGGGCGTCCTGATCGAGGTTTCCCCGTCTGTTCGTATTCCACGAACATTTAAGCGATTTGCCGGTTTGATGGTGCAGCTTCTGCATCGTCTTTCGATCAAGGGCGCCAATTCGCAGGAGAAGCTCTTGAAAGTAATCCAGAACCCTATCAGCGACCACCTTCCACCTAACTGCCGCAAGGTTACGCTCAGTTTCGATGCGCCCTTGGTCCGCGTCCGCGACTACGTTGACACGCTCGGGTCCAACGAGAGTATCTGCGTTTTTGTCGGCGCCATGGCCAAGGGTGCTGATAACTTTGCGGACGAATATGTGGATGAGAAGATTTCTATCAGCAACTACAGTCTCTCAGCCAGCGTTGCCTGCAGCAAGTTCTGCCACGCTGCGGAGGACTGCTGGGATGTCCTCTAACCCGGACAATGAACTGTTCTGCATACCCGACACATCGACATTGGAGAAGGGGATAGATGAAAAGATCTGTCAGACCTCTCCATCTTCAGCCTTAGGAGGTGGAGAACTGCGGGAGCAGTGAATCTGTTCCGTGATACAACATCGCGGTTAACAGTCATTGCCTTCCGGAACTTGGGTCGTCTGTACTTGAGCTGTCGGTGTTTTTGCAACCAAAACATGGGGCGTTCAACAACGGATCCAAGACGCTTTCGTCGTCTGCGTGGTGCCACTTCAACTTGGCCTACGTTTCCCCCTCTTTTTCCTTTGTCTTTATTTTCCTTTTCTTTTACTCTTGGTTCCTCTGGGAACTCTGCTTTAGCACTTAACATATTCAAATACGAGAATTCGTCATAATCATATACAGCATCCTTCCCAAACCATGGAATGGGGACCCAAGACCCTGAGACTCGAGCGCGGGAGCTTCAATGCAATCAAAACATAAAATGTATTTTTGTTGCCTCCATCAGTTCCCTTGTTTGCAGTTTTGATCAATTTCTTGCCCATGTTGACCGCTTCTATTGATGCTACCTCGCACGCGACCCCGCCGAAATGCACAATGATGGCCAAAACTTTAAATAGAACTTGAGGCATACCGATAGAGAAAAAAAAAAGGGCTGAGTCGCCTGTCAATGCCTCAATTCAGTACGCCCCGGTTGCTGGTAGCCTAGTTCCTGAGAGGTTTGTTATGGAGAAAATTGCTTGGCCATCGTGTGGAATTGCTTCACACCATAGGCTACTTCATTGTTCCAATGGTTGTGGCGCCCTGCTCCGCGTTTGAGGAATCGGCAGGCCCCCGCAACTCCCGCAGCACGCAGTATCACACAGTAAGGCGGCCTCACACCATCCTGCGTGCAATCACTTTTCCATCCCATCACATTTGAGCCAATAGTTTCTCAGGGACGGCGGCTTGGCTTCCAAAGTCTGCCGCCCACGCCATTGGCCATTACCACCAGCCTTTTTCTTGCTTCCATTCCGACCTCTCTATGTATACATGTGTCGAGCGACCATTCGGAGCGGTCCCTCAACTGGACCTTACTCACGACAGCCAATCAGTCGATCTCGTTTCTTTCAGTTCGGTTCAATACCCGTCTCGCAGTCACACAAGAATATCCTAGATTGCGAACAAATCGTGGACTGACTCCAAAA
Source organism: Cladorrhinum samala (assembly GCA_033576145.1). Lineage (NCBI taxonomy): Eukaryota > Fungi > Ascomycota > Sordariomycetes > Sordariales > Podosporaceae > Cladorrhinum > Cladorrhinum samala. The sequence goes on along the minus strand of MU864950.1, from coordinate 4,482 downwards.
CAATCACGCGGTCAAAGCTTGACGCAAGATCAAGACCAAAGTCGAAGCCGTTTGCACTTTTGCGGGGCGAGCAAAATGCGTGTTACGCTCCCAAGCAAAACGGGTATCGGCGGGGCTGCTTAGCCCATATGAAAAAATTGGAGATGGTCCGTCGTCCTCAACGTGGCATTCTCAGAGCAACGGGCCGCTCCATCGGGAGGAGGCCTAGGTTTTTTTTTTGGTTTTTTTTTTTTACCTCAGTCTCCAGTTTGCTGGTTCGACAAGCGCCGGTATCGTTTTCGGGCCTCAACCCTACACAGAATGCAGGCAACATCATCGGTGGGTTGCACAGCTTGGCCGTGCAAGAAGGTGATGGGATCAAAAGACTGTTCGTGCATATTGCTTGCGTGGTAAGCACACATGTAACATGCCGCATGGTTCGCCCAGCTCTGCCGCGTGGTAAGTCAGCGGGCCCGCAACTCAAGTATGCCGTCGGGTGCGGGGGGGCCCCAAAAAGTTACAAGATTAGGTATTCTGCCTGGTCCCCAGGTTGGGCATCCATGGCAGGAATAGCGTCGATTCTAGTTTTCTTTCGCCTGGAAAAATCTCAAAGTGCGTCTTCCGTAACGCCCGTCAAGGCTCAAGCGAGCCCATGGAGGTTACCGCAGTGGCAGGCCATGTTGTTGCGTTCCTTTTGTTTTCGTGAGCGCATAATTTCTTGGATGTTCCAGTGCTTGCTCCTGGCCCTTTTTGCGGTGGCCCGGATGATCTTTCTTGATTCCTCAGGTATCTCGCCTCCCGTTTCCACCGAGGCACGCAAATCTCGCTCTTCCATCCCTCTCTCCTCTTCGTCTGCCCTGGCTCGACCGTCGGTCAGGCCAGCAATCATCCAAGCAGCCAACCCACATCCTCCACCCATCAGTCATTCCAAGACCCAGGTTTAGTGACCGCTTGACCTCCGTGGCGCGGCTTGCTTGGATCTCAGCTCACCTGTAGAACCCCTGCCCAGCTTTGCCCTGTCACGCCACGGTGAGCGCTGGGAACCAGCTAAACAGACACACGCACGCCAGACTATCACACCCACCCAAGGCTGTCTGGCTCATTTGGGCTCACACTTCGACACTTTTCCCGGTTCCACTATCTCGTTTGGCCCCGGGTTGCTGCCTCTTGTCGAGGAGCACGGAACCGGGTTTGACGCTGTAATAATGCCTTATTCCCCTCACCTCCCCTTCCTCGAGGTTGAACACCTCCCATCGTCGTCCTCCTTCTACTCGGCCGTTCTCCAGCCCCTTGGTCTCCGTTACCTAGGCTCCGAACGAGGCCACTTTCCAGTATCCACCTACGGCAATTCCTCCAGAGACCCGATCCTGGAGCTTCACCAGGTCGTTGCCAGCAGAGATCGACCCATTAAGCGCTCGCGCATTGTGCTCAGCGCTCCCTCAGCGGTCGCGACCGACGACGCCTACGAGTTTGCGTTAAGGGCCAATCCCGATCTCAGGGACGAGTACCTGCGCCACCCAAACGAGGCCTACCCGGCTGCCGGTGGCGTAACCGCCCAACGTCGCGTCTCCAGCGGTGGCGGGATCCATGTGGTTATAACTGACTTTGACGGCAACATTATGGAAATTGTCTACCAACCTCCATCGCAGTATCCTTCGCACTACAACGGCTCTACCGTGCGCCAGACGAGGTCAACAAGTGAAGAGGCAAGCCGCATCCTTACTTGGAATTTCGACGTCGCAGGTTCATCCCTTCCTGCACCTGTTGGTCCCGGCACAGCCTTCAGCGGACCAGCCCGTGCCGCCCCCCGACTACATTCCTCCAGCTACCCAGAAGAAGAAGACGACGACGACGACGACCACCACCGAGACCCGCCGCAACCAGGTCTGAGACGCAGTCTCACCACAAGCAACTCACACTACGAGCCCGCTACTTCGGCAAGGGAAAACTCGACCGGTCTAAGTGCCGGTGCCGTGGTCGGAACCCTCCTCGGTGTAGCTGCTGCGGGTGCTGCCGCACTCACCACCTACAACATGGTCAAGAGCGACCGCCGGTCTCCCTACCAGGAGTACGACTCACCTCCAACCTTCAGTCGCCGCTCTACCTCGGACAGATATGATCCATATTTGGATCGCAAAAGCCGGTATGCAGAGCTGGATTACCCCAGCGACAAGGCTCGCTATGCGGAGGATTATCCCACCACCTCCGACCACCGCCGGGCCCCTCCCGACTACATTGCCCGGTACAGCCACGTCGACTCCTCAAGGAGCAGGCAGATTGACGACGACGTCTACAACGACTCCAGAGGTCGTCACCTATCATCTCGGTCGCGCAGCTCGGCGACTCGGCCACGCAGCGAAGCAGCCAACGACAGAGAGCCCTACTCGATGGGAGAAACAGAACAGCGCGTCTGGTCAAGCTCAAAGCCTGCAAGACACCCCCCAGTAGTCCAACGCAGTTACACATATGATACCCCGGACCGGGAAACCTACACCTCATCACGCACCCCAAGGTCAAACAGTACTCTTCGCGCACTGCCAGCAGACCCTTATCTGTCGCCTTCACATTCCGTTTCACAACCAAGGTCCGGTAGCCGTGTGACGACTACGACCTACAAGGTCACCGGAGCTCCTCGCATGTACGGCAGAGAGGACAGCTACTCCTCATCTCGTTATGCGCCTCTTCCGGAAAGCAGGGCTCCGGCATACTTTTCGCCCCGCGATACTTATACATCGCCCCGTGACGTTGCGCTTCCGCCAAGTCGTAGCACATCTTACTATTCATCTCGTCAATTACCGCTCTCCCGGAACAGCAGTGGCCGTTGGGAGCCCGAGGACGACGATGACGACGATGACGCGGACAGCATCGCACCGAGTGATAGCATCAGCTGTGTTGGCAGCCGGAGGAGTCGCTAACGCTTCCCTTTTTGTTTTCTTTTTTGATATATGTTTTTTTGTATTTTGTACATCCATACTAAATTGGTTCTGGTTTTGTGTGGTAGAAGTCCAGGCATGATGATAAGGAACAGAAAAAGGCTGTTGGCATTGGGGGACAGAGCAATCTGTCGTTCAGTAATCTCTTTTCGGTCTCGGTTTTGGCAGCATTTTGAGAATTTCGGCGGCTGGCATGTTGTAATTATTTCTTTAGATTGTCATGATAAGGTTGGCATCATTTGGGATCCTTTTCTTTTTTGTCATTTTATTTTATTCTGTATGAAGGCATGGAGAATGAACTACGAAACTTAGTAAGGTTATATATAGTTGTATGCATATAGATGATTAACAATGAAGGATAACAATGTACACCGTCTCGATTTTTCTGGTTTTGGCTTTTTAGATATCATTCCTGACAGCGTTTCCCATTCACGATGCTACCGGATATATTGTATGAAGTGGTACTTCCCTGCGGTGAGAGAGAGGTGCCAGCACCTGATTACATCAGTGATGAATGGGATCGGCGGTGGGCCGAGTCGGTTCCTGGCCTAAATACCCGGATAGTTGAAGCGGACAGAGGCAGGCGGTTGGAAGGCAGCAATATTGGACAGACACCTCACTGATGATGTATTCGCATTCTCTCTCTTCCCCGTTTGCACATATAATAATGCCATACTTCATTCATTCCATATGTCTGATGTTCCTACTCCTCACTATTCCCGGGCGGAACCAAGGGGGGGGGGGGTGGCTGAGAAGCTCTGACAGTACGTGCAACGAACTCAGTCCGATGCATGTAACATTTAATGGGACTGACTCTACCTGTGGAATACAGCATTCATATATTTGAGTCACGTACCTACAATTCATCGGGCGTTGAGTAAAAAGCAACAAAAAGGGACCTATGATTCAACCAAACAAATCTAGGTACGAGGTAGGGCCAGATGATATACACGGAATGCAGCGTTTGATGTGCAACGTGACCATCAACATGAGTTTGCGTGTTTTCTTTAATGACTCTTGATGGTTCCCATATTTGGCTGGGCTTGCTGTGATTTGTTTGATTGTTGCCAAAGAAAATGCTACAGATACTCTCCACAAAGATTTATTTTCGAAACGATTGTACGAAGTGCTGTATATTCCGTAGAAAATGAAGGAATGTGGGGGTTTGGGGACCTTGCAGGTGAAAAATCGATTCCATCCTGCAAACTTTTCAGTATAAACTTTGAGCCTAGAATGGGGGCGAACTTGGCATGGCGGGGGAAGGGGGGGGGTGGGGCCAGCCGAATAACAAGTGGCGGATTTACAAAAAGGAAATCTGCATGGGAGTAAGGGTGGTGATGGTCTTTTACAAGAATCAGGTACGCAAATAATACATTGTTATTATCCTTGGTGGCAAGCTAAAATAAAGAGAAGAAAGAACGAAAAAAAAAAAAAAAAAAAAAAAAAAAAAAAAAACCCCAAAAAAAAAAAAAAATAAAAAGCCGGAAAAAATGAATTGCTAAAACATTTTTTAAATAAAATTTTGGGCATTTTAAGTTTTAAAATTTTCCCGGTCCAACCAAACGCACCC
>MU864949.1:220463-320374 GCA_033576145.1 Cladorrhinum samala | reverse complement strand
TTTGTTTTTTTTTTTGTCTTGTTTTTAATTTTAACACCGGGTTTTAAAATTCAAAACTTTTTTCTGGCCCCGGGGGGGGGGGGGGGGGGGGGGCCCCCCCCCCCCAAACAAAAAAAAAAAAAAAAAAAAAAAAAAAAAAAAAAAAGTGTTTAGGTATTTATCCGTACGGAGTAGATAACCTAGCTACCTACGGATACCTAGTCTAGTCTAGAGTAGATAGCTATGTAAGAAAATCTGCCTTGCACAAAAACTAACCGGCTTATTAGCTGACATTGTTTATTGGCCCCCCCCCCCCCATTTTGCAGTTCCTTTATTATATACGTACTCCGTTCCTGCAGTTTTAGTTCCTTTGTCCCCCTCCCCCCCCCCCCCCCCCCAAAAAAAAAAGGTAAGATTTTAAAAAAGTAACACAAACATTGAGAGGGAAAGGAAGGAAAGGGAAGGTGTCTTATCCGTTAATCCAATGCGTTGTTTCACCCTCGGGCTTCACAGCGAGCGGCTGAAGGGTTTATGTATATATATATATTTATATACGTCTGTACCAGCACAGTCACTCTGTAAATACAAACGTTATCGTTTCAGGAACTGAAGGGAAAAAAAGAAAAAAAGAAAAGAAAAAAAAAAGAAAAAAAACGCTTCAGCCTGTTTGCCAACTCCTCCCCCATGATTAGTTACCACCCGACGCAGTGATGCGGCTCAGAAAAATTGGAAAACCGATAATTACTATAGTATTTAATTTTTTTTTTCTCTCTATATCCCACAAAAGCATTTTTTACACTACTAGTCTACGTCCATTTAAGGAATCAAGTTTCGAGAAGGATTTTTTTTTTCTATTTCTTATTTTTTTTTTTTTTTTTTTTTTCCCTCTTCAAACTTGAAATGGGGTCCGGTCGGGTTAAGTTCAAAGTCTATGTACACTATAATAATATAATAATACTATAAGCCGAGTTCGTGTTTATTTACACTGATTAATTACATCCGAGCAAAGGTCCCGACCGCATGGCTCACCAGGGGGGAATAGATAGATGGGGGGGAATAGATGGGGGGAGGGGGCGTGCACGTAAGCTTATATTAGGTATACATACAAAACTAACTAGACTAGATAGCTGATGCGGGGGGGGGGGGGGGAGAGTAAGAAGAATGTTGAAGCAAACACAAACTGATGAATGGTCAGCTTCCGAGACCTTTTTTTTTTCTTTTCTTTCTTTTTTTCTCTTTTTCTTTTTTTTCTTTTTTTCTCTTTTTCTTTTTTGGGGTTAAAACCTCTCAATAGTGGTGTTTTCTTCTCGGTTCAATTTTTTTTTTTTTTTTTTTTTTTTTTTTTTTGCCTTCTATAGTGAATCGAGAGAAACAGTATGAACGTGAAAAAGCTTGTAATTTTTGATGAGTTTTGAAAAGGCACAGAGTCCAGTTGGAATGTGATTCCTTATTCGATCACTTCACTCGTTTCCATCCTTTCGGTCATCAGTGTGACAAATACGCGCATAACTGAGTGCGCCATTCTTAAAAGGTCCAGAGGGACAGAAAGCACTGGATATCAACATATTTCAATTCTTTTTAAGTAGAACGTTTCAATCTTATTATTTACTAAAGCTAAGACAAAGCAAGAGTAGAGGAGTTAAGAGTATCACAAAAAAATGGAGGAGATCTCAGATAAACAGACCCTTTCAGAAAAATCTGTTTATATATTTTTTGGCAAATTTTGTTTTATCACGGTAAGAAGATACTAAGTAAAGTGATTAATTATTCCCAGCCGCCGAAATCAAAAAAGAACTTTCGTGCGGAGTTTCCCGTTTCCTGCTTCCAGCATCTCATGTAGGTTCCAGAGGGAAAAAAAAGCACAGCAGATTTTTCCCTTCCCTACCTTACACCACACACTGCCGCCCTTCAGCCTTAGGCTGTTGCGTGCATTGTGTGAGTAAGCTCTGCGGTGAGATGATGCCGCTTTCCTCATTCCACTTCCAAACCACCCTCCCACTCAACCACAAACTTTCTGAACCCCCGGGCTCGGTGAAGTGTTCACCCCCGAGCAAACGAAGAATAGGAAGGAAAAGAGGGGGGAAAAGCCTTGACCTGACCTACGCAACATCTTACAATTACACCCAATCTAGTTGGTGTGATGATTGTCTCGAGGTTCGCAGCAGTAATCCCGTTTCCCCCCTTTTTCTCCTTCTTCTTTCCTTTGCTCTCAGCAAACTTGTCCTCCTCCCTCCGTGGGCTCGGATATGTCGTGAAATTGTCCCGAGCAGGCAAAAATACCGCAATCCAATCAATGAACTGCGTTTTCTACTCTCGGTTTTGTTGTGCTGATGCCAACTCGCTTCCTTTTTCTTGTCGACAAAAAAACCGGTTTTTTGTCTGCCAACCGCTTCGATCTTCCTGCAAGATATCCAGAAATTGCAGTGGAAAGAGGGCGGGCTAGATGATGAGCATGTTTTGTCGTTTATGAAAATCGTCGTGTCCTCATTCCCCGTCCCAAAGAAATATTATCCCAACGCAATAGATTCGGGTTTGTCCCGGCATCAAGCCGCAAACAGATCGTCGTCGTTGTTATGGTCGGTGGAGGTGGGTATCGGGAATTATCATTAAGGGCCGTACGTCGTCTCGTTCGTTAAAACCATCATCATCCGTAAGACAAGAAAAGAGGACCCGTCAAGGGCGTGTTGGAAAAGTTTGAAGCGAGTGTCGCGGGTTGGTGGTGGTGGTGGTGGTGAAAAAGAGGGGAATGTCCAGTCCCGACTGTTTAAAAGAAAGAAGCGAAAAAGAAAATCACCTCACCGAGGTTTTGTTGTTGTGGTGCATTGCTGCGTCTCCTCTTTCTTTGTGTTTAGAACAACCGCCTGCCTTGTATCCCGAAAATGCAAAAAGAAAACGGAGATAGCATGTATATACCCCAGCTTCCAGGACCCAGCCATGATGAAGGTTGTTTTCCCAAAGAACGTTGAAAAGAGAAAAAGAAAAAAGCCAAGAACCGATCTAGCGGTTTGTAGCAGTGGTATCCCAAAAAAGATAAAAAGCAGAAAAAGCAACGCTCGCTAAAAAAGACAAAAGAAATAAACAAGGAAAAAGAAGAAAAAAAAATATGATGTACGATGCGCCCCTTTCCTTCTCCCTGTCCCGATTTGATGCTCCAAGCCCGATGCAAATTTTTGACAACATGAACGCCGAGATGCTCTTGAGATGTGGGGAGTGTGACTGGCCGATCGCTTTCAATCTGATTAACGATGCCTCGTCACAGCCGGATAAGAATTAATTCCCGAGACAGGTGGTGGTTGTCAAATTGTCGTGGTGTACTCATGGTAGCGGTCCCATCCGCCGAACGAGTTGTATCCCACACTTACTCCGCACTGAGACGCAAGCATACTCGGGAGCGGGAGGTGAGGGATAGGCGACGTGACCAGAGGAGTGGTGTAAAACAGTCCGGCGGTCGAGTACGGCTGGCTGTAGGCGGGAGGCGGCGAGGGGATCTGAACCTCATTGAACCACATTGCGGGGCCGGTCGAGTCGGGAGACGTGGACGCCACGCTGGGGCTCGAAGGCAGGATCTTCCACGACTCGACGGGGGCGGGCATCGTTACAGGCGGCGGGGGTTGGGACCAGAGGTTTGCTGCGCCAGGTGAGCTCGGCAGAAGGGGAGGCTGGCGAACGACGTCGATGATCCTCGGGGGTGGCGGCAGCAGAGGCTTGAACAGGTTGTTGATGGCCTTCTTCACCTCGTCACTCTTTCCTCCGAGCAGCTCTCCCGCACCATCCTCCTCGAGCCCCTCAAGAGCCGACACGTGCGTCCTGAAAACGAACTTGTTGATGGCCTGGATGAAATCATCGTGCAGCTTCTTGCACTGCTGCTCCTTCTCGGACCAGTCGTAGGTGTGGGCCTTTGCGTTGACGCAGTGGACGTCCTTGTGGTACTCGATGAGCGTCTCAATCGTATCTGGAGTCAGCTTGTAGGCGACCTCGTTCCTCAATACCATATCAACGTGGACGATGTAGGCCTCGAGGTGGAGGAGCTGGTAGTTGAAGATGGCCTCGACCAGGGGGTTGGAGTCTTTCCTGAGCTCCGACTCGGGCGCCTTGGGGAGCATCAAAGATGTCAAGGTCCAGATGGCGTTTGGTGACGACAAGGTCTCGGTCAAACACCTCTGATGTTGAGGTACGCTGTTGAGTGGGCGCTTGACTCTGTTGATGCGCTTGAGCGTCTGGGTAAGCCACGGCTCGACTTTGGAACCGAGAACGACGTTGACCGAGGATGCGCGGGGAGCAAAGGCGGCGGCGGAAGCCGGTAATAGTTGAGGAGGCATTGTGTTGTTGTGAGTGTGTTGGGCGTGTGGTTGAGTGTGTTTTTGTGTGTGTGACTTGAACTTGTTGTGGAGACAAGGACCGACAGACAAGGGGGGGAACTAACGGGAAGAAAATAGGGCGGGAAACGAATAGTAAATAAGAAACAAGGTGAATAAGTTTTTGACAGAAGCCGGGGATCCCAAGACTTGGGGAATTAGCGTGCTCACCGGCAACCGCAAATTGGAAGAAGAGAAGAGGGAGGGGGGGGACGAAGTCTCGTGAGGAAGAAGAAGGAGGGTGAAAGCTCGTATACTCTGGGGGAACGAGGGCTGCTCGTGAGATATAACTAGTCCCGACCCGAGATGGGGGTATACCTGGGTACTTTGGCTCTGGCTCTTGCAAAAAAGAGTGCTGACCTGGGGGAGGGGTGTGTGGGATTAGGTAGTAGGTAATGGGGTGTGTGCGTCCAGAACAGGTGGGTGTAGGTGTGTGTGAGTGGGACTGAGATAAACAGAAAAGAGACAGGACGGCACCCGGCGACCCGCTCCCCCAGGTCTCTGCAAGGACGGACTTTGTGCCATCCTCGGCCGTGCTAGGCTCCTATACCAGACGATGATCCCATTCCTTGCTGAAGAAAGCCCTGCCCTAAAGCTTGGGCGGAATGTACGTGTATGAATGAAATGTCGGTGTCTGCATCCGAACCCTTTCATCCGCATCCTCGCGCTGCCCATTCCGGCGGCGCTGGGCGGGATTCCATTCTGCATCTGGACAGTTGCAGTACCGTCCAGGCTGCCCCCAACGTATATCGCCGCCGTCCTCCGCCGACCGAGGCTAGTGGTTAGGTTGCCCAAAGAATCGGTGGGAACAGACAAGAATCCCAAAAAAAATTTAGCGGGCTATGCTGCAACGTGCATATGCACTGCTGAATAGTATTTAACCCGAAGGTCATCAATCAGGCGAATGGGGCTTGGGTCGCCCAGGCGGGTCCCATGCGGGCACAGCTGAAAAACCTGCAGATGTGGTCAATGCAATGCAGCGCCACATCTGGTATCGTTACGGTATCTTACCCAGACACTGACAGACGATTGCCCATGCCAAGGCAGGCCGCCATGATTAGCGCAGTGTAGGGGCACCTTGTTAGTCAATGACTGATGACAACATTCTGTCTTTTCTCTCCAGAGAGAGTCGACATGATAATTAATGGTCCACAAATCTCGACGCACCACTCTCCAAACAATGGCTTGATCGTGTCCGCTTCAGCTTCTCTCCTGCTGGGACCGCAGATTACGCGTCAGCACCACAGGAGCGCGTATCACAGCACTCGGCCGATCGCAGGTCCCTTTTTTTAGTGGGCACAACTTGCATGAGCGAGCCGTCTCGAAGCTCCAAGGTCCTATAAACCAAAAATGGTCCATTGAGAAAGGAAGAAAGTGAGGAGTCATATCGTTTCTGCTGCGTCTGTGGTTTGCTCCTGATATCGGAATCCGCCACCCTTGATTCTTTTTGGGTATCCAGGTTGGCTCTGGAGCCATTGGCATTGCACCGCCATCCGGTGGCCTTGCCGAACCTGTCCGGAATACGGCCGGCGTGCATCTGGAAACATTCTCCATATCTCGTCCAATATCATGCAAATCTGCGCGTCTAGATTAAACAAGTGCCTCAAGTTGCCGCTCGATGCACACCTGGGGCTACTGGGCGAGGTCGGCGTCCTGGTCCACGGTTTGTGGTGTCCACCTGCTCTCATATGGGACCCTTAATATGCGGGAAGCTCGCCTCGAAGGTTCATTGTTGGTGAGCCAGCATGGCTTGGGTCGGCATAGGTTTACGATCCTGCACGCCGCCGAAAACGTTCGAGCCAAAATATCGAGTCCAAGGCGTCATTCGCTGCCATGAGATTTGTCTCAAGCCATCGACATGAGCTCAAATTTACCAGTCCCACCCGCATGAGGGCGTGTGTGGAATGAGAGCAGTCATGTCTGATGAATGGAACTCGTCGCACACCACCTTGCCAAAGATGGTATAGGCGTACCTCTCTTCTCCGCTGTTGGAAGTCTCGAGGTGGTTGCAGCATGCGCGTCTCTTTCCTGGCTCTAGACGCAAGAAGCGAGAAGCGAGAAGCGAGTGTATGCTAGATTGATATCAAGCCCCAGCTTCCCGCAGCAAACTTGAAACACACAAGCGCGCCTTCGAGGCGTCCATTCCTCATGCCGACTTTGCCAGTGGCTGGCTGTCTGTCGAGCAAATAAAGATGCTGCCCACTCCCACCTCTCCGACCCAGCCGAGCTCTGGCCGCATACTTGACTCGACGCCACGGCTCTGCTTCTGGAGACTGATCAGGGAGTTATCCCGATCTGGCAAGCCGTGCATGAGTTAGACTAGGGCCCCGTATCTCGACCGGGTCACTTTTTTGAGGGATATGTGCGGCCTTTGGGGAGGATTCTTGGGACGGGAGATGGGAAGATGGGGCCCGCACCTGACTACCCCGACAGTGACACACCAAGGACTCACCAAGGACTCACAAAGACAACCCACATGGTGACATTCCCCAACGGGTAATAACTATGTAAGGAGAGGGGTTTGTTCAATCACAGCCTGTCATCGGTCTCGTGCGAAGAGGATGCCCATGCTAGTGCCGAAGGTGAGCAGGAAGGTGTGAGAATCGAGATCCCTGCTATTGAGCCTCATTGGCTGGCCGGCTGACGCCCTCCTTCGGCCGCCATATGGGTGACGGTCCAATCATGGGCCAAAGTCCCTTCCTCCCCGACAAGTTGGGTGGTGCCGCTTTTGGAACGTTGAATTTACTGCGGACCTGGACCTGGCTCGAGCCTAGACCTGTATGCAGCACCAGTTGATCTCTATACAATAGACAAATGACGAAGAGGCTGCTGTAGAACCGGACACGGTTCCTGACTTGGTACCAAATTTCCGGGTTTTTAGAGTATGATAAACATCCTAAAACGCGCCGTGGGGGCGTGGTGGAAATGATGATGCTGCGTAGAGGAACGACTTTGGTTGATGTTTGGTTACAGGATTTACCACGTTTTGATGAAGTGAATGAAAGTTGAGATGAAGAAGATATGCAAAGTCAATTCCCGCTAGCTGTTCAGAGGAAAGCCCCGAAAGGCAACCTGGAAGGTATTGCTCGTAATTTCACGATGGAATTACTCCGTAATAAAGTGGGGACCTGGAAAGAAGAAAAAAAAAAAAAACCACCACAAGTTCCCCGCTCTTGTTTCGAATAATTCCCCGCTGCGCAGCCGGCTTCTAACGAATCTTGTGTGGCTTTGTGGCTTGATCGAGAACGAGGCAAAGATTGAAGACAGGACCCCCCCCCCTACCCTTCGTCCCAAAAAAAAATAATCCTCCGTGTCTTGCCGCTGCTCAGCTTGACGCTTGGCGGCTCGTGACCATGACGGGTTACTCCCATTGTCACTTGACACTTGACCTTCGGACCACAACTTCCTTGTCTGGAGCGATCTTCCCGTGATGCCGAATCCTATTGCACAGGCTGGGGATTTGCTGGGTCTTCATCAAACGTGCCCAACTCCTTCCTCTGGAACAGGCGGCTGACTCAATCTCAAGAGATGCGACGCCTGGTTCGGTGCCAGTAGGATTCAAACAATCAGCTTGTCCCTTTTCCGACTTCCGTCGGTATTTCAAAAACAGGACATCCGTTTGAGAATGCTCGGATGGGACCTGATGAAGATGGAACCTGCGATCCCGTCTCTTTGGGAAACGATACATACTCATTGGATCTTGGCGGATAGTGGCGGCAAAGGCAACCGACCTTGGACCTACACTCACAACCAAGAAAATCAACACAAACTTGGAAGTGACGCGTCTCTTTTTGGCGCATACATAGATTTCCAATCTTGTCTCGCGACGTCAATCGTGCTGGTGAAACTCGAGGTTTCGACGACTTCTCAGTCAACACATGTAATGCGTCTTGGCGACTTGACGTCACTGGCAAGGGACGTCCTAAACCCCCACTTTCCCAAATCGATTTCGAGTGATTGTTCAGACAACATCATCAAAATCACTACGAAAAAGCTGACAGATACGTGTCTGGGACAGCAAAGCTAGCAAGCCTCAGCTCTGCCCTTGCATCGCTGCCGAATCATCCGAAAGCTTACCTTACCCCCGGGTGGTTTACTTTGTGCAAGTGCCGAGGTGGTTCCCCCTGGCTTTTGAGGCGCAGGCCGGGAAGGGGCGGAGGGGCGGAGGGAGGGCCGCCTGCCGAGTTGTCAAAAAAGTGGGGCCGTAGGTTCGGCTGCCTCCGAGCAAAGAGTGGAGTTTAACTCATCAACCAAAGCTTGCCATCTCCAAGATTGAGATTCTCATCAGCATGTCTTTGCCAGCTCTCAGCTTTTCTCATTATACACTACGCAATCCTGCGCAGGCGTCCTCTCTGCCACGTCAAGATAGTTTGACCAGCGCATCACTCGAAAGGAGGCGACCTCTGGTGACTCAATCATGAAGTCGCTCGCTCCATCGCAACGAAGTGGCCAGGCGGCCTCCCTTCACCGATCTTCGGTGAGGCTTTCGGCCGCCACCTCACTTCCAGACCGTTCAAGTTAAAAATTTTATGCACACTCCCAACTGCTGTCAACAAAACATAGTTTGAACCCATTCCTAAACCCGGGTGTAAATAGATTCAGTCTAGTCCGCTCCATCCAAAGTGCCAACAAGCGCAAGGGTGAAAAGAAAGGGTCCCAGCTGTCTGGTTTGACCGTTTCGGCAGTTCAGCCGGTCGGGCAACAACCTCCACAATCAAGGGGGAGGGAGGCTATGCTCGGTGACACAACAAACAAGGAGTGTTAATCTTTTCGAGATCGTCCAGTCCTGTCCTCTTTGCATAAGGAGTTGCATCAAGCAGGGAAAGAAAAAATAGATTCACTCTGGCTGGGTAGTTGTTTAGAACTTACCAAACCCTTGTCGTTTGCTTGCCGGCCGGGCCAAGACTTGCACTAACGTACCGCAAGGCAAGTGGTATTCAAAGGAAAAGATGACACTGGAACGGACAAACGGCACACAACTGGCCGAAAGAAAACCCTTTTTTTGCCTTCATTGCGCAAGGTTTTTTTTTTTTTTTTTAGGGAGAGGGGGGGGGGATGTTTGTTTGTATGTATGTATGTATGTACTGTACAATACATTATTCATTCCCCTTACCCTACCCCCTTTTTTTCATGCACCCCAAGAAAATCCCTAGGCTTTTTTTTTTTTTTTTTTTTTAGTTTCTTTTTGTAAAAAGAAAAAGCATTCAAGGTGGGACGTGAAAAAGACAAAGAGAGAGAGAGAGACATCCATCAGAGAAGAAAAAAAAAGAAAAAGAACCAACAAAAAGGAAACCTGGAAACCAATGTTCCCGTTCCCACATTCCCCTTCTTTTTCTTTTCTTTGTTGCCCCCCAAAAAAACGGTTCGAACGGAACCCGTCGAGCCGTGTGAACAGCTGGGGTTCCGAGTAGTAATAGTATATACTATACTATACTATCCTATAGAAGGGGTGAGTGGCGAGTTTTTTGTTGTGTACAGTAATTGTATGTTTAAATGCGTAACCGTATCCACTTTTTTTATTGATGAGAGTAGAAACCATTTGTCCAAAAAAAAAAAAAAAATTACAGAATTTTTTTTTTCCCCAACGGTTTACGAATAATAACCGGAATAAAAAGAAAAAGAAGAAAAAAAAAAAAAGGAAAAAAAAAAAAAAAAAAAAAAAGATGAACGTTGATGAGGTAACCTGACCCGCGGTGAGTGGTTATCGTTGGTAGAGAGAGTCCACAGTTGTCGTAGGCAAAAAGGCATCTAAGATGGTAATGAAAAAGATTTCTTGATTTTTTTGATGAGCTAACATGGCTAGGTAACTACGTACTCCGTAAAAGTTTGCAGACGTCCGGGATCGTCTCTTGCTCTGCTCTGCCTTGTTCACTGTTTCTATTGTTAGTAGGTGCCATCTGGTAGTAGGTGTGCTAGACGGCTGCCTGTCACGTGTCGGGATTTTGACGTAAACAGTTACGTCCACGAAGATGAGAATAAACGAAAAAAAAATTGTGTTGTTTGCATATGCTTGAAAACAAAAAGAAAAATTTAATTATTTTGTAATATGCAGACAGTAATTGTGTGGATAAAATAAAGTATCATTGATGGGTGAGGAGTATGTTTAAAAACAAAACATTCTTCGAGCCTCCATTTGCGTGGCAGTAATCAGACATGACATCCCATGTGTTTGCTCGATCCCAGATATATTCTAGTTGGGACGTCCAAGAAATATCATCAGTTGTTTGTAGAAGTTGGTAATTTGATTTGATTTATTTTTAGCGATCCCCCCCCCCCCCCTTTAACTTGCGGTTATCAATTTAGGAACAATAGCTATCAAAGTAGCAGGCAGGTTGGCGGGGATGGGCGTCCAGATGATTGTGATGATGTGCATGTGTATGTGCGTGTATGTCTGCATATAATAGAAAACCACTCAAAAGATCCAGAAATCCCATGTCTTTTTATCAAACAATCTAATAGACAACTCTACTCTACTCCGGCTTTCCCCATCTCCACCAAAGACCCATGAACTCCCTTAATCCCCACCAACCGTCCCAGCAACTCCCTAACCTTCCCATCATCCTCTCCGACCCTCACAACAGCAACAGCACATAGCACTACCCTGGCGCAAATGGCAAACACATGCTGATCAGACATCCAACCCAGCGGACCATCCTCATCATCAGCCCCCCTCTTTTCATCTATCAGTCCCAACAGGCTGTCCAAACCCTGCTCAACCCAGCTCTTGAGGCCCTCATTCCGGGCAGTGAGCACCCGACTCCATCTGATAGTCTCCCTGATCTCATCAATGAATAGGTTCTGGTCTTCAGCAGCGAACAGAGAATCATCAAAGTCCATTGCTTCCTTTAACAACTCCTCGGCGGGAGTAAGAGCAAGAACGGGAGAGTAGGCCTGTCCGACCATCCTGCCGACAACACGGGAAGCAAACTCATGAGAGCCGGCGAAGTGTTCACCCATCCACGTGACGAGACGGTCGGCAGCTGTAGGAGCAATGAGGTTCTCTTTGAGTGGGCCAGCAACGGCTGCGGCAGCTGCTTCGCGAACCTCGTCATCGTCGTCGACCAAAGACTCGTAGAGGGCTGCGAGGGCGGGAAGATAAGTATCCGATTCGCCCCAGGAATTCGGTGTATGACCATTGAAGAAGGACTTGAGTGATGTGGCGGCTGCGTAGCGGATGTCGAAGGACTTGGGGTTGTGTTAGTGGGAACTGCTAGTAGGAGAAGAAAGAGTTAACTTACGTTGTCAACGTCTAAGCAGTGGAAGATCATGTCTCCCCAACTTCTCAATCTCTGCCTGAGGTCAGGAATGATGTCCTTGTAACAGGAGGCGAAGGTTGCCATGATGGTGCCGCTTGTTTCAATAACTGCACAGGATATGATAGGGTTGATATCGCCCTTGCAGAGCAAGGTCCACAGATTGTTGAGCTGGGCGAGGTCGGGCAGTTCTGCAGCATCGTGATGCAAGAGCATGGTGTTCATCAGTGCGCCGAGGTTGAGTATAGACTGCGCGCGAGCTTCGGGGGCGGTTGAGGTGTTGCAGACTTCCACATAGAGGGTGCAAAGCGCTGGTCTAGAGCGCGAGTTTAGACTCTTCTCCCAAGCACTGGGAATTGTCTCCAGCATCCTGTTCGCCGTGTTGATGTCTCTATCCAAGGTCTCGAGTAGATGGGTGCGTAGCTTGTTGACGTTGCCGGAAGCAGCAGTCTCATAAACCACCTTCAGCGCGGCCTCCATCTTGAGAAGGGCAGAGGCTGAATTTTCGTACTTGGCCAACGCCTCAGGGCCGATTGTGATCTGAGTTCCCTGAAGACACTTGAGTCTCGTAAGAAGGTTTAGCACCTCCAGGTACGCTGCTTGAACCTCTGGGCATTTCTCAAAGGACTCCGAATAGTCAGTCAACGTGTCCAGAATTAGGTCTAATGATGTCGGATCTATTTGACTGGTTAGCGCTAGCCAGAGGATTGCTTATTTAGGGGGAGCTCACCCGAGTTCAGGTCAAAACCAAGGTCCTCTTTGCGCTCCATAACAAACCGGGCGGTGAGCAAAGTCCCGTGGAGCTGGTTCATGCTGTTGCCGCATTTGGCGAGAAGATTTCCAATCTCTCTTGCCCAGTCTGCCTGGAGCAAGAATGAGCAGAGCGTTCTGGCAGCGATTTCCCGAACATGCCAGATTCGGCTCCCGAGGTAGGTTTCAATATGCTCCCGCAGTTCGTCTCTGTTCTCCTCTGGAGGGCCAGCGCGACGAATGATATCAAGAGCTGGGAATACAGCTTCAGCAGCGGCGGAGTTCAAAACTTGGCCCACGTTTTCGTCAATAGATACCGACTTGAGCAGTCCCAGAATGACACCAGGCAGCGTTGGGTATTTGTTGTAGGAAATCCGAACAGAAGTGCCATCCCATCCGGACTCGATCAGCGCTTTGCTCTCTCCGGTACCCAAAAGACAGTCAATAAGACTTCTTAACAGCAGCAAACCGCAGTTCCGAATTGCCCATCTGAGCCAAGTTAGTTAAGAGGAAAAGGAAATTTTAAGAGGGAGTCAGGCTTACACTTCAGACTTGAGACAAGTACCGGCGAGGAGAAGAGTCCTGGCTAAGTAGGCCTCTGCCCTCTTGCTCAAAAGAGAGCTCCTGAAGATCTCTCTCAAGCAGTTTAATGCGTGAACTTGAGGCAAGTTGGACCCATCCGTCTCAGATTGGCGAACAGGTTTTTGGCCAATCTCCTCAAGCCTGCAAAACACTTCTTCGAAAGAGGGCGAACTTGCGTTTGCCGCAAGAACAGCAGCGATCAGAGACGGAATACCTGCAGACCGACGAGTTGTCGAGGCTTGGGTCATGATGCAGTTTATGGCTCCTTCGTACCACTCGCGAAGAAGAGTCTCTGACTCACCAGCGTCGGGGAAGACAATCCGCAGGTTCTGCGTTAGTTGGCAGCAGTTCATGAATGTGTAAGACACGGTTGAGAAGGCTCCGCGATGGCGAAGGCTGGCGAGCTGCTCAAAGGTAAGGAAACCCGTATCTTTGAAAACGTCGAAAGGCGGGAATGGAACACCCGGCAAGACCTTGAGTCTCAGTGTTCCCATTATGAGGCGCAAGAGGTTGCTAGACTCATGAACCGCGCGGAAACTGTAACTCAACAGATCTTTGGTGTCCAATCCCTCGATATCCTCCATCTCTTCGGGTAGGTGACCTTCGGGGGAGTCGTCACAAAGAACATGCTTGACTGTCTTCCAGATCCGTTGCGCACATGCTAGGATGCGCCGCTGAATCTGAGCGAGCATTTGCACCTGCCTTTCAGCATACACATCCTTGGCTAAAACCCGCCAGACATAGCTAATCGATGCGAAATCCGCATGAACCGGATCCTCGATAGCGGCATGTCCGAGATCATGCTCTGCCTTTGTAATCTTGCCCTCGATTCCTTCAATGATCTTTGAGAGGTGTGCGATTCTGGAATCCTGGACGTCCAGCCAGCTGCAAAGAAGGCCCTGAGACCGAGCCGCTCCGTCACCATGGTCAGCTCGGCCGGTCCTGTCTGCGAGTCTCGCAGCCCTGTCACAGAACTCTTGTAGGACTTGCAGAAGCGTTGCAGAGCCTGCTGTCGAGCTGGACAGCTGCTGTTGAGGAATCAAGCTTAGAAGAGCCGCTGCCGATTCTCTGACATCATCAAAAGGGTCCAATAAGAGGTCAAGAAGAAGACGTATCCAAGTAGAGTCGGAAGCAATTCGGCACACGATAGTCTCATCAATAATGTCGTCAGTTGCTCCGGCGTGTTTCCCAACTTTGATGGCAAGAAGTGCTGCTTTCACGGCGGTGATGTGTCGCTGGTAAGAAGCGGTCGGCAAAAGCTCGCTTTTCAAGAATGCTAGATACCATTGCATAAAAGCTTCGTGGCGATCGAGGATCTCTTTGGCTTCTGACGCACTTTGAGGAGCAGCCTCGGGTCCAGCCTTTTTCTTCTTTGGTGGTGGTGGTCCATTTGCCAGACGGCTGTTAAATTCGGATAGGCTTCTCTGTGCAACGGTGATGACGTTCTTGGCTCTCCTCAGCAGTCCTTTTGTGAGACCAAGAACCTCATTACGGACTTTGGCATCATAATCTGCGTGGAAGGCAGCAAGATGTTTCTTGAGCAGGTTGAAGGCAACTTCAGAGAATGGTTTGGTGGTTGCCTGCGAAGACAGCAGCAATGCAAAGGCGCTGGATCTGACAGAGATCGAAGGGTGTCCAAGAAGGCTGTCTAGAACAGTTTCTTGGAGTGAAATCTGACTAGACTGCAAGGAATTCTCATTGGCGCTCCCTGGAAACCAAGTCAGCTTCCGCTCGCGTCTGATAAGACGGTGTGACTTACGAGGTTCTTCAACCAGACCGTATTTCTTCCCAAGCTCCAGCGTTGCCAATTGGAGGAGGATTCCGTGATCTGACAGTTCTTGATCGATGCCGGTCAAAGGATTGCTGCTGTTAAACTCTTCCAGCAATTTCAAAGCGGTAGCTTTGTCCCCCTTGAAGATGGAAACCAGAACGTAGTTCTTCATATCTTCCAGAATCTCAGGCTTCTGAACCAGAACATCCTGTAGCCACTGCCTCCAAATTCCCATGCTAAAGCCTTCTGTGCCATCCAACGCACGGAAGATATGGACAAGACATTTTCCAGCAAGTGGGCATATGTAGGTGAGCTCCATCCATAAGAACAGGTGGAAAACAAAAGATCTCCAGAGGGGAAGAGCAGAGATATCAGCCACCGAAGGTTCCAACTCCTTGTATGTGATGGCGATATCGTCGAGGGAGACAACCTTTTTGCTGAACAAATGGTCAAGACACTGCAGGCCCGACTTTGTTAGTTGCTTGGGGTATTTTCGAGTCACAATTGCCACCAGCGTCTCAAGGATGCGTTTCTTGATTGTCCGGCCAGTCTCTGGAGAGGGATTAAGTGTTGACGAAGCGACAAGTACGTCGAGGACGAGACGTAAAGCCCGATGCGGGTCATGCTCGTACCACTCGAGATAAAAGTGAAACAATTCCATGGTGAGTGACTCGGTGGATGCCCACAGCTTCAAGGCCTGGTCTGGCGATTTGGCACATTGTTGAACAAAGCTGCAGAGCTTGACACAGGCATGGCCGTTCGCATGATATTGACGAGACTGCGAAGCATCTTGAATTAATTTCTCAAAGAGGCCTTGAGCCAGCCTGTTGTTTGGCGTGTTAGTCGACAAACCGTTTACTCTGAATTGGTGAAGTTCACTTACTGGGGCCGAGACTCTTCAGGTTGAGTCAGAAGCCATTTCGTGATTGTGTTTGCATTCTCGAAGACATCCTCGCCGAGTGCTGCCAAAGTAGCCTCGATGTTGGCATGCATGCTTGGCAACCCTGAACCGCCCAAAAAAAAAAAAAAAATATGCCACCAAGAGGAGGGGTGAACTTTTGATTCACTGGTAATTTGGTGGTGGAGGGGTTTGGTGGGGTGAATACCAAAAACAGAAAAATTCGAAGTAATCCAAAAAAAAAAAAAAAGGTTGGATTTTTGTCAAAATTCAAACTCTTGGCAGCACATTTTACTGATTATAATTTCAATAAACCCTACTTGAACATGCGATAATTTGAAGGTCTATGGCATGGAATGGTGAGGGATAATTTTTGGATTTTATTTCGGGGCCATGCAGCGTAATGTGTGTTGTTCACCTTGAAATGTTAATTACGCTGAAACCCAAGTACACCTTGCTCACCATGAGCTCAAGAGCTGGGTAGCCTTTTGGAAGACGACGGCTGAGGATATAATCTCTATTGCGGCAAGATGATCTGATTTCCAAGCCTCCTCCAAATTTTTCAAACTATCAGACATAAATAAGTTTGCCGATATTTTCTTGTTCTTGTTGCTGTTGAATGACATCTCATCACACACTGATGCCAAGACCGGAGCGTTATCGATCTATGCACGGGCCATCCGAGAAGGTTCGTAAATTTTTTTTTTTTGGCTCTTGGTTCCTTATCGGTCGCCGACCCCATCCCACGTAGGCGACTCCAACCTGGAAATATCGCGAATCCGCCGCTCTGTCTGTCCACCCACCCCCAGCACAACAACGTCCGCATTCCTCCAGTCCTCACCAATTTGACTGATCGCCGGTATCGAGCCGATCCACGAGAATCAATCACGATGTCTAGTATCTGGGATGCGTTGACAGGGCGCAAGTCCTCCTCCCCACAAAACTCGTCATCAAGTGCGCCAACAACCAACCCGGCACCCACCACCACCACAAACAACACCTCATCCCTCTACTCGACGCCCGCATTCGACCCCTCATCCGCCCAAGGGGTTGAACAGTTCCTCAACACCTCCAGCTTCGCAGACCCCACACAATTACATCCGCTCGCCGGAATTAACAAGGACACACTCGACTACCTCAGCCTCGAAGACTCGGCGCTCTCAGAGCTCCCCGGATCGCAGTCGGTGCTTCCATCCCGCGGCTTCACAGATGACCTATGTTACGGAACTGGCATTACCTACCTGACGGGTTTGACGTTAGGTGGCGCATGGGGCTTGCAAGAAGGGTTGAAGAAGTCAGCCGGCCAGCCGCCCAAGCTCAAGCTCAACACGGTGCTCAACTCGATTACCCGGAGAGGCCCTTTCCTTGGAAACTCGGCCGGCGTGGTGGCAATCGTCTACAACTGCGTCAACTCGTATATTGGGTATTTGAGGCAGAAGCATGATGCCTTCAACACCATCCTGGCTGGCGGTATCAGCGGTGCGCTGTTCAAGAGCACAAGGGGCGTGAGGCCAATGATGATCTCGGGGGGTCTCGTGGCATCGGTGGCTGGTGTTTGGGCAGTAAGTATTGTTGCTTGGACTGTTATACCGTTGTGTTTGGTATGCTCGTTACTAATAAACTGCTCGCATAGGTTGCCCGGCAAACATTCTTCCCCGTTCCCGACCGCCATGAGAAACCGATGGAGAATCTGTGAAAGAAGTAGAGTTTGTTTCGATTGAGCAAGCTCAACAAGAAAGAAATAAAATCACCCGATAGGCGGCATTTTAATCAGATGTCCACTCCATCGATTCTTTTTATAATCTACAGATGGCAGAATCTCTTTTTCACAAAAAGCTGTCTGGTGTATCTGAATCATTTCCCGGTGTTTGGGAAGTTTCCGATGTGTACGAAATAAAAACGGGTTTGGCCATGGGGCGGTTCGGCAAAATGGGGCGGCAGGACGGCGGGTATGCATAGCGCAAGGGTATCTCTCCTCCGATGAAAAAAGTGTATAATAGCGGCTTATGGTCATAGAAGAGGCCCCATATTTGAGGGTAATGGAATGGCATGTGGCAGACAATTTTCTAAATTTATTATTTTTTATTATTTTTTATTTTTTTTTATTTTTTTTTATGTTTATTTTTGGCTTGGGGAGGACGAGGTGCGGAGTTGTTACTGCTTCATTGGGTTGCATAATGTCTACAACTGAACGATAAATATCATGTTCTCACATCCCTAGTTGCACTTTTGATCGCGGGGAGGTGAATAAATCGGACGTTCAGACGGGAGATTGGAAATTATATATGAGACACAATGCCACACATTCCGACAAGACCTCGGCACACAGTCATAGGCAAAGAGATTGGCTCTAGAACATTAGTAGTTGCCAGTCTGTTTCGTGAGGAGCAGTTCACTGTAACAGCAGACAAGCTACTAAACAATTTTGGCTATGAAACCTGAGAGGTCTAAATTGAGAAACCGAGGAGGGCTATCATCTTTTGTTGGCAGGGCTGCAATATCAGTCAGTAATGGGACGAATGTTGATATTGGCTTACTGCCTCTGACAAATGGCCCCGGGTTGTTACCTGCCATTGGCGTACTGGGGACGAATGTAGAATCTTGAGTTTTTCGAGCCGGCGTGATCAGCACGAACCTAGCGGTCCGCCAACTCAGACAAGTTACTGGGGACGAATGTAGAATCTTGAGTTTTTCGAGCCGGCGTGATCAGCACGAACCTAGCGGTCCGCCAACTCAGACAAGAACCTGGGTCAACTAGGTACTCATTGCCCGGTTCCTGCCATATCACAGTACCGGCATCGGACGAAATCAGCCGTAATCATGAGAGACTCTGCTGGCTGCCGTCATTGGCAAGCAACAGATATATTAGCTCAATATCCACCTCAACCTTTTTATCTTTCTTGCGCTATAATTTCCGTGACATCTCAATACCAAGAATCCAGCAAGATGTAGGTACTCAAAATGCTCTTAGCACAAAAGAGGCAGGAACGCCTGCAGGCCATGCCAAAGTCCTCCGGGCCACCAGTTGAGTCTCGGACGGCGAACCTGTATTTTTTTTTTTTTTTTTTTTTTACATATACACAAGTCGACTGAAGTCTCATCCCGTCTCCGGCTCTGCACCTCCTCGGGCATACATTCCCTGGAAATCCATCATCAGTTTTCCCCCTCTTTCTTTATTTGCAGTCCTTGGGTTTCCCCCAGGGGCCTCTGGCTATCGTCACCCTTCTCGTTTCGTCTACAAGTTCGGGCAGTCTTCACTCAGCTCCCAAATATTCTCACCCCATCATCCACCCTCTGTTCCCACGCTCAAAGAAGTCCTCAAACCAGACTCCACTCTACTTAATTATTCCTGAGTATCAAACACCATCGCAATGTGCGGACAACAACCTACATACGGCAGTTGGCCGCCCCAGGGCAACATGCCTGCCCCGGGCCCCTCCGAAAACCGCCGCGCAGCTGCTTATTCCCCACAGCCCCCTCGTCAGCCCATGGCCCGCCCTATGGTGAACGTTGCCGGCGTTCACTTTCAACCCCAGGTGCTTGGGACACAAAACGGACCGACTCAGCATCAGTACACTCCTCGAAGTGACTTCACCCAGCCGTCCATGATGCCCAGCATCTATCCTATTTATCAACAGGTAACCTTTCATAAAATTTGATCATCAGGGTTTACCTTCTCTTCCGCCTCTCCCCGCTACCATGAACCAACTTGAAATATTTCGAGAAATTTTGACTGATTTTTTGTTTTCATGAAAACAGCCAAATGTTCCTTGCCAGGTTTATGGAACCGCTCCTGTGCCTAGCGTTCCTTATGCCGCCACTCCCTACCGACCTGGCGATATCGCGGGTGCCCCTGGCTCCGCCAACATGATGGGTCTTAACCAAGGCTGTCCAGCCGTCCAACAGCCCATCTATGCCATGTTCTATCAGGCGCCCGGTCCATGTGGCCACACAACGAGTGTCAGGGTTGAAGCCGATCCAGCTGTGGGCATCGGCCTTACGGAGAGCGAGACAGCAGCGAAAAACGCCCAGGATGGGATTCGCAACGGCGCGAGCGATGGAGGGGAATTCGTCCCCAAAAGCAATGACCCGTACAAGAAGTACTGGGTCCAAGAACTCAACGGCACCAAGGTCACAATGCAACGCCGTGTTATCGACCGCATGAATGTGCGGTGGGTCATCAGGGACGGCAACTTTGTTGCTGTTCGTCTTGATGTCGGCGCAACTACGGAGTGACGAAGGATCCTTTCGGTAAGTGTTATCACTAATGCTGCGCAGATATTGTTGCTGACTCTGCTGTGGACCACAGGGAGTCACAAGCCCTGGGTAAAACGGCAGGTCAACTGCTGCTATCAATTTTGCTCAGGGAACCATTTGTGATCCCTGAGAACCGGGAAGGGGATCCTGGAGAATTTGGAGTTTGGGATCTTCGGGGACTTTCTTCCTTTTTATTGATAATTTATTCTTATTTTCCTGTTTTGTGCGCACACAGTTGGAGCATCTCTTCAAGACAAACAACACGTTGAACTCTTTTGATCCTGTAGAGGATAATGATAAACCCGTGATTCCGGAAGGCAAAGGACGTTAGGATATTAAAGATGGAGAAGTGAGGTTGAAAGCGGGCCGACATTGAAGGTCAGGGTCACCACTGTCACATGCAATGATACAATGCGTTCTCCAAATCGTAGTGGACTTGGTGTTCCTTAACAAATCTTCCAGCGAAGTGAATGCGAATTTGTTAGTTCAGGTTTTCTGCAACTCCAAACGCCAAGGCTGAGATCGCACCAATCGGAAACACTCAACCACGAACCTCGTTCACAGTCGCTCGGCAAGGCACGCCATCTTTCTCCAATTCCAACCACCCCCCCCCCCCCGCATCCACCCAAGCATACATGCATAACAGCTGATGAAAATCGAATGACTTTTTTTTTTTTTTTTTGCTTCATTATCTCACACTTGTCAAATCGAAACATTTTCAATTTCTCAACAAATAATCTCTCATACACCAATCAAATCGCCGAACTCACACTGCACTCACAATGCTCCTCATCGGCCTCACGGGCTCCATAGCCACCGGCAAATCAACAGTCTCGTCCATCCTCTCCAAACCGCCTTACTCCTTACCCATAATCGATGCCGACCTCTTGGCCAGAAAAGTGGTCGAGCCAGGCACGGCGGGCTACAAGGCCATCGTCAAGTACTTTGGGCCTTCGACGCCGGACCTCCTGGTCCCCGCGGGACAGGGAATGCCCGAATCCGGGACGACGGGCAAGGGGAGGCCGCTGAACCGGCCCGCGCTGGGCAGGAGGGTGTTTGGGGAAGACGAGCAGCGGGTCAAGGACCGCAAGGTTCTCAACTCGATCGTCCACCCGGCCGTCAGGAGGGAGATGTTCTTCGCCGTGCTCAGGTCGTACCTGCTTGGCCACCGGGCGGTGGTACTGGACGTTCCGCTGCTGTTTGAGGGCGGGCTGGACATGTTTTGCGGAACGGTGCTGGTCGTGGCGGTCAGGGATCCCGAGGTGCAGATGGAGAGGCTGATGAAGAGGGATCAGTTCCTGACGAGGGAGGACGCCGAGAACAGGGTCAGGAGCCAGGGGGACGTGAGGGAGAAGGCTAGGAGGTGCGAGAGCAGGGGAGGGAAAGGGCTGGGAGTGGTGGTTTGGAACGACGGCGGGAGGGACGAGCTGGAAAAGGAGATTGGGAGGGTGGTGAAGGTTATCGAAGAGCACAGTCCCAGGTGGTGGAACTGGATTCTGTGGGCGTTCCCGCCGGCGGCTGTTGCGGTTGCCGGGTGGAATTATTGGAGGAACGTGGGGATTAATAAGCGGTGGAAGGTTGAGGAGGAGGGAAGGGAGAGGTCGAAGCTTTAGGGAGAAGGCATGGAGAGAATCAAATGGCGAGTTGAGGGAATACGCGGGGTTTTTTGAGATGACGGTCCGTCTTCTGGCCCCAGCCGCATCTATCATTCATGTTGAAGCCGTAACTGGGCGGGGCTGTGTATATGACGGCATCTCTCGATTGCGCTTTATCTCTGGCAGAGCCGCGCAAACCTCGACACTCATGGGGAGCTTGCCTGGGCGTGCTGAACCAGTTTGGGGTTTGGGTTGCTTCGATGGTGTTCACAATCTCATCAGCCGTGATCAGCCTCTTGCAAGCCGCTTCTTGCATTGCGATGGTGATTGGGATTTCGCAAATACATGTGGCATGGCTTGTGAGCAAGGGGGGGGGGGGATTTGGGGGTAATTATTTGCAATATCGGTTCTCGACACTTAATATCATCTACCGCTTCAATTCGCTCTTCTGCCGCTTTCAAGTACTTTCATGAAAGCAATCCCCTTCTTTGATGGACTGAGGCCCGTGCCTCTTCTATTAAAACAACTTGTCCTCACAAGCTCACAGTGCGAGCTACACAAGACTGTTCTGCTCATGATCATCGTTGACATTGTCATCCCACTTCCAGGTCAACCACCTTTTCCAAAACTACTCGTCTTCAACGCAACTCGTTGTTTATTTTTCTTTCAGCCAAATGATTGAGAATTCTCATACCGAAACCAATGACGCTATGTTCGTGTTCCCCCCAAGGGGAATGATCTCTTGACCCTCTCGGCATTGTTGATTCCCCCGTCGTTCCCCTTGAAGTAGGCGCATGACCTCGCTGTTATGGCTCAAGCACAGAAAACTGCTTTGACCCCCGACATTCTGATCTTGAATCTGCAGCAGATTCTTGTCCTGGTTATCGGAAGCGCACCACATCTGGGTTGAGTCGTTATCGCAACTTGGGATTGTTCTTCCTTTAACAACTGTGAACTTGCTGTTCATCTCTTGCGCGCAGGAAGCGCAGGTCCTTTTCTTCTTCTTCATCTCTCCGTCCGCCGAGAGTGCGGCTCCTTCCTCACTTTCCTGTCTTCAACACTAAGAGTTGCTGCGAAAGCTCCGTTTTTCCTGCGACCACTTTGCGAATTTTTGAAAAATTTTGCAGCGGCTTGATGTTATCTCTCTTTTCTCTCATTTCCGAGGTGAACTTGGTTTTGCTTTCTTCCTCCTCCCCTCACCAGACCATCTAGTGACAGGCTGCCTCTCTTTTCTTTCTTCCCTCACAGCGAGTGCGGTCTCCTTTCAATATCTCAAGAGCCCAGTCGCTCGCGACTCAGGCGCTCTTTTTTACCTTCTTTAATTTTGCGCTCCCTCTTGGGAGAAATCTACTATTGTCATCTCGAGATCGAAAATCCTTGCGACTCTACTCTTTTCATTTTTGTTGGAACTCCTTTCTTCCAACAGTCTGTCATAAACTATCCATGCAACCTTACAGATCTCACACCCCCTTTCATTCTTTGTACAGCCATCATTGTTCGGCCTTCGGCCTCATTTATTTTAACAATGCCCAAGCCGGGCTCCATGATGGAGTGGGTGGTGGGTCGCAACCTCACGCGCTCAGAGCAGGATAAAATTATTGCAAGAGTCAGAAGTCGGAAAGAGATTGTTGAAAAACAGACTACCGAGAAATCACTCAAGAGGACTCGAACCGTTGTGTTCGAGGAGCAAGAGACTCGCGGAAGATCGCGCTCTGCAACCGTCACCGTCGAGAAGGAGCTGACCAGATCATCCAGCGTCACAAGTCGCCACGAGAGTCCCTCCTCGGAAAGCAGCGTATCGCCAGCTCGCTCGCCGTTGAAGCACAAGCGCGGCTCTTCCTTGAAGAGACAGAGCGAGAAAGAAGCCAGCGATTCAGACGACGGGCTTGACTTTGTTCTGCCGAACCTGACCCCTCGTGAGGGCTGCTATTGCGAGTGCTGCGTTGCCGGTCGGGACCTCCTCTGCCGGCCGCCCCTGCAGCCCAAGTCAACACGGTCGCCACGCAAGCGCGTATCCTTTACGGGTGGACGGGAGTGCAGTTGCAAATCCCGGTGTCAGGAGGACGAAGACAACGGTAGCAATGTCAACCACGCCGCCAGCCATGACCGCAACAAGACTGCCAGCTACAGGTATAATCCAAGTGGTAACAAGGGCGGCGGGAAGGCCAGCAATCAAGGCAACTGGGACAACGTCAATGGCAGCAATGGTGGCCGGCAGAATGTCACCAACAACAATCAGAGCAGTAATCAGAACAGTCAACAGGGCGGCTGGCAGTCTAGCAATAACGACAGCTGGGACGACACCTGTGGTGAGAATGACGGCCGTCAGTGGAACAACAATGCCGGCAGCCAGAATTCGGAAAACGCTGCCAACAATAACAATCGCAGAGGCAACGGGAATGGTAATAATGGCGGTTGGCAGTCTAACAGCGGCAACAACGGCGACTGGGACTCTGCAACACTAACTGCTTGTGCTGATGGAAAAGGGGTTATTGAGTTGAAAATCATCCATCAGGCCGCGGCTCCGACACCTACCCCAGCGCGCGCCCCAGCTCCAGATCCTGCTCCTGCCCCAGTTCCAGTCCCCGCGCCGGTGCCTGCTCCTGTTCCGGTATATTCAACAATGCCAAGTTGTGTCGCTCATCCCGGGTATGGCCCCACTACTTACACAGCTTACCCATCTTACCCTTATCCCCATCATAACCACTGGGCAAACCCATTCCCGAGACCCTATCCACCGCCCCGTCCCCATTGTCACGAGGATGAGGACGATGGGTATTGGGGGGATAATAGTCCATACCAGCGACCACCACCACGTCAACGTCCTTCAAACTACCAGTACAGAGAGCCGGTAGCGCCTGAGGATCTTGAACCGCTCGGATACCCTCGGGAATACTTCCGTCGAGACTCGCGGCGTGGAGGCGGTTTGCATTTCAATGGAAACCAGCACACCCAAAACTGGAATTCTAGTTTTAACCAGAACAGCCGGCAGTGGAATCCCGGTAACAACAATTTCGGTGGCCAGAATAACCAGAATTGGAACTCTGGTGACGATAACAATTATGGCGGTTACCGAAATAACGGGAATTGGAACTCTAGCAGTCACAACTCTAATGGTTACCAGAATAGCAACCGGGCAACCAACAACTGCAATTCCAATGGCAACTGGAACTCGAGAAACAGCAATGGTGGGAACGGCAACGGCGGTGACAATAACTGCTACCAGGGCGGCGTCAATTGGGAGTCTGGGGACAACGACGGTAACCAGGGAAGCGGGAATTGGGGGTCCGGAAATCGTGCTGGCAACTGGGAGTCTGGGAATAATAATGGCAACCAAGACAGCGGAAGTTGGGAGTCGGGCAATAATACCGCAGGAAACCGAGGGGGAGGTGGTGGTAACAATAGGGGTATTCCGTCATCCCAGGTTCGCCAAACTCCTCCTGAGAAGAAGAAGGCCGAGGAGAAAGAGAAACTAACTGACAGCGAGAAGAAGCAATCCCAGAACAAGGGGAGCAAGCAGTCCAACAAGAACTGGGGCTCCGGTAATGCCAACGGCGACAAGTCCAACAACTCTGAGACGGCCGACGCTCCGAACGACTGGGAGACTCAGAATGCCGCTCCGGCATGGGACCAAGAGACGGCCAACCCTACCAAAGAGAGCACAAGCTGGGATAGCGTAGCGCCCAGCAACACCAACGATGACAAGAAAGAGAACCGGTCATCTCCAAATAAGAACAAGGGTAAGAACAAAGGGGAGAAGGGGAACCAAAGTGCTTCTGGAAAGAAGGGCCAGAACAAGGGGGGCAAAAACAAGAAGGACAATGCGGAAAAGACGAGAAACGCAGAGGAGACCACGGCGATTGAGGCGTTCCAGAACGCTGTCAAATCTACCAAATCCCTCCCCTTCTCTTCGGGTTCGAGCACTTGGAAAAAGCCTGACGATCCCGACCCAGCTTCCTTCTGGGACGAGCCGGATAACAAGGACACCACCGCTGCCGGCGGTGGTTGGGAGTCAGATGCTGCGGTTGACACAACCAGCAGCATTCCCGGTGAGTGGCCTGATACCGAGGAGGAGGAGCAGGAGGGTGAGAAGAACCTGATTAACCGCACTGATTTTGCTTTTCACAAAAAGAACGATGCTAACTATGAGCTCGCGGAAGCAGGTCGTGGTGGTGGTGGCGGTGACTCTTGGGAAGCGCGCGCCGCTCAGCAGAATGATAGCAGCGGCGGCTGGGGGGCCGCCGACGATGCAGTCGAGAATGCCAACAATGGTGAGCAAAACTCTTCGCGCGAGATTAAAAAGATCTCCGAGGACGAGGAAGCTAACCAAGCTGGTGGTGGTGGTGTTGCAGACTGGAGCGGCTGCAACGATTACGAGGAAGACTACCAAGGGCAGCCGGATCCCGAAGCCGAGGCCATGGCCGAGGCCGCTCAGAGTTGCGCCCTCGAGCTCGGAGGCGGTTGGTAGTGATCGAGTTTGTATAACTCTGGACCCCCCCCCCCTTTTTCGATAATGAGTCGAGTATTGGGCGAGTAACGCAGGAATTGATTGGAACGACGGACGGACGAACAAGGACGACATTTGCGCACGCATGCACCAACATGCATTGGTAAAACAAACAAATACTTTTTTGAGGCCATGATTAATGTTGTGTATATAAAATAAACTGCGTTTGCTCTTATCACTTGGTTGAGTGTTGTTTACTTTGACTTCAAGTCCTTTGACTTTTTCTTTTTTTTGTCTGTCTGAGACTTTGATAATTGATAATTATTGTAATTACCTGTTACTTGCATTTTACCTGTCCCGAGTCCCCCTTCTTTTTTTTTTTTTTCTCCTTCTTCTTCCTATCTTTTTTTCTTTCTTTCACTCATTGCTCCTGTTTCACCTACATCGTCATGCCTCCATTGGCATGTATCTTTCCTTCCCCTCCCTCCATCCCCTTCTTGACTTTCCTCACTTTAACTACTCACACATAACCATCAATCCCAATCTGGCTTGCTTTCCCTCAGTATATCATTATGTCGAATAATATTTCTGTGTTTTTTTTTTCACTTTTTTTCCCCCCTCCCTTTTTTGGTTTCCAACAAATAATTAGTCATTAACTTGTTCATGAATCGGAAAATCATGCCCATATGGAGCTTTTAATACTATTATAGCTCAAACGCATTTTAACAAACGTTGACGGTTCCAAACGGTTGAGGGATTTCGGCAGTCTTATTGAAATTGGATTGAATTTCTTCTTCTTGAAAAATGGTGTTTTTGCGTTGTTGTTGTTGTTGTTGTTGTCGTGATTTACGTGTGAAGAGATTGGATAAGGGCGAAAACAAGGTATGTACTGTACTATGAGAACGGACAGAATGGGCCGGGGGAGATATCTGGGTGGCTTAGGCGTCATGGTGAGATGAAGATGTATATGAGAGTTGAAGTTGGCACATCTGCGTGTTTGTGATTAGGTCATGGAATCTTGATATGCACCTGCAATCAAGTCTAGTCGTGCCGTGATGCCGTCCTGAAATAAGGGGAGTAGTGTATTTATTTATTTATTTTTCATCTCATCAGCCACCTTCTTCAAAGTTTTATTCGGTCTGCCTTCCAAACTACCTGCATAGACACGCTTGAAATATCAGTGGCTTCTTTTCTGAATATAATATTCGCTGAGATACACTCAACCTGGAAGGTTCTTTCCTTACGTCCCCCCCCCTCCCCCCCTCCCCTCTAAACTTGGAATGGATAATTATCACTCTGACACCGACCAGTCAAGACCGAACTCTTATTTCCTTTAAATGACATGTTTCCTCCTCATCTTTCATCTTTACATGCTCTCAACTTAACCCAGTCATATAATCACCGAATCAGGTATGGCCCCCTCCGTCAAGCTTCACCGTGGACTCCAGCTCAACGGAAGCAGACCGGCCATCAAAATGGAAGACGACTACTCAGCACGCATTTCAGAGCCGCGAGTGAGCCCTCCGCGGGTGATTAATGATACTAAAATGTGCACCGCCGAAGAACGCTTGCAAGAGCTCGAAAAGAAGCACGAGGTCGTCTCGGTCATTGCCGATTACGCGCGGAGGAACTTCAAGAGCACGAAGCCTCCGGCGTGGCTCGACCTGCGCAAGGTGGCCCAGCAGCTGCTCAGATCGTCAATCGTCAAGTCGTCTAAACATGTCATAATTCGCGGCCTGAGCCAGACGGTGAGCGAAATCAAAGCTTGGAAGGCGGACCACGCCAGCTGGAAGGAGGCCGCCGCCGTACGCAAGATGCCTTACGTCGGAGATCGCTCAGAAATCCTGGCCGTGCAGCTGGTCAGCCCCGGCGTCGCAGAGTCACCGGACTGGACTCGCTCCAAACTGATGGATGTTGGGCTTCAATTCCTCTCGGCCCACGAGCCGCGCGCCTCAGAGGCTGTTGACGCATTTTGGCAAGGTGCAAAGCTAGAGGATGCTGCGTGGCGTGGCCGATATATGGCGGCCCCTGTCAAAGCCGCCGGTTTGCCCTTCGAGGACGACCTGAATTACCTAGTGCTCACGTCCGTGTGCGGGGAGAAACCGAGAGCCAGGGAAAAAAGCAAGGGCGCAACTTCCACCCCCGAGATGATAACTCCCAGATCTAATATCACACTTCAGCCGGCTCCGTCCGAGAACTGTGACGCCGTCAACGCGTGGGAGAAGGAAGTCGGGGTTTCATTCGACAGAATCATGGAAACACTGATGAGGGTAGTGGCTGATGAAAGGATCCGACTTTTGGGGAAACGGGCCCATCAAGACCAGACCGTCCAGAACGAGGCAAAGCGTCAACGACTTGCCCCAGACACTCCTGTGAGTTCTCACCCGGACGTGCCCATCAGCACCACCGAGACCGAGAGACCGACGACACCTGCGGAAATGGCAGCTCTGCAAGGCCCACTATCATGGATCATGGGGCCAAGCGGGTCGAGCGGTACGCTTTTCTGCGATCGAGCACATCAAACGCCTCTCAGGGACACGACAAGAAGCCAGCAGGGCTCAGCGGAAATCTGGAGAACAGTGAGGCGCAGCTCGGGGAGGAAGAAGTCAGCCGCGGGATGGTCCAAGTGTTGAATGAGCTGCTGAGGGAGAGCAAAAACCAGATCACGGAGAAACTCGGAAAACTCGAGGCGGAGAACAAGAGCCTCCGGGACGAGATGGCGCTGCAGAGGGACGAGATTGCCCTGCAGAGGAACGAGATGGCCTTGCAGAGGGGCGAGTTTGAGAGAGGCATCGAGAAGCTGGTGTGTATCAGCCAGGCGCTGCACGATTCGTACCAGGCCCTGCAGGAGCAGGTGGACCTGCAAGCCGCCGCGTTCAAAAGGGAGATCAAGAGCCTTTGGGACGAAAGGGACAACCACGTTCGCGCTATTGACGACGGCGACGGCGACAGCGACGGCAATGACTTGGCTCGCCGGCTGGACGAGCAAAACGCCAGGTTCGAGGAGGAGAGAGAGAAACTCGACGGCAGGATCGACTCCCTGAAGGCGCTCATCGACATGATAATGGCACAGACACTGTCACGGCGCACGCGGGCACCATAACACGCGGCAAATCACACAACCAGATTGTCCGAGCTTGCGCAGCAGGATTTATTATTTTTTTTTTTTTTTGATGCGTGAGAGGTGTATTGTTCTCGTTATAAATACGGCCGATAAAGTTTTGAGCAAGATATATTCTCTCTAAAAAGCTTCCCATGAGGAAAGAGAGAAAGAGAGGGAGACAGACAGAGACAGACAGACAGAGAGAGAGAGAGAGAGAGACAACTCACGCTGTGACATATCATCAAAAGTTAACTTTGACTTAGCTTAGTATAGAAGGAGTGCGGGACTAGTGACAATATTATCGAGAGAGGATGGAAATTTAGCGGATGATGTTGGTGAGAATTTATTTTTAACTTGTTCCGCTCCGCCCCACCCCCCCCCCCGAATAAACCCCTTTTTAAAAGGTTACATAAAAACATCATATTCACAACAAAATAAACCGAAATTTTATGCGTATTCTTATTTTTTTTTATACATTATTAACATTTAAATAAATATGATAAAACCTCCCTCTGCTTGTTCCACAATGCCGTATTCTTTTACACAGCAAGTGATAATAATGATAATGACAATAATAATAATACAACCCTCATCGCATCCCATTTGGTATCCATCTATTCATCCATCCATCCATCCATCCATCCATCCATCCATCCATCCATCCATCCATCCATCCATCCATCCATCCATCCATCCATCCATCCATCCATCCATCTAATTATAACCGTGAATATCCCCCCCTTTCCTGTCCTTGCCCACTGCTGCCACCATGCCCATACCCAAGATCGCCGCCATAACCACCCATGTCAAACTCACCACCAATCGGCATCCCGTCCATCCCATACCCTCCGCCGACATTCCAATTCTGAGCCCCCAGGCCGCTCTGCATCCCGACTATACTGTGACCCCTGTCCCTCTCTGATCTCTCTTCCCTATCTTCCCTCTCTAACCTCCCGTAAACCGCCATCTGGCTTTGATCCCTTCTCACCTCTTGATCTCCGCCATAACTAGGCAGCAGCTCAACCATATCCGACTCCCTGGTATCCCTCGCCTCTTGTCTTCCTTCCCCCGCGGCCCTCGTCCTCCCCAGATCCCATCCTAAACTATCTCCTCTCCGGCCCCATTCATTCCCGCCCTCCTCTACATCCCTCTCCTCCACCGGCTTGAAGCTTCTTCCCCTCCAACTGCCGAACCGCCTCCCCAGAAACCATCGCCTCCATCCCCTGTTCCTTCTGCTCCTGTACAGCACATCCGAATCGAATCCATCCAAGTACTTCTCAAACAGCCCAGGTAGCACCACAATCCTGATGGCCAACCTCGCCACGAAATCTATGCTGTGCCCCACGAACCCCCACACAATAAATGCCCAGTCGAGCACCGCTGCGTGCCCTTGCCTGACTCTTGCGAAAGCGTAAAGCACGACGAGGGCTAGGTGCAAAAAGTTCCACAGCATGCGGGTTTCTATCCCCGCGAAAACGAACATCTGGATGAGGAACAGAGAGTGCAGGACCAGCTTGGTCAGGATGGAGAACTTTGCGAGAAAGGAGAGGGGCTGAAACATGGTTGCGCAGATTGCTATGGCGAAGCCGACGCAGCCCGACGCCACGAGGCCGTCCAGCGCCGTGACGGATAGGTGGGCCGTCAGCGGCGTGATCGCTTCGCTGAATGATGGCCGAGAGGGTAAAGGGACGGGGTAGGTCGGCGGTTCGCGTTCTATTACCAGCTGCCAGGTTTCGGGTAGCACAACGGCAGGGAGGGTAGGGATTTGCGGCGACAACTTTGGTGAGAATAGTAGAGATTCATTTTTGGTTGATGCGTGTCGGAACGTGAAGGTCGAGGTGGGACTGGCTGCTGACAGCTGTTCATGCATATTCGGCAAGGTAGTGACCGTACATGGGCAGTCATAGACTGTTCGGAAGAGGCCTCGGGCGTGTCGGGCGAAAGCGGCACCGAGATCGCCGTCCGAGTAGTCCGTTGTTCTTTTGCCGTGTGTATTGGCCTCGTCGTTGCTGTAGCCTTCTTCCTCTACTAGCTCAAAGGACTTTTCGTATTCGGTGTTTAGTTGGTGGTAGTACAGCTTCTTGACTCTTGTTACTATTCGCCGGACCCGGAAGAGGGCTCCTGGGAACTTCTTTGGGGCCCTCGAGAAGCCGGCCAGATCGTCTTGTTTGGTGCGGATCGGATTGTCGAGCTGAATGGCGACTACATAAGGGCCGATTTCTGGTGTCGCAAAGGCATCGGATTCCTGGTCTAGGCGGTGGAGCTGAACAGAGTATTGGTCCCCGGTGATGGTATCCTGAAGAATAAATGTGCCGCTCGAAGATGGATCCGGCTGACCGGTGCAGACCAGCACGGCTACCTTGGTTCGGCTCACGTCGTTGTTTGGCAAATAAAGATCGCCCCTGACATTTCGAAGGTTTGTGTAGGTCGACCCAAAGGTCAGCTTCTGGTGGGATGGGTATAATGGCACCCATCGATCACGGTGATATTTTGCCGGCTTCTGTCTCGGCCCTTCCATGTTGAAGAACAGAGACATTGGGACCCCATCCATGCTTCTCAAGATACAAGACATCCGATCTGCGGACTTGTTGAGCACCATGATGGGTTCTGTGTCGAAACCAAGCAAATTCGCCAGGATCAGATGCATGTCTCCGGGAACCGTCGTTGCCCTCTCGCTCAGCTGGTTCCAGACCTGAACGAAGAGGGTGCAGAGATCCGGCGCTAGAACCGAGTCCCTTCCATAAATGGTCTTTATCGGTTTGATGCCCTTTGCAAATGATGACCGGAACTCGTGATTCAGGCATCTGGTCAGACTGGCGACCATGGCCAAGCTGATGTCGGTTCCGACGCCTGCAGTCGACCCTCCACTCAACGCCTGCATCGAAATCGGTCGCTCCTTTCTAGATATCCTCTGCCTAACCCAGTTGACAGGATAGCTGATCACTTCCGACCAATCCATCCCTTGCTGTTTCCGTTTCGGTGGAGGAGGACATGCCAGCGGCTGTTTAAGCCGTGGCGAAAGCGCGTTGAAGGTTCCGTCTGCACATTGCACCTCGATGACCGAGCCCAGGGCTGCTTCTTGAAAGGTCCAACACCTGCCTATCCAAGGACTGACGGCCAACCTCGCGCACTGCTCGAGGGTATCCGAATCCGCAATCGATATTTTCTCCAATGCCGGATCCAGCACGAGGATTCGATCGGCTGCTTGATACACAGCCGGCAACCGGTTGATGGCCTTCATCCTCAGAATATTGGTGCCCACAGGCGGCATGCACAAGGCGTCAATCCAGAAATATTTCGGTCTCCGCCTCGTCGCGCTTTGAAACCCTTTATCCACAGAGTTTAGCACGTTAAACTCGGCTCCCGCATCCTCGCCCTCTTTCAGCGGCTTCAGCTTGCTGAGGTGACTGAACAGTCGTCGCAGTTGACATTCCGGCATGGCGTTCGCATTCGCGTTTCCGATACCGTCAGACCAAACATGCGAAACGACGACATATCTCGTTCGGGCCGTCATCCTCTTCAATTCCAACCGAATTCCCTTCTTCAGGTTCCCCTTGAGCCGAACCAGCGGAACACCTCCATCCTCGATGATGGCTCTGATCTGGTCCAGCGCGACCGACATGGGCTGGCACTGACAGCCATAGCGAATATGCTTTGGCACGTAACTGAAAATGTCGGCGTTGCTCGCGACGCATTCGTCGAACGAGCAGTCGACGTGGGTTACATCTGGCGAGTATAGCCGGAAGAGCCGGGTGAAGTAATAAGCAATAGCGTAGTTGTACGACGCAAGGACTTTGCGCGCGAAGTAGGGGCACCATCCTCGCAGGCGCAACACGTCGAGCATGAGTTGGGCGCTGGGTGTCAGCTCGGGCTGGCCTTGAGCATCGAGCGTCGCTATCCTTTTTTGGTTTGGCCACGGCATGTGGACGTCTTTCCGATCGATCTGGACCATGTCCCACAGGACGCCCCTCAGGGTGGTACAAAGCACCTTGATCGACAAGACGATTGTGGGAAGGGGCTTGACATGGCTTTGTGAAACCTGGTCGAAATCCTCGGCCAGGTTTACGACATCGTCGAGAAATCTGGCATGCTCGTAGAGGAGCCGCTTCTGTTCCTCCCTGGCCTCTTCATCCTGTTCGCTGGTCCCCTTTGGCGGAATCGCGTTGGCGGCGAGCCAGTCGTTGAGCAGTTGCAGCAACGGTCTCGCCGTAACGCTCGTCGCGACCTTGAACTCTCGATAGTCTATCTGCCGGCCCAGAAACTCTGAGATGGTGCCGAAGTACAGCCACGACTGAGCAAGCGATGCGAGTTGAGCCGCGGGCAGGCTGGCCCAGCGGTCGCCGAAGCCGTTGAGCTGGGGAAACTCCCAGAAATCGGATCCAAAGGTATATGGGTGCTCGGCGATGAAAGGTATGTCTAAGGGTTCAACCCCGGAGACGGGATGTGGAAGAAAATCCATAATATCATTTGGGGCTTAATGTGAGAAGCCATGGGCGATGCTTGAGCTGCTTGTGGATGCACAGCACACACGCAGCTCTTCCATGGGATGCAGGGTCGCGACTATTGCTTAGAAGGCTCAGAAAAGAGAAAATTGGGGGAAAAGGTCAAATCTCTGGCCGGTACCACAGATGCGCTTGGTAGAAAGGAACAACATGGGGTGAATGAGGGGAAGACGAGATCACAAGGGATCGCCGAGCACAGCGAAGCGGCGGTCCGCGGCGCAGCTCACGGCCACGTTTGGTACTTGAAGACATGGGGTGCATGGCACTTTGGAGACTTGGTCAGTAAAAAAAAAAAAAGACAAGCAGCATTAAAGAAGAACACAGCGTAGTACCCGAGCCGACGATGACGCCGCTTAATCATCCATCCGCCCATCCATGAGATGCGCTAGGTTGCGAGTGTTGGTTCGCAGATCCCATGCAGCATGTTTGGGGGAAGTACACCTACTCACCATACGCGCACTGTGATTTGTGCTTTCAAGCGGATGACCTGCAGCGAGCTAGACTCCTGTCAGCACTTGTTCGATCCTTTCTCGGACCAAAAAATACCACATGCTTGGCACGCACCTTTGCAACTCGTGTTTCCTCCATTCCTGATGTGTGAGTGAAAGAAAACCGCCCCCACCCTACCTACCATCAACAAGGCTTTCTTTTTTTTTTTTTTTTTTTTGGTGCCTGCCTGCGGTCAAATACGACTGCGCCATCGTCGCACATGGCGCAACTGCATGCAGATATGCCGATGAACGTTATCTTTTTTTTTCTTAATTCGTTGTCCCATGAGTGAGGTGGTTGCCTAAGGAGATTCTAAAAACACAATCTCAACGCCAAGTACCTGCATTGCGCTGAGATTGGCTGCTGTTGAGTGGTAGGTTGTCAAGCACTGTGAGAGGGTGAAACGATCACTCAGTACCTTCCCCCCGCGGAATGCGTTCCGGCAGTAAATCGAGTCTGTCATTTGTGTCAGATCTACTGTACCTTGCACAAGATCTCCCACTCACCAAGCAAGCAGTCCCATTATCAGCCCTATGCCATTTTTGTGCATGTGTACATACAGTACATACATACATACACCAACCAACAAAACCATTAACAGCCACAAGGCCCTCTTTCTTTCTTTTCTTTTTGTCCCCCCCCTCTCTCTCTATCTTCAGCTCCAGAGCTATCACCTCCCCACGCCCCCGGCCCCCGCTCCCCACCTTTCTTGCTGAGTGAATTGTGTAAATTCTCAGGGAAAAAAAATACCCTGGCTACGGCAAAGCTTACCCCTTCATATATTTCGTTGGTGCTGCGGCGCCGACGGCATTTTCGGATACTACATCCCCCCCCCCTTCCAAACTTACCTAACTTTTTGGATTTTCCTATATTTTCCCTCCATTGTTAAACTGTCGGGTGTCTTGGCCGGTGTGACTGGTGGTGGTCATCGTCGTCAGCGGCGGCCATGGGTGGTGGTGTATCTAAACCTTCGTGGAACTGTGGATCGAAGCAGCCACAGTAACACGCAGCTGGATCGCTCAGTGGAATGGGAACCAGTGGGTAAAATATAGAAGACTTGGTAGACGTCTCGGAAAGGTGTAAGCCGAGGTGAGATATTTTTTTTATAAAAAAAAAAGTTTGTAAGACAATGCAGAAAGTAAATGTCCACGGAGATCCGCAGGATATTTATACTGGCATCTTTCCAATTCGCACAGGTCAGCCAGGTAAGGGAAGCCTTTGGATGCTCGTCGAGCGGTGATACGTATCCTCGCTACAATAGATATTTATACCTGAAATTTATACCTTACCTACGTCTTTGTTACTAATCACTAGCTTATTTACAAACCTAAAGCATCCAAACAACAAACCCCCAAAAATAAAATAAAAACACTTCTTTTTGGTATTCAATTCACTCCTTCGCTGTACCCCATCCCTGACCTGCCCAGACGAACCTATCATCCATAAATACCTCCTTACCTTAGGCAGCCCTCATTTCCCCGTTGTTCATCTCCCCTGGTGGTATCCTTGCTCACCCCCCAAACTCCCCGCCAAGTTCATACTCATATAAGCATCCCTCGTCCAGTCATCACCATCATCCGCGCCGCCATCCCTCATTCTTCCTTCCTGTTCCACCCCGTTAGCTCCCACAACCCTCAGCCCTCCTCCGGACTGTGGTCTCATATTCCAATCATCCAGGGATTCCCTCCCGTCCACTCCCGGTAACCTTATCTGCGGTGGCGGTCCCGAGGTCAGACTCCCATACCCTCTACTCTCAGTAGGAGACCCGGTATTTGTATTCACGGGTTGACTGTTGCTGTTCGCCTCGCCCAGCCCAAGGTCGAACTGCGAAAAGTCCGGCAGATCATATCCATGGCCTGGCTGCCCTCCCTGTTGTCGAGTGTTGGTTGGCGTCGTCTGATTATCCGCCATCTCGGCAATCTCGTCAGCCGGCATCTCAATGGGTGCTTGCATTGGCCCCCCATAGCCTTGTTGAGAATGTAAACTCATCGTCGCCATGCCTGACTCCATCTGTTGCTGGTGTTCCTGCTGGTGCTGGTAGTACTGATACTGTTGCATTTCAAGTTCCTGCTGTTCCAGAATCTGCGGCGCAATATCCACATTTCTCAACGAAGAGCTCCCGGGAGCTGCTGGGCCGTTTGCCGATCGGAAGCTTCCCATGCTGACACGATGATGGTCTAACAGGGAAGTATCGCCAACGGGATGGTGATGGTCGCCGGGCTCTCGGATAAGGTCCATGTCTTTGATAGCGAACTGGGCCATAGTGCGCATCTTTCGGCTGACCCATCCAGCTAGGATCTTGCCGCGCTGCTTTTCACCCAACCGAGAGCGAGGGAAATCGCCCTTGTTTACAAATGCGACAATGTCGACCACGATTTGATGTTCGTTGAGCACGGCATTGACGATGACGGGAACGATAGAAGCGAGATAGGCCTTCCGAGCGACTTCCGCAATGATGACTACGAGCCCACCTGCTTGGAAGACGGCACTAGGAAGAGTGAAAGTTAGCGATAATTATTTTCCTTTGGAAAGAAACCCGGCAATTCTTACCATCCACCAGGGACTATGTTCCGATGACTTCTCTCAACTGAAGCCTCAATATCCATTGGGAAATGATTCAACCCATTAATCTCAATAGTCTCGCCGACACTCCCCAGCACAAACAGAACCTGCATGTCCACCAAAGCACCGCCAGGCCCGATAGGCCGACGGACGCTGTGTAGGAACCCAAGATCTCCCGTGCGCACGTATCGAATGCTCGGATCTTCTACCGTCCTCCCGTCAAAACGCTCTTCATCGAATATCTCCTTGGATTTGTAGAAGCTCTTGACGCATGCCTCCGAGTCAACCCAAATCTCCCCAAACTCGCCATCACTGCAAAGCATCCGGCTTTCCGGGTTGACGATGGCGATCTGCGTCGAAACAGGCACCATCCCCGAGTCTTGAATAAGCAACGCCTTGGGGTCCCTCTCCGGGTCCGTCACGTAAACGAGACCGCGGCGGAGAGCCTTGGGGTCTAGCCACAGCTCGATCGGCTCGATGCACATGTAGGAGCGCGAAGCAATCATGGGGTTCAAGACATGCGAGTAGACGGTGTTGATGGCGGTCCTGTCCAAGCCGGCCGTCGCGAAATGCATCCGCACCTTCTGGAATACGTCAACACGCGGGCGACCTTCGGACGTGATCATCATGTTCTTGAGCTCGTGCAGGATGAACCCCTTGCCGGGAATCATCTTCATGGCGTAGTCAAGCATCTGAGGGGTGGCGTAGGTATCCTTGATCTTGTATCGCGATAATACCATGAAGAGTGAGGCGGGGTTCTGAGCAAACTCTACCGGCGAGAGCAGGTAGGTGGGTGTGCCAAGGTAGATGCCCATGAGCGCGGTGTGAATGAACCCCAAGCCTGTGGTACTGCGCACGCAACCGAGGACTGGACGAGAGCTGGTCATCTGGCATGTTTCCTT
This sequence comes from Cladorrhinum samala, assembly GCA_033576145.1. Taxonomy (NCBI): domain Eukaryota; kingdom Fungi; phylum Ascomycota; class Sordariomycetes; order Sordariales; family Podosporaceae; genus Cladorrhinum; species Cladorrhinum samala. The sequence goes on along the minus strand of MU864949.1, from coordinate 282,929 downwards.
CTGAACCTTGCACATACCAAGGATAGTGTCGTGGCCAAGCTGAACTGCAAGTCGACGTTGGTCAGGGGTCCAGTACGTCCAGATGAGCACGGGGTAGCCGGGTTGAACCCATGCTGGGTCGATCGTGATGCCCAGGTCCCTGCACCCACTGTTCTGCTTCGGCGGTTTCGTGGTGTTGAACACGTTTGGAATGCTGATTTTGAGAATCTGAGCCGATTGCTTGATGTGCTGGGCGACCGGCTTCGACTTGAGGAGATGATCCACCTCCTGGTTCACCAAAACCGCCCTCACATGATAGTCTGCCAATAGATGCAACAGTGCCGGCACATCTTCTGACAACCGATTTTGATCCATAGGCGCGATCGGTATGATGATGACTCCGAGACTGAGGCAGGCGTGAATAGCAAAGACAAACTCTTCCGAATGGGTGTACATCAGGATTACATGGTCACCGGCCCTAAGCTTCACTTTGTTGCGCAGATACACGGCCACGGCGGCAACCTTGGTGTCGAATTTCCTCCACGTCACCCCCTTGCCTTCTTTGCCTCGTCCGTCGATGCTGCATATCGCCAACTCCTCCGGCTGCCTTGCTACGCGCCACTGGATGAGGTCGCTGATGCTAGAGAAGTTGTTGAGCGGAGTTGAGGTCCGGTCATCCATGACCACTTCTCGACGGTCGATGCCCGAGTACTGCTTGTCCGCACCAGCAAGTACATTTTCCCTCGAGTTTGAAGCCATTGGTGACCATATTCCACCGACCGGATCGACACCGACGGGCAAGTTGAGGACTGCATGCTCGACAGCAAACTTGACATGAACGCAAGGCAGGTTTCCGAGATCAAACTCCCTTCGGCAAAGCATGTTTCCAATCTCCCTGCGACCGTTTTTGAGAACCCGCGGGAGTGAATTAGGAGCTGTGATCATGACGCAGTAGAGGCGGAGGTTGTGTTCTTGCATCAGCACGTCCATGCACCTTTCTGCCAACGAATCAAGCAGAGCCGTATCCAGCTGCCTGGGTGGGCCCCCATTGGTGGCTGGAGCTGTAGACGCTGCTGGCGACTCGAGCACGACAACGGGTAGATGCTCTTCGTTCACAAAGACATCAAACGCTGAGCAGTCAAAGATCTTGGGTACATTCTTCATGATGCTTATCACGAGGTGCTGGACAAAGAAATACCGATGCTCTGCGCCGTCAGCGAGCCCATCCTCGACCCACTCGACCTTTTGTCTGATGCGGTCTTCGTATAGGCCGAGTATGAAGACCTTGCCCTCGATAATACAGCCAAGAAGTCCTGTTCGAAGAAACTCAGGCTCAATCTGCGTCGGTGTTGGTTCGCCTGGATTAAACTTGAAAGGGCGTGCGTGGAAGATCTGTTCGGTGTGCTTGGGAAGCGCCCAAAACCCGCCCGACAGCGATGGCGAGTCGACCCAGATCTCTCCCACGGTGTTCGGGGGGGCTAACAAACTTGTTTCGGGATCTACGACCGCAAGCGTCGCATCAGGGATAGGATAACCAAAAGCCCCGACACGGATGGTACCTGGCTCAACCGTCGTCCGCTTTCTAGCTTCTTCGCCGATGGCAACCACCACAACCTCATTGGTCTTCAATGCTTCGCGGTCAAGAAGAACCTCGCCGAGCTCTGTGCTGGTGCTCTGTTCCTTGGCCGTAGTTTTCGCTTGCCCAAGCAGGGTCGAAAACCCAGTCGTAGGTGCCGGTTTATCCTCTTCCTTCTCTTCCTCATTCTCGGAGGCCTCGCCAGATCCGAGTTCAAGCTTCAGAGGACAGCCCATTCTCTCCTCCCCACCTATCCAGTCCCGCACACTGATGACCATGCCGCCATGTTCAGGGAGGCAGAGCATCGGTGCTACAACCTCTCTAGATCGGGTGTTGCGGAGCGGGCGGAACCAACGGTCTGCCAAAAGCTCGTTGAACTCGCTGTCAACCGTCAGGGTGTCGATGAGACAGAGCTTGACAGTCTGGAAATTGGGTTCCATACCCTTTTTGTAGTTTCGCGTCGCCATGGGATCTGACTGATAGTTGTACGCCACCCTCTTGAGACCAGGATAGTCAGTCACCATCAAGGTCGGCTTGTACTTGGTGATCAGGTGAGCATAGAGACCCGGAACTTCGATTGCCTTGTTCTCCAGCCATACAGTCGTGTGTCCGCCGTAGACGGCCAGCAACACGCCAAGGATCATGCCAACTCCTTGACGGGGGTCCAAGTAAGAGAGCAAGATTTCGCTGCTGGCGCCGCCCCCTATTAAACGCCCATTCTTGTCGCGCAGGTTCTTGTTGAAGGTGTCGCCAGGCTTAGTGCCCGGGACGGTCGAGATTATGGCGCTGAGGCAAGCCATTTGGTGCATAATTGTCCGGTGGCTCAACACGACTCCTCGCACATCACCCGTTGGGGCCCGCGAGAACTCAATGTAGGCCAGATCCGGCACATTCAGGGGAGGAGCGTCATCCTTCCTCTTGGCGTGGTAGCTCCCGAATTCGTTTGTTTTCCACCACTCGACACCCTTGGGCCAATTAAGCTTCTGAGCAGTGATATCGCGCTGAAACGTTTTTAGGTTGTTGTCAGTAGTCAAAGCAAGATGGGCTTGCGTCTGCGTAAGGATCAAGTTTAGCTTCTGATAGTCCTGGAGTTCATTGATGGGAACGGCGACGACGCCTGCGATGAAGCACCCCAACAAAGCAGTCGCAAAATCAATGATTTCTGTATCTCGGTAGATCAGGGCCACGCGGTCACCACGATATAGCGAACTCTTGTCCCTGATGACCTGGGCCACTTTCTCGGCCCTCATTGCAAGCTTGTCCCAAGTAATCGACGCTATCTCTTTGCCTTTGCTGTCCAGCACCCAGTAGGCTGGCGCTTTCGCCGCAGTCCGTCCACGGTGCCTCAGGACGGATGCTATGTCATCAAAGTTTGACATCGGGGTGTTCTGGTCGTGAGTGTCATGGATGGCAAATGGAACTTCGCGCGGTTCGAGCGGCTGCTGGTACTGGAGTACCTCTGGTGGGGGCAAGTCGCTCGCCGCCAACATCGGCGGCGCGATGGCCACTGTTGGAGAAAAGGCATCCCCGGTTGAGTATCTATGAGGGCCCCCATATTCCCCCTGGCCCATCTGATCGAAACCCTGTTGCTGACCGGCGAAATCCGAAAAGTAGACCTGATTGTCCAACAAAGTCCTGGACCTGCCATCATAAGCGCCTTGAGAGGGGTCATAAGCGCCCTGGGAGGGGTCATAAGCGCCCTGGGAGGGGTCATAGGGGCCCTGAGGTTGGTCAAATGTCCCCTGTGACGGCTCGGCTGAATAGATTCCTGGCTGCGGTTCGTACTCTGGATTGAAGGCGTAGTCTGCTGAGGCGAGCGTGCCTGACCTTGTAGAATCGTCATTGCCAGAGGCTGGGGCTAGGAACAAAGAGTCGTGCGCGCGCATGCTTGGGCGAGACTCTGCCATAGGCCCTCCGGGCGCCAGCAGATTTGCCGGGTGGGCGTCAGGGTTCAGATAGGGCGATTGCGGCACGTATTCGGTTGGCGTGCCTATCGAATGCGGTGATCTGGAGCTGGGTGAGCCGGCAGAGTGTATCGAATTGCGATGGTTGGCACTCAACGCTGCCAGGGACGCGGCGCGATGGCCATCATTCGAGTTTTGGGAATAAGAAGACTCGGCCACCGAGTGAACTCGAAGCCCTCCACCACCACTACCAGCATTGTCTGTCGGGGGGACGAAGTCGCCGAGGCCATATTGTGAGAAAAGTTGGGTGCGCCGCTTCTGGTATCTGGAGGCAAGAAGGATATCATGTCAGCGCGCGCTTCGAATTGGGTGTAACGGAGGGGATTTTGTCGGTTTCTCGTACCCCTTTTGAGTGATGTCGCCCTCCTAGAAAGTAGCAAACGAAGACGCAGTCAGTTAACTAGGTACTCTGGATGTTGACGCCAAAAGGAGAATGCAAGGGAATGCGATTTTCAGCTACAAGGGCACACTCACTTCCAACTCCTTATCCAGCTCCTCCAGCTTGCCTTGCAGCTCTGGACTGAATTCGGCCATAATTACTATTGATGTATCTCGATGCCCGGCGGTCGGACGAGCATACAAGCTCGCGGTCGGGTAACAACAATAACGACAAGCGCACTGCGCGGGTCAGCGCTACCTCTTCACTGCTTTCGGACCCTCGATCTCGTCCTCGTTGACCTGAAGAATAATCGGGGACCCGGACCCCGCAGATGCAGTGTTGGGATGGTAGCGCAAACAACAGAAATTAGCTCGTTCGCAGGGGGACTCCAAAACGCCGGTGGACCGGAATGGATACACAAATACCTACGCTTCCAGGTTGCCGGTTGTCGTCTCTAAAATGGCATATTTTGGCTACTGGGTGGTCCCCTAAAAAAAACTTGGTTGTGACGTAGTTTGGTTGCGGGTGAAAGGCCCCAGGAACAAGCAGTTCTGGCGCCGGTCATGTCGCCAGACGGCGCGGGTTGGCGGGGCTGCCCAGGGCTTCAACGACAGGTGACCAGGCGACCCCTGGGTTTCTTGGTTTTTCAGGGATCATCTCCCCCGTCCCATGAAGCCTTTTAGTCAGCTTCTACTCTTTCAAACGGTCCAATTCGGCAGGCTTGGTTCCTGCTTTCAAAAGATCCCCGGATTTTTGTAATAATGTATGTGTACGGAGTAGGCTTCGTGTTGGTTTCTTTTTTACGGTTACCAGACCGACGGGTTTTTGATTCTAGATACAAGTCTGCGGGGTGTTGGGAAGACCGTCTGCGGGGTCGAGTCGCTTCATCAGTGATCAACCTGTTCACCTGCAACATCAAGCATACATCATCAACGCTGCTCTCATCGGTCTTGTTCCTCTTTTCACGGTGGTGCTTGCGACGTGAGTGCTCGCCCGCATCTGCCCCCCCCCCCCGGCGATCCTGCTCAGCAAGTCTTCGGGTCGGCGGAGAACACTGCTGAGTGGCCCACTTTACTCGGCAGCCAAGAGTCACCGATCCGTCACCCCGCCTCCTACGGGAAAGGTGGGGTGCCACTGCAGAGAATTCAATTTCAATTTTTATTTTTTATTTTTCCCTTCGCAAAACCTTGATCCTCCCCATCATCATCAACCTTTGACCAGATACATCAATCATGATAGATGCAGAAGGGTTGTTTACATGATGGCCGACAGGGTGTTAGACCTTTGATGCCAATCCACTAACTCAACAAATATTCAGCAGCGCCCACTTGGTCAATCCATATCATGCATGGTAAGCATCTGCCTTTTTCACATTTTCCCTCGCCATTTACCTACTTCCGACAACGGCTCCCATCAATATGATGATATAAACGCAAACTCACAGACCTGTTCTGAACAATTATGTTGAGGTCACGCTTATTCCACTGACTTTGATGATTCCATTCACATTATTATCGCACTTCAGAGTTTGAAGAATCAGCAAGCTAACTCACGCGACAGAAACTGTCATTTTTGGGGGCGGCCTGGTGTCATCAGTTATTTTCCTTTGAGGTTTCGAGATTCATCGAGTCGATGGCATTAATTAGACTTGGCCACGGCCACTCTTTGTTTGCCGATTTGGACAATTGTTGCTTGGTCTAAAAATATACATCTCTTTCTTCTCACAATAGCTTTCTAACCGCCAACTTGGCCAATATATCTTGCAAGTATGCTTGCCAGACGGAATCCCATGTCTTTGTCTCTTCTTATGTATGTATAAAAAGGCCCCGTCTGTCGAGAGAACAACAAGATTGTTTCCCAAATCTGTTTCTTTCTAGACATATTATCCGATCATTCAGAATCATCTAGTCGGGGCGACATTTTTTTTAATCTCTTACTAAACTATATATACATATATTCTTGACGATTCCGTCGATTATCTTGTTTATTCATAATTCACACTTCGATCTCTTCATTCATACGGCCCACAATGGATAACTCCTTTAACCCTATGTGGTCTGTTGGAGACGAGAGCAATTTCATGGCCGAGTATGGCGATTTGTTTGGTGATGATTTGTTTGGAGACAGCGCTCTTGGGGAGGAGAATGCAGACTTGTTGGCTTCGCCAAACGCTGACAAGAGCGGTCCTTCATTCTCCCTTACTCTTCCTACGCTTCCTGAGAAACAAACTCAGGCAGAGCAGGAAGAGGTTCGAGAGCCGTTGGATCTCCAGTTTACTCCCGCACATACTTATCCCGAACCGCCACAACAGTCGCCGCAAACCATCCCAGACTTTATCCTGACGCCGAGCTTCTTCGCTCCCACGCAGGTAGCGTACCCTTACACGCCCCTGCTCAACCCAGCGTCAACGAGTGGGGTGCCGTCCAAATCGCCTACCGCCGCGGTCCACGAAGGCAAGAAGCTTACACACGACAGGAAGAACAAGTACAAGGACAATGATCCCTCGAGCATCTACGACAAGCCCAAGGGCCTCGGCCCCTGGGGCCCACTTACCCAAGAGAGGTTCCCTCAGCCCATGTTCCAGTACAACAATTCCTTTGCCGAGCTTCAGCCCTACAAGACTTACACCAAGGACGGGCTCATCTCCTTCTTCATGGGCATCGGCCATCCAAACCCAGCCCGCAACCTCACCCTCTTCATCCAGAACACCCCCGCCCAGTCGAACCACAGGTACGTGATGGGCCCCAGCTCTGGCAAGTGCAGGTATCGACATTGCCCAGCTCCTCTGAACACCATTCTCACAGGCTTCTGGCGCGTCGCCTTTGATGAGTTTTCTGACCAGACTGGCACGCTCCTCGATCCCTTCCACAACGCAGGGTACATGCACCTCCACTGCTTCGAGGAGCTCTTCGACCTCGGCTACCTGATCCACTACGGCGCGAGCTACCACAGCTTCTCCATTCGTGCTGATGTGCGTCACTTCCCCTATGAGTCCCGCAACCCGATGTCTATCAGCCGGGATCAAGCAGACATTGTTGGCGCGTACAATAGCTGGGTGCAGGAGCAAAAGCACAGATGTGACCAGCTACATCTGGATAACATTACCAAACCCCCCAATGTCCCTCAGTACGACGGATTTCATCCCTCTGCTCGCACCCCACACAAGTACCGCCTCGGGTACAGACTGACGTTGGCGCAACTCAGCGCCGACGTCAAAACTCGCGCCCTGACCCGCGAAAAACGCGGTGGGGCTCATATGGGAAAGCATAAAGGCGATCTGAACCTCTATGTGCGTCTCAGGAAGCAAGGTTTCAGCGAGAAGAAACGTAAGCGTGCCGTCGAGGATGAAGAAGAGAAGGTGGAGGAGGAAGAAGAAGAAGAAGAAGCAGAGGTCCAGATCATTGCCGTTGTCCCCAAAAACCGGCAGCGTCGGGAACCCATTGCTCCTCTTACCATCCCTTCTCGTAACAGCATTGCGGCCGCCGCTGGTCTTCCCTCAGCGGTTCCTAAAACACCCGTGGGCCCAAGGACTCGCCAGAGGAGCAGACAGCTCGAATCTACTTTTGTAGAGTTCTTGAACCGTCGATCGTTTCTGACGAGAAGCGAGGCTCATGAGATCCAGGAGAGGCTGGGGGGTGAACCCGAGCATGTCCAGGAGAATGTGCTGGCTGCTGTTGGACCTGCGGTTGCGGATGTGCTGGTCAGCCCGGATTTTGGTGAGAAGGTCAAGAATAGGATGGGGAGGTTGAGTAAGAGGCAGAGATTGGACGTTGAGAAGTTTGTCGAGGGGTTGGAGAAGAAGGGGAGGTTTGGCAGTCTCTTTTAGGGGGTCTTTTCTTTAAAAGGGGGGTGAGACTATTGTGATAAACTAGAATGAGATATTAAGCGTCATGACTAATGAAACACAATACATTATTGGATATAGAAATACTGTGAGAACCATAAGATTTGTAATGTCTTGAGTAATGGTGGTTCAAAATTGGAATCAAGTGTCGTTTTTTTTTGTTTTTTTTTGTTTTTGTCGTGTAAAGCAATCTGCTATCTAAATAATTAGTCTTAGCGAAGGGCTTGTGGTACACACATCCATACATGCACCAAGCAGAGATCGAGAAGATCACACAAAGTGTAAAATCTCGGGACACGCGTGCTGCTAGCATGCAAAGTAGATTATCTTACTGCACTCACTAGTGGGTGGTTGGGATAGTACGATGCTGTTGAGAAAGCATGTGGAAATAGACTAGTCGGGCGTTGATGTCGGTGATGTTGCGGGGCGTGATGCCGTGTAACATGAATCGACTTACAAACCAAAGGGCTATAATGCGGGTTCTCACCTGTGGTTGGATAGCGATGCATCTCGATATGCACCTGGCATGGAGATCCATTCCGGCTATCTGGTGGCTGCTGAGAGGAAAAAGGATCCCTGGAACGATCAGCAAATCGGAGAAACCTATTTTTTTCCCTTGCGAAGAAAAGGCAAACGCCTCAAATCGGTTCCTTCCGTCGGTGAATATCCTCCTCCCTCGCACCTTGTGAGAGCCAAACATGAGAACATATCCGTCAAGGTTTCCCTTTTGGGGTTTTGTGGTTTGGTGGAGGCGCAGAAAAGGCCCACGGTTGTGGGAGATGGAATGCAGGAGGCGCCCCTGCTTCATTCGTGCTGGTGCTAGGTTCGGGTGGTTGACTCTGGCGCGCAGTGGTGACCCGCAGCCCCGCGTCGCATTGATCTCCCGTCTCGCTGCGGGAGAGAGTGTGACCCCCCACCCACCAACGGCATCCCCGAACATTGGCGCTGCCAATCGAGGACAACCACAACCCTTTCCACGTTTCAACGTTCCCTTCATCTCAGCTCCAGGTGCTAAGACACCCTTAGTTAGGCACCCAGGCAAGGCGTCTCAATCCACGATAACCATCGATTTCACCATGACATTGACGAGGCATCCGTGGCGTGCAGCAAGTGGTACTGCCAAATCTGCCACTCAGCATCCTTCGAATGCCTTATCGTGTTTGGCTTCCCAATTTCCCTCTTCCAGCGGCCTTGCCGGCAAAAACCTGGAAGGGATTGAGGAAGCGAGCTATGGGAGGGTGACAGCAGTGCCCCCAATTTCAGTTGGAAGGAAGGGAACTCCCGCCCCTGGTTGGTTGGTCAATGGAGCAGACAAGCAACACCAGACATAAAATGTTCCCTCTCCCAGTCACACCACCAGGTGCTTTTTTTTAAAAAAAAAAAAAAAACTCAGGATCTATCCGGAAGGATCCGAGAGTGCTCTTTGGGACCATTTTTAAGTTTTGTATTGAATGAAGAAAAAGAAACCTCCCAACTCGACTCCGCCAGCACCTCACAGCCGGCACACGCCGTGGCCAGTGACCTGACAGCGCCTCAAACTTGTAAAGACAAGACGACCACAGGTTTCCCCCGACCAACAACGAAGCTACTGCAGGGGAACGGCAGAGCACCATCACTGTCAAGGTGCCAAAGGAAGAGATCGTGCGCCTAGACCCCGTTTTCCCCCAAAAGAAAACCCCCCCTTCTGTTTGGAATGCGCGGTAGCATCAAAGGCTTGGTTTTGATCGACGAACTCAGTGTGTCAACGACATCCAAAACTTAGAAAGGGAGAAAAAAAAAAGGTTCACAGTCTGCGCAGCATCTTCCTCCGCATCCATCAACGCCGCTCGCTCTCTTCACTCTTAGTGAATTCTTTTTCTCTCCTTCACGGTTTTTGCACTTTTTGGTATTTCTGAACAGGGAATTTCCTCTCAGCAAACTACATCAACAAGGCATTATCAAAGCTCCCTGGCCCGACGAGCAGAAATACCACCCACAAACCAGCATACCTAGGACCCGACAGAGCGGCTCACTGCCTGCAGGAATTTGGGACTGCATGACGCAGGGGGATTCAAAATTTGTCTCTCGCCTATCGCATCGCAGTAGGTTCCGCACAAAGCATCCCAATTGCGACATAATAACGGGAACACGACACCAGTTGCGAACCTGGATCCTGGGAACCACTCTCATCCTCTACCAAGTCACACTGCGGCTCCGCACCTGTCTCCTCACCAAGGCCTCTCTTCCTCCGAAGCCACTACCTTATTTTTTAACCCGCAGTGGCATCTTATAATTCAAGACCAATTCAGATATCATCCGATTCCTCTCACCAAGCTACGGAGATGGTAAGTGGAGGAGGAAAATCGGAGGCGGCCGGAGCGGCTATATCCTCTGCTCCCGCTGCTGAACCTGCATTGCATGTCATTGTCTTGGTAAGTTTTTTTTAGTTTTTTTTTTTTTTTATCCTATTCTTATTATTATTCATATTCAAAAAATTTGGTCTTTTTCATTTACATTATCCATGATATTTGAAACTTTATCATCCATGACAAAAACCCGAACTCATCCATCTACATGGCCTCTGGGTCAAGTTGTGGGTTCATCTACAGCTATTGGTCGCCCCCTGGGCGTCCACCAGTTCCAGCGCCGACCCCTCACACCCCCACCACCCTCCCCTAGTCTCGTCCAGTGATGAGATGGCATCATCATCATGCAGCTACCCGCAACACTATTCAACGGTTCTGCAAGACATTACCGCTGTTTGCTTTTTCTGTCTTTATTCCTTTTTTTGGCCCCAAGACAAAGAAAGAGAAACATGGACGGCTCTAGACTGCTCGAGTTTTCTGGATCCCTTGACATTGTTCTTTTCTTTGTTCTTGAACCAAAACATCCGCACTTCAACAAAAGAATGAGAGGTCTTGTATTACACAGACTCTGACCGCCGCTCATAACATTGCGTCTCAAGATTTATGTCTGAGGGATTGGATATCTCGGTAGATATGAATTTGAGAAGGCAAAAACATTTATCAAAGAAAACAGACAAGCTAATAAGATGTAGGGTTCAGGAGGAGGACCTTTCGAAAACAATGTTACGTCACTGCTGGTCCGCTCGGTTTCGTCAAACTGGGGTAAAGGTTCGGTCGTTGCTGTCGATGCCGGTGTCCATATGGGAGCCATCAAGGACATATTGCAAAGAACTCAACCAGAAGCCCTCGGCAAAGATGATGATGAGCATTCGCTGCCCCACACACTTACAAAAGGCCCTTTTGCAGGCCTCGAGGTGCGCAGCTCAAATCCGGGGGTAAATGCGGCCGAGGTTGTTCAGGACTTGGTAGACACGTATGTCATTACGCATTGTCACTTGGATCACATTGCTGGCTTGGTTATCAATACTGCCGGCCTTCGTCGGCCCAAACGGCTTGCAGCGCTTCCGATTACGATTGAGGGCTTCAAAAAGCACATCTTCAACAACGTCATCTGGCCCAACCTGAGCGATGAAAACAATGGTCATGGCCTGGTGACATATATGCGCCTAGTAGAGGGTGGGTCACCAGCACTCGGAGAAGGTGAAACTAGGGGCTATCTGGAAATCGGCGACGGCCTTGCAGTCAAGGCTTTGGCCGTCAGCCATGGCCACTGCGTTGAGAGGCACGCCCATCGCGGCAGCATCAGCACCCGCCATCCCAGCTTTGATGGGTCATCCTTCGTGCCTGGAGGCTCAGATCTTCGGACCAGTATGCAGTCAGGTTTGCGCGCGGTCAACCGATCACTGGCTCATCTCGACCCAGGCGGCCATAACCTTAGCCCCTTCTTGTCAGCGCACCAGCAAGAACGTGCAACGTCATTGTCGGCGGCGGGCCGCGTTAACTCAATGTCCGATAGAGGCCCGGTCGAGGAATCCATATGCGTCTACGACAGCTCTGCATATTTTTTTCAACATGTCCCTACAGGCCGCGAGGTCCTCATCTTTGGTGATGTCGAGCCAGATAGCGAAAGCCTCACGCCACGCAATCAGCATGTCTGGCAGACAGCGGCACCCAAGATCGCTGCAGGCAAGTTGACTGCCATCTTCATTGAGTGCAGCTACGATGACTCCGTCACCCCCGACCGGCTATACGGCCACCTCGCCCCGCGCTACATTCAAGAAGAAATGACTTTCCTCGCCAAAGAAGTTTTGGCGGCCAGAATGTCAGCGGCCAGAATGTCAGCCACGGCGTCCAACCCTACGACCCGGGTAGGCAGCATCTCTACTCAGGCCCAGCAAAACCAAGGGAGAAGGAAATCCGATCCTGAACTCAGCCTATCCACTTCATCAACAGGCAGCGCCGATAAGAAACGCAAGCGTGAAGGGGATGGCGAGCAGGAAGGGGGGATTGTCGCCATGTCTCATATGGCTGTGAAACGTATCCAAACGGAACTCCAGCCTCGGCTCAAATCTCCCGGCATCAGTGAAGTCTCGGATGCGCCAATCTCGCCAAAGACTATTCGAAGTCTGGGCGCTGAGCCCCCCCAACCGGATTATTTCTTATCGCAGCACAACTTATCCCAGCACGTCTCGACTTCTCAAAGCCATACCCCGCATTTGGCTACGCCGACAGGTGAATTGTCAATCTCTGAGGTTGACGCGCAAGTCTTTGATGCGGAGAAGTTGGAGAGGGATGAGTATAGAGAGGTTTCGTTGCTGGGAGAGGAGGAGGAGCGATACGAAGAGACCCAAGGACCTGTGACGCCGCTGAGTATCCCTGTCACGAATGTTCATCCTGCTTCAGAGAAAAAAGGTCAGCCTGAGCTGAAGGGGGTTTTGAATGGGCTGAAGGTGGTGATTATCCACGTCAAGGAGAGACTGGTTGATGGACCAGAATTGGCCAGGGAGGTCATTGAGAGGGAGCTGAGGGCGCATGAAGCGACGGGTAGATTGGGTGTGGAGTATATTGTTAGTAAGCAGGGGGATAGCTTGTTCTTGTGAGGGGTCTTTATCCTGTGATGAGATGGAACGTTATTATAGGAGGATCCCAGGGCCAGAAATTTGAATTTTCATGAGGAGAACGGCGGGGGGCGAAGGAATATGGGATTGGAATGGGGATTTTAACACCATGACCAAGGAATTTTGTTGCTGGAGAGTTTACCTATATACAGGTCAGATCTCTTGTTGGGGATGTTTTCTTATCCTTGATATTCTGATGGGCGGGATGGGATGGATTTCGCTTGATGATACCACTTGGGGGCTTGTTTTCTCTGGGGTCTGATTGTTAGTGTTTGGGAAGCCATTGTCGGCGACCATGCTGTATACTATCATGAGAATATGTGTACAGAAGCCTTGCTTTTTTTTTTTTTTTTTTTTTTTTTTTCTCTTTCTCTTTTTTTTTTGTTTCGATCGCCATGTAAATGTATTATTATGTCAATGGGATCAAACCTCATTCATATTCCCGGTGAACCTGGCCTTCGACGATGACATTCCAAATATCGAATGTGCGGAACCGCCTGATCCATTACTCAAATATTCAACATGTCCCCTGTCAACTCCTATGATATCTCAAAAAATTGGTATGTATCATTATGATTATCGTCCAGCGCCCATCACACCTGGCCTCCCAGCCATCGACCCCAGAATAGAGTAGAATAACCAAAAAAATATTTATTATTTTATTACCTTTTTAGCGGGAAGGGAGGAGGGGGAAAGGGGGAAGGGGGGCCAGGTGGTGAATCAAAAAGTTTCCCGGCTAGCCCTGTATTTTAATATCTCCATTCGGGGTATAGGTATATATCATTCAGCCGCCGCAGAGCATTTCCACTCCGTGCGTGGCCTACAAGAACGGTTCCACCACTTTGACCATTTTTCAGGGGGGGGGGGGGGTGTTTGGGAAATCCCTAGTAACTGTCGATTAAAGGATTACTCGGGCGAGGAGGAGGGTTATATATATATATATACCCGAGGACAAAGTTGCTTCTTTCCCCCTCATCCAACGGGTTTATTAGTTTTATTCTTGTTCGGGATCGATTGGCGGCGCCTTCAACTTGTTCAACAGGTCGAGGTAGCGGACCGCTAGCTTCAGATTAACTGTTTCTTCTTTTTCTTCCTTTTCTTCTTGTTCGTCTTCTTCAAATCCCATCAGGCACGCAATGACAGCGCGTGAGTAATCCTTCCCCATCATCTCCGATACTTGCCCTTCAGCCAAAGCGAGAAAGACGTTCTTTTCTTCACCTGTGGTTGTTGTTGTTGCTGCTGCTGTCCGCTGGCTTTCTTTGTGAAGCTTCATCATGTTTCGCAATTTACTTTTGCCGTCATTTACGCTCTCCCAGAAACAGATCTCGATCAGCAAGACCCCCAGAGCGTAGAGATCCATGCTCCTTTTGTATTTTCCTTTTCCCCTTTCCGCCTGTAATTTCCTTCGCTCCGCGCTTTGGTGATAATTTTCCTCTTTTTTCTCCTCCTCCTCCTTCTCACATCGTTGACCATCGACCCCTCCCTCTTCCAAAACGTCTTCGACGCTCTCTATCCCGACCAGGAATCCTTTCCCCAAGGTGTAGGGATACTTGTCTGCATCGGCCTTGGCATTAGACGCATCCGACGCATCCGCCGTGCCAAGCAGTCCCGTGGATGCTTTCCAGGATATGAGAACGCGATCTGGGTGGATGGATTTGTGCGTGTAGCCTGCAGAGTGCAAGCCGAGGACCGCGGTAGCAATGTTTTGAGCTAGGGTGTACCGCTGAGAGAGAGGGAATTGCGGGGGCTTAGGAGAGAGGAAGAGGCTGAGGAGGGTTTGAGGCTGTTCAGGGAAACTAGACGGCGGGAGGTCGTACCACAGCTCTAGGGGCCGGGGGGTGTTGCAGTTGGTGATTTGGGCCGTGTTGAGGCCGAGGGCTTGGTGATTGTCGGGGCCGCCTTGCCTGGCCCGGGGCAGATGGAGTCCCTTGCATTCGAGGATAGGAATGAGGACTGGTCCAGGTACGCTCTTGAGAATATTGACGACGTTGTAAGCGACCAGAGGGCTCTGAACCCGATGCTCAACAAGGCTTTTCTGTCTCCATTGCTTGCGTGGATCCCGGGGTGTGTTGAGTTCTAGACGGCCAGAAGAGTGCGGAAGCGACCAGCGCTCATCTGGAGGATCGTGTTCGTCGCGGGCTTCGTCTAGTGTTGGTATGGAGGGGATACTTTGAAGGTATCTCTGGTATTCCTGGAGATTGTGATAGGCTCGAGGGGCAAGATGATCCTCCAGGACGGGACGGGCCGAGGCGTCCCGGAAGCGTGTGGCGGGCCACAGCTCCATGTCGGGATCGAGTGGCATCTCGCTCCAGCCGCGTGGTTTCGAGCCAGGCGGCGGGAGTTGGCGCTTACCAAACATGATGAGGACCAGGGCCCGGAGGAGACTGTCGTACGACCATTGTTGGGATCGACGAAATATGTCGTTCAGTTTCTTCTCAA
Organism: Cladorrhinum samala; assembly: GCA_033576145.1. Lineage (NCBI taxonomy): Eukaryota > Fungi > Ascomycota > Sordariomycetes > Sordariales > Podosporaceae > Cladorrhinum > Cladorrhinum samala. The sequence goes on along the minus strand of MU864949.1, from coordinate 267,785 downwards.
GAGCAGGCGGGACATCCTTTCTTGACTCGGGTGGTGGCAGTGAAGAGGGATCGCTGCTGGCGTCGGGTAGAACGGCCTGAAGGGAATCCAGATGATCTTTCCAGAGATGTAGCTGGCGTGACACGTCGTTCAGCAGCGCGATGGGGACTTGGGGAACTCCTGGCCCATCAGCAAGAAGACCGAGCACCTGGACCGCGTTGGCTCGGTTTAACCGGATTTGCCATTCGAGCCTCCAGTCCACTTTATACTCGTTGTTGTTTAGCTTGTCAAGCACGACGGTATCTGGAAGCGACTTGATCTGCTGCACCAGTTGAAGGAATGCTGCGTCTTGGTCCGCCATTGAAAAGTCATGAGATTATATTTTGAACAGGGATTTTTTTTGGGGGCAGTCTAAGGCGTTCATTTGGAACTGAAGTCTCCCGAGCTCAATTTGACCTAGGTTAAGATGGAGAGAGGTTTTTGTTTAATCATCATCACAAACAACGCGCAAGGCAAGTGGGGTAAAAAATTAACTTGGACATCTGCTCGCAAAAATAAACACTACCAAAAAAATATCGAGGGAACTTCTTGTCTCTAGATAGATCTTGAAGATGTGTGGCAATTGAAAAAGTAGGTTTTTCTTTCTTTTTTTGTTTTTCGGTTTTAAAAATGCCGTCATCCTTGTTACCAAGCCAGGTCCTCCTCCACACCCGGCATTCATTCCGCCGTCGTAATCTGATACCCGACGACAAGCGCTATCGCCATCTACCCCTCCCCCTCCGTCCCCGCGGGGTTCTGTTATTTACATTTACATCCTCCCGCCTCCTCTGCCCCCCCTTACCATTTTCATCTTCAACAAGCACAAGAAGTTCCAAGGCAAAACCCCCAAGAATCACTCACGCAATGGCGGCAGAAAAAACGGCAAACTGGGAAGCCAAAATCCAGCGCAACCCCCACGGCAATTTCAAAGAAGTCGAAGCATCTCGGCCCGCCTTTGACACCTCTTCCTCCTTCCACTACACTCAGACCCCTTCCCCTTCGTGGACCTTCGGCGCCGGCGCCAACGCCGCTCCGCCCGAGCCCCAAAGTCACCGCATCATAGACCCCACCTCCCCGGACCGTCCGTCCCACTTGAACTACAAGCTCCTCATCTCGGCCATCGTCCCCCGGCCGATTGCCTTCCTGTCGACCCGCTCCTCCGACGGCACCCTCACCAACCTAGCACCCTTCAGCTACTTCCAGACCATCGGGCACGACCCCCCGCTCTTCATCATTGGTTTCGCTTCCTCGCTGAGCTCTCCCAAGGATTCCTTGAAGCTCCTGGCCGAAAGCAAGGAATGCACCATCAACATCATCTCTGAAACCTACATCGAGGCCGCCAACTCGACCAGCATCAACGCCCCCTTGGGGGTGAGCGAGTGGGATGTTTCGGGCCTGACGCCCAAGTATGACTGCGAGACGGTGAAGGCCGCACGGGTGGGCGAGGCGGTCTTCAGCATCGAAGGGAAGCTGGAGAGCCTGAGAGAGTTTGAGAGCAGGAGCACCCCCGGCAAGGTCAGCAGCACGCTGGCCGTTATTGAAGGGACGAGGTTCTGGGCCAGGGGTGACGCCATCAATGAGGAAGGGAGCATCTTAGATCCCAAGGTTCTGAAACCCGTGAGCAGGCTGGGAGGGATCACCTATGGCAGAACCACCCAGGCATTTGAGCTGCCGAGGCCCGACTTTGAGAAGGACTTGGGCGGGAAGGAAGGGGCGGAGAGGTTGGAGAGGAAGAATCCCTTGAACTGAGGGAGGAATTACACACATAGACATCAAACTGGCAACTGTCAAGCTATTTGGAAGCATATCAAAAATCACAATAGATCACCGTTTTAGCGGTAACAAACGCTCATTCTCATTCCCATCACGCTCTCGCTCTCGCTCAACAAAGCACCAATCAGAAGCTTACCACCATTGTCTGTGTGTGTTGGCAGCTTATCCGGCGGAGAATTTGAGTCCGGATATATTGACTTCCGCTGAAGTTTGATCTCATGAGGCAGGTCGTGGCCGTTCACATCCAGATGTATGCAGATTACCCGGTCACCCAGAACCATCAGCATCGAATAGGAATTCGGTAGGATGTTTTGTGTTTTACATTATATCTCCTTGTTACCCTATATACATTAAACCCTACTAGCTAGTAAATTATCTGGGAAACTGGTTTGCCGGGGGAGCGGGGGGGGCATCGAACTCAAAAGTGGTAAAAGTTACAGTACATACACAACATAGACACAGGGGGAGGAGGAATAAAATATATAAATGAAAGAAAGGATTGTCTTTGATCAAAGCAACACCTGAAATTATTTTTCTATACCGTCTACAGTCATCGTTATTCCCTAGGGACCCAAAACGCGATAAGGCGCCATGCTCAACCCCTCACACCATCTAGCAGCCCTGCTGCTGCTCACCTCTCTCACCCCCAACCCCGTTCTCACTTCAGCAGCAAAAACGGTCATCATTCCCAAAAGCTCATTCGACAACCAAACCTCGTTCGACACGTACTGGAACTACCTCTACCCCTGGGGGACCGACCACAACGGCTCGGCCCGCATGGCCCGCGCCCAGACGCGCCTCAGCAACTCTACCCTGATCCACACGGCGACGCGCTCGCAGAACCAAAAGCCGGCAACCCACGGGGGCAAGCAGATCCCCATCCGCTACCTCTCGGGAGCCGTCCACGCCAAGAAGCACCTCACCGTCACCCGCGGCGGGGGGTTCGACTTTTCGGCCGAGTTCGTCGCGCCCGTCGCGAGGGGCACCTGGCCGGCCTTTTGGCTGACGGGGGTCGAGAGCTGGCCGCCCGAGATCGACCTGGCCGAGTGGAAGGGCAGCGGCAAGATCAGCTTCAACACGTTCAACACCAGCAGCCAGGTCAGGGCCAGGGACGTCGGCTACCCGGATCCGGGCCGGTGGCACTCGGTCCTGTGCGAGGTGAGGAACGCGGGCGGCGGGAACGGCGATGTGGGAGTCAAGTTTTGGTTGGACGGCAAGATGATTGAGCAGCAGTGGGGTAAGGGGTTCGTCGGTAAAGCTTTGTATTTGTAAGTGAATTTATCACCCCCTAAAAAAAAAAAAAAGGGGGGGGGGGGGCAGCAGGGAGAGAGTGAGAGAAAAAAAAGAAGGAAAGGGTTAAATCAAAAGCTTACGAGTGGGTAATTTATTAGAATCATCAACTTGCAGATGGAAGGAAGTTCTGGTGGGAATGGGCCTGAGCAAGGTACGTTTCATTAAGTATCCGGTGCAAAAAAAAAAAAAAAAAAAAGAAGAAGAAGAAGAAAAAGCAAAAAAGAACAGCAGCTTCGGCAAGGGGAAATATTGTTATACTGATCAAAATTATTTATAGATACACTTTTCCAGACGAGGAATGTTGAGGTCGTTGAGTACACTGCTTGATTATATTCACAGTTGGCAAGTAAATCCAGGTGGTAAAGCAGTTTGGGAAACGGGTGAGAGGGTGAAAGCCGCTCTCCATTGCAAGCTAATATTTGAGGGAGGAGGTCAATGGGATTCAACGCAGTAATGCTGATAGGCCTCGAAGCCATGTTAGATTTCTGATTATTTTTCCTGTGGTGACCAACAACAGAGGGTTATATCTGGTCGGTTCATCATAGGAGTCAATAACACAAGTCCATTGTATGTAGGAGAGGAATAACGGGCATTCAGACAGATCAAGCAAAGGACAAAGATTGATATAAGCTCTTTTCAAACTTCAAGCACCAAAGTCCCACGCGTATATCAAAATCACTTGTGCACCTTAGGATTACGTGGGCCTTTGAATTCGAATATGAAGACTATACCAAGAACTAGATTATAGATAGTAAAAGCGCATTTACGATAGTAAAAACGCATGCGTATCTTGACTTTTGATATGTTCTCCGTTTATCCCGGAATAACGTCATTTTCGACCACCGTGCTGAAATGCCCCCCCCCCCCTTTACCTTTCCACCAAACGCTTGCCAACCCTCCCTCAACCCCCCCGTGACCTCGATTGCAAATTCGCTCCGGCTCTCCGTCTCTCAACCTTTTGCCTTCCGCCTTTTTGCCCCTATTTTTCTCTCTTCATCTCCATTGATGAGCCGGCGCTCCAACGGAGACAGACACACACACACATACACACACACACACACACACTCCCCGCCACCAAAGACCTGCTTGCCATCCTTAGGTGCTCTCTTCCCACTCCGTCACCAATCTTGATCTTGTTTTCAAAAACGTAATAAAGCACGTAATTAATATAAAATGCGTGGGCATCAAACTAACTTCACCACCCCAAAAAAAAAAAAATTCTTGTAAATAAACAAAGCTCACTCGTTCCCTTTTTTTTCTTTCCTTTTGCCTCCAACGGCTTAGTAGAGCGCCACAACTTTTGATCGTCACTGCATACTACACACATATATAGTAGTATACGTGTATGGGTTTTTGTTTTCGCGTCGATCATTTCTTGAATCTGTAATAGTATCCGGTAGTTGTTTTTAGTAGTTTTTAAGAAAATGGAACTTCCCGTTGGTTCCCGCAAAATAAACGGGGGGCCCGGTGGCATTCCAGTCGATCTGAGATCGTTTGGGTACTCCTTTTTTTTTTTTTTTGCGATTCGGAGCATTTATCCCGCTGATCTACATAACCTTTTCCAGATCCATAGATAGATATTGTTTGGTGTTACGAAAAATTATATTTTTCTTTCTTGCTACATGAAGCTTTTGTTATCCTTAGGATATTCCTTGTGACCATGTGTTTTTTTCCCATGTCGATCTGATGATACTTGTTTTTTCCCCCTTCCGATCGGGTAGAGGCAAAATGTCGGTTGATCATCCCCGGGTGTTTGGTTATTCAGGACCTCAATAAAAAACTGATGATTTTTTTTTTAAACGATATTGTGTTGTCATTTGTTTTCAGGTGATAAAATATTTAACCATATTCTACTAATTTTGTTAGTTCGAATTTTTATTTATTTATTTATTTTCCTAAAGAAAAGAATAATTGGAACTATCACGGGCTCGAGTACTAGGTAAAACAGCATCAACGAGCATTTCCCCCCAATCGTAAATATTGCAAGTGCGTGCATTACTTTTTCTATTGCAAGGTATGAAACCTTGCTGCAGATACTATGGGTAGAGTAAACAGTAAACCCCTTCTTTTCTAAAAGAATTATATTATATATATAAACAAAAAAATCACAAACATAGTATGTTAGCATTGCTTCATCACCTTTCTTTTTCACAATTTTGATTATACGACATAATTATACCCTTTCACAATATCTATTCATATTCATATTCATATTCATCATCGATATTCCTTCACAAATGCACATACCAAACAACTCACAACCAACTCCCCCACCCCCCCTAACCTTTTTTTTTTTTCCTATATCCTCGGTTTATACACCGTTTTTTTCTTTCCTTTCCTTCCATTTCTCCCGAAACTACCCCTTCCACCTCCACACTTTACCCCACAATCTCACTACACGCCGTTTCTTTAGTATAGTTTTTTTTTTTTTTTTTTTTTTTTCGGTAGCGTGCTGGCCCGAATCCGCGTTGTGGAGTGAAAAAAAGGGGAGAACAACATAAAAATCTAGTATAGTATAGCTCGATAGCCATTGTATGTATGTACATACAACTAGATAGATAGCTTTCTCCACACACACAGACAGACAACAAAGCTCTTTCTCCACCATGGGAATGGCGCCCCCCCCCCCCCCCCAAAAAATCCCATCTAACGGATATACTAACTACAAATATCTTTAGATTCTTTTATTATTGGCGGAAGAAAAAAAAAAAGAAGAAGAAGAACAAGATCCAACAATATGGAGTAAATAATTAGTCCAGAAAAGAGATTTTTTTTTTCTCCTTTTGGGAAGCGGTATCATAGCGGAGTTATGACTCCAACAACAACAACAACAACAACAACCCCAAAAAAAAATTGGCCTTGCAGAAGAACATGTGTTTGTTTACTGTACAACTGTAACTGCACTGTACATTCCGTATGCCTTCACCCTAAATAACCTCTATTGCCAACTTTATAATGGCCAATATTTCAGCAAGCCTTGGAGAAAATAATGAATGATATGCGATCACAACACAATCACAATTTCAAGAAACAAAAGAATCATTGTGTACACAGTAAATGTAGATAGACATCATCGTATGAAATGGACCTGACAAACAGCCCGTATTATTAGAGGTGCTACTCCATCCTGAAAAATTATTGTGGCGGCGGTGAAGAAATGGATTCTTTCCAAATGCCTGGCTCCATTACCACACCGATTCCATGGCATACCAATATCAACTTCAAGAGGGCAGTGAGGTCATCCGTTCCATCCGTGATCCAGGAACCCGTGTCACCTTATCCATCTGCTTCCAACCCCAGTCCCCGCCAGTGTAACCATGCTCCTCCCTAACCAAAATTGCATCAACACCCTCACTACAACACACAAGATTCCTGCGGGCTTGAAACTCTGGTTTGTTTTGAAGTGTTGAGCCCTGTGAGAGTGGGGAACACATCTCCTTTCTCTCCTCTGATAAATATATATATATATATATGTGGTAAACTGTTGAAAAAAGGCTCGGTATAATAACTATTAAGCAATAGATCCCCAACAACAAATGCCGAGATAATATATACTAATGGCACAACAAAATTGTTTCTGAGCACAATGGGTTTTTCTTACCCAATCTGCCGATGCCATGGATAATGCAACCTGGTGGTGATTTCCAGACCCTTCCTCCCCACAGGGCCCCCACCAACACCACCGCCAAATCCCCCCTCCTCCACCCCGCCAGAAAAAAAAAAAGAGACTCCAACCCAAAAGTAAGATGCAACTAAAAATATTATATGCCCATGACTTGCTTTTTTTCCCCTTCTAAATGTCTTGTTGAAACACCATGCTCATCCCACTGAGCTTTTTTGACGCAACAAGAAAAACCTCCCAAAACTGTGACAAAGGAGAGAGAAAAAAAACAAAAAAAAAACCGAAAAACAATGCGAGTTCTCCAAGACACCGGAGATCGTCGTCAACCCCCCGCAGAAATATGCAAGGTGCCCAGATGAATAGTCAACCTCCAATCGGTTCCCAAGCATGTCCCCGAGACCCGACGACCCAGATCAGGAAAGCCCGACATGTTTCCCCGGACATAGCCCCGCCATTCCAACTGGTTGAGCGGTGTGGGGTAAAGGAAGCTAAGGAACCAAAAAACTGGGGAAAAGGCGCATGGGGTAGCAGTTCCGAAAGTGAGGAAAGATCTGTGAGTTCTGAAGCGATCACTATCACAGAGTTGAGCGAGGCTCCCGTAAACCAACCGCAGCATCCTATGCGAATTGTTGCACTACTGCGTACTGCTTCAACCGGCGACCCCCGCATAGAAAGATAAAGGTAAGAACAAAAATAACCTTCCGGTTGGGACCGTCAACTCGCATTGTTGAGTCCAAACTGCAGTCAGTGTGCCATCTTGGTGACCATCGATATACGTGTGTGATGGCCGATGAGTTATATGTGATTTGGGGTTAAGGGGTGGGGGTGTCTCCCTATGTAGCTCCACGTGGAGCGCAGACTGTACCCGCCCTGCGCTGCTCACATGATCTGAGTTGGCTACCGTCCCAGCATCGGCGTGACGAGTTCGATGCTCTTGGGTCTGGAATACATGTTGGGTCGTCGAGAAGGCAGTGGACGGTCTGCTGATGAACCGTAAGTATCATAGCCGTAGACCGGATCCCAAGTGGAAGAATAGTAGTTTGGCGTCGGTTTCGTGTAGGAATTGTTTGGGCTGGCTGAGCTTCTAGAAAATGGCCAGATGTTTGGGTGGTAAGTTCCGGCCAGTGAGCTTGGGCTTGGTGGACGGGCCGACAATGCCGACGAGAGGGCTGATACGGCTGGCGTGGTGAGCGTGGAGAAGTTGGTCGAGCTCGGCCTCGAAGGCGAGGCGCGGGGCACAATATCTCTGGGTTCCGGCTGGCCCGAGTAAACGGGGTACTGCGTGGGCGGGTGGCTTGAATAATGGGCCGGGGCTGCAGAGGAGCTTGACTGATCTTCAAAGCGGCATCTGCATGTTTGCTTGCTATTAGCATCTTTCAGGAAAAGAGGGCGTCAAATAATCCAAGACTTACGCATCGGTGCAGTATAGGCTTTGCGTGTCCACAGGTACGAACTGTTTTCCGCAGACCATGCTGTAAAGGGCATTCGGTCAGCGCGGGCTCTTGCCCAGAAGGTAGGGACGACGTATGCAGGAACGACACCTCCGTTCCCCTCATTCCGTCCCTTCACCCTCCACCATCCACACCTCGCTTGAGGTAACACAAATCACCCGCATGTCAGGTGACTATGCAAGAAGATGGAAAGGGAAGGGCCTCCCTTCTAGAGGGGAAAACAGGTGGTGGAACGTAAACACCTGCGAGATTAGGAGAAAAACATACCAGTGCTGAGGGAAGCTCTCCCTCTCCTCATCCCACCATCTGTCGTCGTCTAATTCCCTCTCACGATCGCGTGGGCTCTTGCCTAGCTTAGGTGCGTTCTGGGGAGTGATCTTTCGTGTCATGGTCGCTGGCCTGCCCTTCTTGTTGTATGAGAGATCTGAGGCTGTAACCGCTCTTCGGACGTCTGTTGTTGACGTGTTGCCAACGCCGTGGCCCGACTTTCGACGGTAGTGGTGCATTTGGACTGATGTGTTGTGATTGGTTGAGCTGCAGGGGGAATGCTGGTTGGCTGGCTGGGCCTGGGGACCCTTGGGGGCTCAGTCCAGCGTGGGGATGCGAGAGAGGCGGGGAAATAGATTTTCTTGCTCTCCTTGATCTGTCAATGATGAACGTGCAAGATGAAAGATTGAACTCCCTCAGATCAAGTTTCTGTCTTCCGGGTATTTGTGCTCCGATTTAGGGATGATTGTTGCGTCCCGTCGGAGAAATGCCGTATTTTGATTTGGGCTTAGTAGAGAAAAATGTGTCTGCCCAGCGTGGTTGGCTGTGTGAGTAAGTACCAAGGTGACTGGTGGAAGGGTGCAAAAGGCGTCGTGTGGTGGCGAATATGTATGCTGCAGAAGAGTTTTTTTTTTTCTCGTCCTGCCCTATTTGATGGTGCACTCGGGGTCTTTGCGTTTCTTAGTGCTGTTGGAATGGTCGCTCCCGGCAGCCAGTAGCCAGAACGTGATAGGACTGACGGTTGGCTAGATCGGCCTGCAATCGCTAAACCTTACGGGAATATGCTGCGGTAGCTGGGCTTGACTCGGGCTGCTTGTGGACGGGTGCAAAAATGGTTGTGACCGTTGAGCAAATTTTGGTGCCTCGAGGTTTGTGTTTGTGAATGAATCCACGGACGGTGGAAGCGGGTGCCAATTGGCCCTGTATGGAAACAAGGACGGGTTGGTATTGTGTTTAAAGAGAGTGTGGGATGGATGGTGGACGGATGGAGGTGTTGGTGGTGGTGGTGGTGGTGGTGGTGGTGGGGCTTTTGGGGTTGTAGGCTGGTATTCCTTTGAGGGTTGTTCGTCGGAAAGCTTGGGATCTTCAAGGGTCCCTTTTTATTTTAGAAATGATTGACTTTGCTTGTTTTATAAATCCAAAACTGTCGGATGGCTCTTTGCTTTTCTTTTTCTCTTGCTGAGCTGCTCGGGTTCTACCGCCGAGTCTTTCAATGATGCCGAGAACGGAGACAGCTGCTCTCGGACCAATCGTCTTTCACCGTGGTGAGGTGTGTGGTGCCAGTCTGGAAATTCGAAGAGCTGGTCGTGCAAGCGAGCGGTTGGAAGATACCAAGAGAGGACAAAGATCACCCCGTCACTGTCACTCTGTGTGTTCCCCGATGTCTGCAGGATGTTCCCTTGAGTGGCTCTCAAACCGAAAATGGGGAGGGAAGTTGGATGTTTCCTGGAGAAAACGGATGGGCTTGCTCTGAATTTGTAGGGAGCAGGGCCTCGAGGTTGCTTAGTACACCAGACCTGCTGAGAGGGGCTGAGAGGGGGGAGAGTTTCACCTGGACATGCTCCATTGGGGTCACTGCCTAGTTCCTTCTGGCGGTCCTGTCACTCACACAGGGAAACCTGGGAAGGGAAAATGTGGGGTGGTTAACGCGGCCGGGGGTCCCTCGATGGGCGTGATCAATCCATGTAAGCCCGGTGGAGCGCTCGGGCTGGCAGAATCCACCCAGCACTTGTCCTTGTCTTTGGGAGCCATGCAGTCTGCAGCACTTTCCATAAGCTGTCCGATTGGCAAATTCCGTGGGGGCATGACGGGATGGCATCTGAATGTTGTGATATTATTCCATTCTGTTCCATTATTTTGTTTGCATATACAAATATTAAAAGGTGGTGTCTACCTACCTTACACAGGATGCAGGCGTATTGCGTATTTGCATCCAGGCAGACTTCCTGATGCGGAAATCTCTGCATCACATTCGACATTGACACCAAGACCTGAGGTTCGGTTCAGCAGTGAGATTGTGGGACAAGCTCAGCAAATCTTTGAATTCTCTTTCTTTTTGGCTTGTCATTACATCTACATGATGGATTGTGCCATTCTTGGACCAATCAGAACCAACACCCGGCGGGCATGGGAAGAAGTTCTGACAATGTTCCCAAAAAAAAAAAAAAATTAAAAAAAATTTAGGAGGTGTCCACTCTTTGTTTCTTCACCCCTCCTTCCGAGCTCAGAAAGTCCCCCAGAACCCTGGACAGGCGGGCACCACACCTTCCCGTGACACAGTTAAATGCAATCGGGCATGCGCATGCACCCATCTCATCACAGCCATGAGAATGCCTCACAAGGACCCGTGAACACACATCAGCGCTGGTCATGGGCATGAGGCAGCTCACAGAACACAGCAAAGAAGACGGTTAGCTCTAAACCCCCGGGAATCCCACCAACGCCTAGATTTCAGCCCCAGTTCCAGGTAATCAGGTTCCATCCGCACTCCCGGACTCCGGGTCGCTTTTTTTTTGTTGCTCATCAGGAGATAAAAAATTTTGCTTCCCTCCGTCTCGGCTATCCACCCGGGGCCTGGCACAGCTGGCTCACCGTCTCGTCGAGGGGTACGCTCGATTATTACTATTTTTCTTTGCTTCTTCTGCCAGAATCCCCTGGGCCGCCAAGGTCCCCACAATGGTGACGATGGCCGTGGAGGCCATCACGCCATGAGCCGGCTGTGGCCATGATCTGCGCCGGGACATGGTCTCGATCGGTAGTATATATGAGATTGCAAGATGCTCCCACAATCCCATAAATCCCCATCAGGGTCCTCATAGGTCCCGCTGCATGTCGACAGCCTGGCGCAGCGGTTCGTGTCCCCGGCAGGGAATGCCATAGCACAAGAACCTCTACGATTGACCAAAAGCCGAGACCTGCCGTTGTCAAGCCCATCAGGGTGTCGAGGAGTCCCTGACGGCAGATTATCAGCGCGGGGCACTAATCTCGTCTTTTGGACAACTCACCTTGATGAGATGGCCAAAGATACCGGTGCTGCTAAAAACAGAGGCCAAGATCGGCCCGTGGCATGGATGTCTGCCTGCCATCGATTCCTGGGTGCGCCATCCGTCATGGACATTCATATCAGACCGTCCGAGCCAGAAAGGGACCTCGTCTGGGTTCGCCCGTCCGAGCGTGGGGGTTGCAATAATACTGCACACACCGTATTGCATCGTGGAGCTCACCGAGACAATTCATACAATATAATCCGCAGCATCCTTATGATTGTGTTCCTATCTTTCCATGCATTACCCCCCACTGGATTTGGACGGCATATGTATCTCCCTCTGTTGTTCCCTGCTGGACCTGGTGCGTCTCGGGTGTTGCCAAAGTGCATCCGGCTCTGGCAGGCATCTGCAGCTCCCGTGCGCCATTGTTGACCATAGTGCCCGTGGTGAAGTATTAGATGCATACGCAATATTTCCGTGCCGACTAGACAAGGAGAGGGGTCAAGCCAGGGGCACGCACTCTTGACCGACCGTTGAAGGATGGGGAGGAGACTAGCAGGCCACGCCCGGCCCACCTGAAAACTACGGCGGACAGACTGATTCTTATTATCGGAGGCCGATGCAAAGTTTATTTGATGAGGATCCGCGAGCGTTGAATGGTGCCTGATGTCGCATATCATAAATCCACGGGTGGGGGCCGAGTTATACATACGTATATCCTCCTGTGTCGGGTGTATCATCATCAAGACAGCTTCGCCTACTGAGGCGCCTTTTGTTACTGCCTCCTCGCTCGACGAACGAGGTTTCCGTCACTCACACAAATCTAGTCTAGAAGAGCCCACGCGTTCGCTGCAAGGTGGGTGTACACTAGCCGTAGTCAAGGGTCCTGATCCGAGAAGTTGTTCTTATCAGTTGCTGGCCGACAGAATACAGTCCACGATACCAGGATAGATGGTGGGGTAGCCGTTAGGAAGGTGTGTGATGGCCATGTATGCCTGTGGCTTGCATCCGACCCTCCCTATTCCGCAAAAAGTTAATTGTCGTTGTCGCCGTCGCCATCTCCCAAACGAAAAGGTGCCAACTGCTCGCCAAGATCCCGCGGTAATCAATCCGGGTGGGAGGATATACTACTAAAGAAGCGTGTTGGGGGTTACAGCAGCAACTAACTAACAAAGCAACGACGATATGGATCCGAAGTCTTGGGAGATCAAATTTCCAACGCAGAGTTTGCCAAGGCTTGGATGGTGGATATGCTGCCGTGGTTAACCGGGGGTGTTTGGGGTTTTATGTAGTGGGTGAAGCTCTCACGAGTTTGCAACATCCACAGTCAACCCCCATTCATTGGCCGATCATTCACACACCGATGGTATACTAGAAAATTTTAAATTTTTTATTTTTTTTTGGCTCAAGTCCTTTTTTTTTTTTTTTTCTTTGTCTGTTATTGCGGTGAACCTTCCCGATCTTGCCGGAAGTATGGAAGCCCTTACGCGACCCCAGGAATCTTTCCCCGACCCGAGATTCGGAACATGTCAAAAAAGAAGCTTGTATTTTCAAATCCCTTGTACGGTACATACATATGTTTGAGTGTTTTGAGTTCCGCTTTAAGTGCCGATATAGGAACTTTCCTTATCTGAACTTGGTTCCCCCCCCCCCTTTTTTTTTTTTTTTTTTAAACGACGGAGAAGATTAATACTAGGTAATCAGGAGCTAGAAGAGATTTTTTTTTTCTTCAGATAACTTAAAGTTCTTTTTGTCATACCTGGATTAACCAGGACGGACTGTACCCTGTACCCTTATACTTGCCCCGAATTAGGAGTTCCTGCCAGGCCTGAGCGAATGAATCATTTCGGAACTCTGCCAATGAGCGGCAAGAGTTTCCTTTTTTTTTCTTTTATTTTTTATTTTTTTTTATTTTTATTTTTTCCACTCTTTTTCTTTTTCTTTGTTTGCCCAGCGATGTCGGTCCATTTTCTTTGGGGGAAAAAAAAAATGGATCAAGAAATTCTCAAGCGTCGTGGCGCCGGCAGATAGTCGGATTGGTGGGATTGTGTCCATCCAGTTGAAACATTTTTGAGTTTGCAAGTTTTGTTTCATGCAACAAAAACAAAAAAAAAAAGTTCATGATTTTTCCTCTTGTTGATCTGGGACCTACTATGTTCCAGGTTTGGAATAAAATATGACTTGTTATTGTTTCGGACCTTTTTCGGTATTTTCCTTAAAAATAGGTCAGGAAGGGGGGAAGGGCCTTGCTTCTGAAATTTCCCCAACCTCTCTGTCAGAGGTGAACGAGGTCCCGTTGTTGATGTTTCCATTCTTTTTGGTCAAGTGATTTTTGCCTAGGTGTGGGGTGGTGACAAGAGAACACACACAAATGTGATATGTGAGTGTGATGGAGGATCAGTACTTCCAGCTGTCTATCATTACTCTGACCCCTTTTTTTTTTTCCGAAACCCAACAACAGGTGACGCCCTGATGCCTTGGAACTGGCCGTTTGTTGGTTTATGTGAAGGATCTTCATGACTTTTAGAAATTCTGAGTAGCCCGGGCGGTTGAGATGGCGAATGGTTTGCCGGATTCGGGATCTACACGTTACTGTTTGTGGTTTCTCTTGCAGCAAAGGTCTCAGATGATGAATATTGAGATCTAGTGGGAGGCCGGCTCGGACGACGTGGCATACACGCCGACGGATGGGTAAGTTGGGAAAGATATGAAACATGATCGCGATCGCCGATTTATAGGTTGAATGAAGTCTCACAATTACTACGACGTTACTTTTCAGGGAGATATCCCGATCACTGATACAAAGTCGGTTTCTTTGTCGCTATCGCTTTTGGGCTTCTGGCGTCTAGGACTTCGAAATTGCTATCATGATGACGTTACTGCTACTTCAATCTCTGAGACATCAATACAAACTTTCCTAACTCATGCAAAGGGGAAGAAAGGGGTCGTACCACTGTCGCTCAGCTCGGGGGCATCAGGATGAACCTGGAACAAGGCCTCACATGTTGGCAAACTAAACTAGTCGCAGAAAAGGACCGAACTGTCGGGTTTGTGCTTGACAGCAACCATCATTGCCATTTTTGTACTTAGCTCATTCGATCTCACACAAGATTTTCCGTGATATCTGAAGGGACCACCATGGGGAATACCCGAAAGTCAGACCCTCAGTACAGATCCTTCGAGTGGCACCCCGCCGTCATCGGTGAGCACAAACCGCAGACATGTTACGCCAAGCTTTTGACGATGGGCCATATGAAAGACACCGACGGTCTGGAAGGCTGCGGGAAGGATTGATTTCACAGTCGTATGTATACCTCGAGATTCACGGAGTGGAGTCCTGTGGGCGACGAATGATGGTCGGACGCGCGGTTTCGTGATGTGATAGTGCGTGCATAAAACGCCCTCTCGCACCCGGCTGTGATGGTGGCTGCGAAGTTTTCGGAGTGGTCCGACGATTGCTCGCTCCCATGTGCCGTAACGGGAATGTCCTGGGCAAGGGTGTATGCGAATCGATGGATGCGGGTGGGTGAGATTTCCCCAACTCAACTGCGAGCGAGGCTGCTCAAAATAGTAGCAATGTTTAAAACCCTGGCACCTTGCCTCACCAACAAAAGCCGACAAAACAAACGGTACCTCCTGGGGAACTTTTCTCAAGTCATTCATTCGCATTCTTTCCATATTGGATAAATGACAACTCATGGCGCCGGCTAGATGGGTGCATGTGGGTTGGGGGGTGAGTAGTTCGTTTTCTTTCACACGCCGATGGAAGCCGACGGCGAGGGAAGGACCGCCAAGGTAGTTAAGAGTCTCATCCTTAAACCATTACTCCAAAAATACAAAAGGCAAAATGAGGGGGAAGGGAAGAGGGGGAAAGGAGGAGGGGTGGGGTTGATAATAACTAAAAAGAAGTGTCACATTTTCATTGCCTCTTAAATGTGATGAGAACCGATTCTTTTGAAGACTAATTAAATAGACTTGTTGAGGGTAGGAGGCTAAGTGAGTGGTAAGCGAGGGGATCAAAGTAATTCCCCAAATCGTCAGATGAGCTTCCTCGACTAATAAACACCCCTTCAGGGATCTATCACACCCACCCAGAGCTCACCAACCAACAAGATTTCGTGTGATGAAAAAGAAACAAGGAAGGGGGGGGGGGGAAACCGTTGGGAACCATAATCACACGTCAGGATTGACTGGGGTAGGGTAGGGTGTTGATGGCAACCACACCTGGCATTAATTACATCCGAAATCTCATCACATACACTCACACACACAACACACACACACACTCACACACACACACACACACATCTAATCGCCAAACCTTAATATAATTAATTTACTTGTCCCACTTACTCGCATGACTTGAAAATCACGGGATCAGGAAAAAAAAAAAAAAAGACTCCCAAAAAAATCTGACAATGTAATAAATTGAATCCCTCTACACTAACTACAAAGGACTGTACCGTTTCTGAGTGGTTCGGTAATTCACTTGCAGGCTCCCTTCCGTTGACTTATCTGGGTATCCGTGTTGTCTAGCTGTTTATCACTTTTAGGAAGCAACAAAAAAGTTCAAACCTTGGGTCGGGGTCGGGGTTGGGAACCTACAAACAAGCCAATGCCATCTTTTTGAGTTTTGCCAAAATTGATGAAATCCAAAGTTATTTGAAAAATCTAGATAACAGTTTTCCAATATATATATATATCCACATGATTACAATAAGGTACAGTACATAATACGTCAAGGAATGAGGACCTGGAAGATACCATATATGTAATTACCGTATGGCCGATAGGTTCCCTTTCCTCTACCCTCCATCCCCCGCCTAAACCCCCCCCCCCCAAACTCAAAAAAATGAATGAAGAATTGTACTACCAGCCAAAAATAAAGAAAAAAAAAAAAAAAAAGGGAGGGGGGGGAGATATATTATCTAGTCATGAATCAAAGTTCAAAATCTCAGTGTTGCTGGATATCTGAACGTTTTATTCATGTGTGTGTATATGTGTGTTGCCATGATCATTGAGAACTAAATGGAGAAAAAAAATAAAAATTATAAGTGGCAGGTTTATCCCTTGAAAGCAGGGGAATGGGAAAACAGAATTTAAAAGTATACATGTACATATGTATGTATGTACAATAGTTAGAAATCACATGAGAAAACACGCACCATCATTCCCGACTGGAGTAACAGCTACCATCTCATCAGGTTTTCTCCAATGACAGACACACACACACACACATAAACCCACACACGCACACTACTAACCCCTCCTCCTCCTCCTCCTCCTCCTTTTTCTTTCTTAAACTCCCGATGGTACAAACTGAGCAGAAACATCATCCCATTTATTAAATATAAGAAACAAATAAAAAAACCGACCATCCCAGCTCAATCGAGTCTGGACCCCAACCAGACAAAACCCACCAAAAATAAGCCCTTGACCCATCATAAACAGCACAAGCACCACCGACAATCCCATAAACCAAACAAAAGGCTACCCAAATGAATCTCTGTTCACTGTTTTGTGCTCTCTGAAATTTTTTTTTTTCGGCTTCGATAAAAGAATAAGCAGCGAGAAACCACATCATTGCTTTTTTCAGAAAATCCAAATAAATTTTGAACCTCGAAAACACCTCTTTTGCAACCCCTACTCCCTCCAAGATACCGGGCCCCCCCGTTTCCTTTCCCTTGTTTCCTTTTCTTTCCTTCCCTTCCATTTCCTTTTGTAAATAAGCCGTCCTCCCACTCTAAAAGTCTTGCGAGAACAGAGAAAAGGAAATGGGTGGGCAAAGCAGAAGGACAAACTAAAATACAAAATAAAACTCGATACTTTGTTAAACAAGAAAACGGGGACACCCAAAAAATGCAATGCTAAAAAAAGTCAAAAGACGAGTCCTCCGGACAAGTTCAAAAACATATCATTGACCAGCGGGTCTCGAACTTGCCATCTCTCCGTATCTTCCACGATTTTGAGTCGTATCGTACGCCTGCAGAACCCTCGTCTGAGACTCATCCGCCGCAGAGAAGGCGTACCCTCTCTGCTTGCGCATGCGCTGTACTTGTCTGACTTTTCGAATGGCTTTTTGGAATTGTTCCATACTGTTTTATCAAAGAGTCAGCAAACAATTCACTTTTGGCTTAAAGAGACCCACCATCGGCCCTCGTGGAGTAAAATACCAAAAAAAAAAAAAAAAAAAAAAAAAAAAAAAAAAAAAAAAACCCTGGCACCACAAGACTAACAAACAACAAACAACAACAACAACAACAACAAAAAAATGCCCAGCTGACTACAATCTCAAGAGGATATCGAACCTGAGAAGCCTTCTACCACCAACGGCATCACAGCCGGTTCCCGCGGCAGCTCTGGAAACTCGAGCAGCGGCGATGATAATACCGCAGATGACGACTAAGGCAGCTTTATGCTCCCTGTTTCTCTTGACGAAGAGGAGCCCCCTATAAGCCCCACCACTGCCAATGCAACCACCGTTGACATCACAAACGGGCATTAATTAGATACATACCTAGACTAGATAGTGACGAAGTGAAAGTTGACTTGAGTTTTTATTGAAAATTAAAAATATTTACCTACCTAAAAGTATGTACATATCAAGTACCTACCTAGCCTTCAATAGCAAAACCATTATGCATTGTTTCCTGCAGTGATCATTCTTGCTCCCCCCTTTTTGGCACATCAATCAGCGCCGCACCCACTACACCCCCCATCACCAAAGTCACCGCCCGTCGCCGCACAAGCCGTCGTTTCCCCACTGCAGGTACCGCAATTCGTCCCTCCCAAAGCCACTGACTTTCCCCCAGCAGCGAAATCGCCATCGGTAATGCCCGAGTCCGTAACCTCCATCCAGATTCCCGCCTCCTGATACTTCTCACGCACTTCCGCTTGTTCCTCGCCACCAAACCATTCCAACCCACCAGCTACGGCCCCAAACCCCAACCAAAGCCCAAGCTTATCCCAGCCCAACAGTCCACCATCGCGCCCGCCGCGCGGTCCATCATCAAATCTCCCCCTTTCCCTGATTGGCAAATCCCTCATCCTCTTCCTCCCGTCCCTCAGCACCTCGTAAGCGGCAACCTGTTCCTCCCTCGACAGTAAGGTCCACTCGGCAACAAAGTAGTGCCTGTAAGTGCCCGCGTCAAAGTAGTGCGAGAAAGGCTGGGCGCGGTGGATGCCCCCCAGTTTGACTCTGGTCAGGGAGGGGAACATTGCCCTCAGAGAGAAACCCTGATGCGACTGCTGTGAAGAGGAAGAGGAAGAGGAATGAGGGGATAACCAACGCGTCACGGCATGGAACCTAGGCGTGAGCGCCATGGCCACCGCGGCGCGGGACAAGAACCCCGATGCTCTCAGCGCCATCAACCTCGACCTGAAATGGAATCCATCCCTCGAACTGCCTGGCGAGAAAGGATCTGGGGCGTACATGTGCTTATCCCGCGTCAGGTGGTGAGCCGCCACCGACCAGGAATCAAAGGGAAAAGCCCAAACATGCTTTGCCAGATTGCACTCGGACCCGCACTTGGTGGGGTACCTACCGAAGGCTTCGGTGCAGTCCCATGGAAAGACGGGTTGGAATCTGTACAGCGGACCGCCGCGGAACGCGCCCCAGTCGTACCAGTACTCCTGAAGCGCGTCGATCACGTCTGCTTCGTCGTGACGGCCAAAGTGGAATCGGAGGAGGTATTCCTCGGTTAGACCGGAGGGGACATCATATTTGCTTCTGGGATGAGGCTGCAGGTATCCTGAGTCTGGGCAGAGGAAGCTCATCAGGTAGAGCGAGTCTGGAGAAACCAGAGGTTCGAACATGGCTGGGTCAAGGAGGGAGTTGCAGAAGTCTTGGCAGTTGTTTTTGGTGGCGCTCCAGGTCAAGATTGTGTCGGCGGAGAGGAGGCGGGAAACGATGCTGTCGAGGTAGACCGTGACGCGCGATTGGACAAGGGACTTGAGCTTTGCTAGTATGGGACCCAGACAGGCGTCGATTATGGCTCTCTGGTCTGATGATGGGATGCCCGGGTTGTCGAACTGTTCTTTGCTGGCTGCAAGGATGTCTCTGACGATCTCGAGTTCTTGGTCTTGCGGCAGGAGGCCGGTGAAGGGTGATCCAACAATCTGCTTCATCACTGCTTTGTATCGTTTTGGGTGAGGATCGACGGGTCGTTTTTGTTCCCAAAGTGTTCGATCGGATGAGCCTGATAGCGCCAGCGCGTCATCTCGGGGGCTGACTAGGGCAAATCGGTCATGAAATACAGGTGCTTCTCTAATGGTAATGAGAGCTCCGGCCTGGGTACTAGTCAAATATCTCATCAGTTGGGGTTTGACAGCAGGGGCTGAGGATAAAGTAGGTATAATGAACTTACTGAGCCACTCCATTCTCAATCAGAATCGGACCAACACGGAGTGCCATATGGACATCGCCAAAGGGGTACTTCTTTGCGAATCTTCGGAAGAAAAGGGGTATGTCTCTATCCGCTTCCACCTCACTGACAACGCTGGTCGTGCTGGTAGCCGCGACGTTTTTGAGTTGGTCTTGCAAACTTGAACCTGTAACAACCTTAAGACTCTCGGGACTATTCTTCCTGTCCTTGAGAGCAATCAGCTCCGCTTTCGCATCCAGGAGATCTTTATGAATCGCTCGGGACTGCTTAGTCGCCTTAAGGGAAACAATCTCCTGAAGGCCTTTACACTTGGCTCGGGCAATCATCTCGCCCATCTTCAAGAGGCCGCATTGTATTGTTCCAAAACCTCCGACGTCCACATGGTGTGCTGATTTGTCCACTGGAAATAAAGTCTGTGGAATGCCTGACTCGTCGTAATGGGGTACCCCTTTACAGCGACATATTTTCCTGCTGAGATGACTGGTAATGGAGTCGTGCAAAGCGCAATGCTTGTAGGCTTTGACGTAGAACTCGCTGCCATAGTAGTGGGTGTGGTAACAGTCCTCGCAGATAACGCTGGGGTGTTCACCTTTTGTACATTTGAACATGCTGCCGCGAATGATATTGTTGCACTCTAATCTCTGGCAGTGCATGGGTCGGAACCGGGGTAGAGAAAGATGATCTAGCTCCTCAAGGCATACTGTTGAACATTTACTCAGTCACGGCTCCTGTGGACAAGCTTGATGGGCAAAATGTGAGGCTCACATTGCGGGATTGCTGGGCGCTTCCAAAAGTCCAGTTTGCTCAGAGGCGGGCGGTGCTCAATCAACTTCTCAATATCCAGGAAACCTAACCACACAATAGCAGGGAGGTTGAGTATGTGGCCTTGATTTCGGTGTAATGTGCTGGCTTACCAGCTGCTTGAAGCAGAGTCCAAGCTGTTTGCTCTCGTCCACGAAGTTTGGGCAACTCTAACGAGGCCGTTAGCTAAAACCACCTAGGTATGTTGCTCCAACATCCGTTTCCGTACCGTTTATCTTCTGTCGAACTGAAGCCTTGATTTTGGCACTCGTCTGCTGTGCTTTGCGGTCCAAGGCAGCATCTCTAATCGCATCCTTGTAGCTTTTTGGTGCGACATTCTGAGCGTATCGGTCGTTTCCTGTGTTATGTTTAAAAATGTTTAGAAGCTGTCACAAGTTCAAGTTTGTTTTCCATGGAATCTCTTACCATATCGGATGGCAAAAGCCCGGCTTTCTTGGCTCACTTGGTCAACAAAGGTGTCGTAGCCGTGCAGAGGTTCATCCTCATCCTCCTGAGTAAACTCCTCGTTGTACTCAGGCGCTTGCCACGCTTTGAGTGTACGGATGATGTTCTCGAGCTCGCCTTTTACCCCTTCCCAGTATAGCTTCTCAATCTCGTTACGCACGAGCTGGGGCTCGTTTCCAATCCTTGACCATGCCGTGTCTTTAGCTGGAGTAATGTTGGACTGTAGTGGAATTCCGCTGACAAAGCTTTTGAGGAGCGTCATGGCTGCGTAGTCCTTTCAGAGGGCGTCGAGTGTGATGAGATGTTCGCCGCTCAGCCTTTACACAGTAGTCTTGCTTGACATGTCAGTTTGACATGGCGATTTTAGAGACGATTGACGGTCAGTGGAATCTGCCTTGGCGACATTGCATACGCTTGCATGCATGATGTGGCAGACTGCTGGGATGGATTTAGCCCAGACAAACAAGGCAAAGTATGCGGGGAGTATGGTGTGGCCCTACCCCCTCCCCCAGATTTTGCAGTGGCGCTGCGCCTCATAACCCCCCGCATCTTCAGACTTGATTGTGAACAAGCTCTGCTCCACTCCGTGAACACCAACTGAGCGAGCGGATTGGGCAATATGATTAAAATCAAACCATCCATGAATCCTCAACCCAGCATGGATGGGACTTCGACGTACAAAGTTTGCCCTTCTCTCCTACGCCCGTGTCAACCCACCAGCGGACTCCCGTCTCTGGCAACATGATCTTGCACGTGAAACAGGTCAAAGGCAAGGTCGCCAATCTTTGCAACTCCTGCACATCCCTTTTCTCGGACAGCGCGTGTCTCGATTCGGGTGACATTCCCGCGCAGCGCAGGCACATGCCGTTTACGGTGGCGAGCGAGACAAAGCCGGTGATTGCTGTCTCAGCAGGCCTTGGAACTGCAGGCCGCTTCGACCTCTTCCACCACCGAAATCTGATATTCTTCCAAGATGAGCTCCGCACACAGTAGTCCTTGTAAAAACACCCCGAGCAAATAGCTCGACACCAATTCAGATGTTTGTAAGCTTCCGAAGGGGTTGATTGCTCAAGCGGAGGTTCACAGCAGTCCTAGAATGCGTTCAGTCATCATTCCCGGACGACGCACGCTTCTTTTGGAGAGGCTTGGACTTACTGAACAGATCTGATTGCTACAAATGCCGCAGTTAGATTTGCTGAGTTGCTGCCCACACGTATACCGCCGTAATGCGTCTAGCCTGGTCCAGTGCCTCTCGCGGCCTAGGAATCGTTCGCTTAGCGTCTTGGATGAAAGGCTAAGATTGACCAGGTCAACATAATGCAGTTCTTGACAGATCATGATGACCAACTCGAAAGGTAGGCGATGGTCCGGTATGTGACTTGTGCTCTTCTCGTTTATGCGCCCAGCTGTCTTGAGTTTCGACACTACTTTCCTCCCAGCACCCAGTGGCCAGCAGTTCAGCCTTTGGCGTATGTACCCAAAGATATGATGGAATAGGTAGCGAAACGGAGCTAATCCGTGGTTGTAGGGGTAAGCTAGCAGCTGCCACACCAAGAGAAGCGGGCTGAGGATGCCCAGAAACCATCCGTACTTGGCAAACCACTTGATGTATTCGTCGTATAGTTTTCCGCCGCGTATAGCATAGAATGTAAATGTCAGGTGCATCGTCGCAAAAGCCGAGGAAAGTACTCTGCTCTTGCGGTCAACTGTTTGTTTTGCAACGCAGAGAATCCGACACCGACTCACATCATCATGATGGCGGAGACAAGCATGTCCTTCAGGCCATCGCAGATGCGCTCGGGGGAGTGTTTAAATCTATTGCTTAGGGCCGTCTTATTGGCTTCAAGAAAGAAATTCCGCCCATCGGCTTCATTGTTCCAGTCGGTGGCGTCTCGGCAACCAGCCGAAGTTGTGGGTAAGAACTGTGCCTGCTTGATGACGCCCACGGTCAAGGCAACTGCTGATGCGAGGTCGACTACACCAGTCATGCCGAAAACAGTGTCAGGAAACCATATAAAGGTGGCAGGAATTTGAAAGATGGTCCACGCGAATGTAAATGTTCCCTGATCAAGACCGAGAAGTTAACCAAGGTTTCCTCGTGAAAGCGTTGGAAGTTGATGGCTGGCCCACTTGCCGCAATCTTGACGATCTTCATCCCCATCAAGAAGTCGTTCCCGTTTGGAATGATGGAGTACACGTCTCTGAGTGAGTCGGAACGGCGGGCAACGTCGTATACTGCTGGAAAACGGTAGGCCTTTTGAATCAAGTTTATCCAGAACATCACCCAGCGATATCCCCATGAAACCATACGGACTTTCAAGTGACTCATTGTGACTCTTGTTCACGTTGTTTGCTTCGGTTATGTCGACGTGTGTAGGGCGGTAATAACTTTTCGTACATGGTACTGTTAAAGAATCACAATGTGGAACACTCTGCCGGTGGAAAAAATAAAATAAAATAAAAAAGCCAAATGCTTCCGAACTGGGAATTTGGAGATTTGGTGGTTTGAGCGGGGTACTCTGATCATGGTGGCCAGCCATGGTTCTCTGTGGTGCTGTGGCAGTGCAATGTGCATTCCTGTCAAGCAATTAGAGCTTCTTGGCATCGATGCACTGCAGCTCAACCTCGATGGAATGTTCAGCTCCACTTGATGGCAGATTCAGCAGAAAGGTACCTACCTTGGTACTTTAGGTAGGTGACCTTGACAGCTGCGCCTGCTGTACTGAACATCTACCTCTCCGGACCTTCAGTTTTCACAACCTGCAAACCAAACTAGCAGTGGCAGCTGGCCATGGCTTTCTGTCTAAAGGCGCTGCACAACGCCAGCAAGCTAGAAATCCAGGACCTCGAGGCGCTTGCAGGATACAGGCAGGCGACACCCCAAGAAGAAGAAGCCCAGATCCCCAAACCGGAGCTCTTCTCGTTCCTGCAACTCAGTCCCCGCAACACTCCCAACACAAGACCGTCTCTCGCACAATGCGCAACCCATTTGGAGCTCCTCGAGGTCTTCTTTGGCCTGCGCTTGAGGATACTCCAGAGCCCTGAACTTGACACGGCCTTTGGGATAATGCAGGATCACGAGACTGTGTACAGGTACGACTCGGCGCATCCACAACGGCAGCCAGTCCAGCTTGCCGATCCGAATTGGGACGAGAAAAGAAGAGCAAAGTGGCCCATCTTCCTTTCCATAGCAGCTGCACGGTTCGACATGTGGGCCAGAAACTCAAACGAGACAGTCACAGAAACCGATGCGCGCTCACGACTCCAACATCTACCTCCCTTGGGTAAGCATCACATTCTCGGTTTCCGTCCAATTCGAACATGCACTTACCATGCTCCACGAGTGTACAGACATCGTCATGGTGTGGCACGCATTTCTTCTCAACCCCAAATCCTACCAGGAATACTGCAGCAACCTCAATCTCAAGAAACTACAGAAACTTCCCTTTCCGTGGCCAGATGTTGTATGTCGCGTATTATTATTTGATCTCCTAAAAGCCATTCGGGGGTTTCCATGCTTATTAATTTTCTCCTAATTTAGCACAACGCCATCAACTCGAGAGAATGGACCTTCAGGTACACTCTGCCACCCGACGCATCATCCTTCTACCGCCAAACCTTCAACCTCGAGCCCGACCTTTTCCAATCGCTTGTCGAGACCAGCAAGCTAGATCCTGGTTCCCGCATACCCCAGTCCCTTTTCCGCCTTGCAATCAAGGTCGCTGCTCGTCTGGGCACGAACGCCCGAGGCACACATCCACCCCTTAACACTGTCGAGCTAGTCGATGGCTCCGCATCCGGCTCGACATTATCCCTTCTATCACTCCTCAGGCCAATTCCTTGCCCCTTCACAATCACCCTTGCGAATAACGTCGAGCGCCAAGCCTCGTTTGTAGACAAGATGCATCGACAGCTGTGGATCCGCTCCCCCTTCGTCTCTGGCACCCTCTCGCGAGCTATTTCTCGGTACGAAAAGTTTCTGAGCTTATTTCAACTATACCCAACAACCATGTTTGTCCCGACTCTGGACATTGATCTAGTCTGGCATACACATCAACTCTCCGCGGAGGTGTACGAGAAGGGTGCAAGGGAAGTAACGGGCAAGTTTATAAATCATGATGATACAATAACGAAAACGACTCTGTCGGACGGAATGGAACGCACTGCGGGGATGTGGAGGGTGAGGTTTGGGGAGGACTATGAAGGGTGCTTCTGTTGGGATTGCGAAGGGGTGAAGGATGTTTTGGGGGAAGAGGAGGAGGGGGGAGGGGAAAAAGATGACGATCACTGGGGCAATGTGGGGGAAGACTTGATTGAGAGGGTTCAGAAGGAGGTTGAATATTATAGGTCTGTGGAGGTTGCGAGGCGAAAGGGCTGGGAGCGGTTGCCTGTGAGGGATTCGGAGGGGTAACTGTTCAGAATATTCTTTCTGCATTGGATTTTTTTTTTAAAAAAAAAATCTCACCTCGACCTACATTATCCACTAATTCCCGTTCCACCGATCCGGCTGCGTGTTGCCGTGGCTGCTTCAGGGACTCAGAATTGTGATGAAACAAAAGACAATTATTTTTTTATACTTGTCTGTTTCTTCCCCTGCCTTCCTTCGCTATTCGAGACTACACTAGTAGACGAAATCGCCGCTATTGGGTGGGGCGGGAGCTTGCGGCTGTTACTAGGGTGGTGGTCCGGGATCCTAAATGACCATCATGATTGCATGTGTTGACGCTGGGTCGCTTGCGGCAGACGAGCTGGTCGCTTTGCAGGGGAGGATGGTCGTGAGGAGGGTTGTTGTGCTGAAGAATGTTCGGCCCTAGGGGCCCATATGCAGGGTGGAAAGAGGGGATAGGGGGTTGCGACTTCAAATTTAGGTCGTCGGTTAAGTGCGCAATCACACAATGTTGCATCTCAGGAAACCCTTTCGACGGAATATACCGAAGGAGTGCAGGCACAAAAAGATTCGCTCGGCGAATTCCGGCGCCTAAAGATACTCACATGGAGGATGACGTGAGATGGTCGCGGAGATCAGAGGTTTGAAAGTCGTACTAAACAGTACACAGATCCTTGCCACTTCCGTATCGCAGGGCCTGATGGCGCCGAGCCAAGCAGGGGTTCGAGTGTTGCTTACTGAGTGATCCGCAAAGAGAGGGCCCATGGGATGACCAAACCGAGCCTTTAGGCCCGTTGCCAAGATCTTACCATTAGAGGCACACTCAACCACACTAGGCCCCTTTTTTCTTTTTACGGCTTTCCTCACGAATCTTAGGGCCCTTGTCTTCTCCACACACATATGGCAATCGCTTTATCTCCCCTCGCCTGCCCCCGGCAGGGAATCCGCTGCTTCAGGCACGGCGCTTCCGCGGACCAACGTGAGCTTTTTTTGCAGCTCACCCCTCACAAATCCCTTCGTTCCCGCGACGTCCTTCTCGATGAAAGTTCCGGTAGATCTTTCGGCATGGCACCGAAACTCTCTTTAGTTGCGCTGCTTCTCGTCTCTTTGTCTCTCTTCTCCACAGCGGCCCGCGGCGATGGGGCCCGTCAATGTTATTTCACAAACGGCAAGGTAGCCACGGGGTATTCCCCGTGCGACCCGGACGCTGAGCAATCGCCATGCTGCAACGCAGCAGCTGGGCACTCTTGTCTCCAGAACACTCTCTGCCAGGGACCGAACCAGGAGCTCAGCAGAGGGGCATGCACGGATGAGACGTGGAAGTCGGGCGGCGCCTGCAAGCGGTACTGTTTTGGTTAGTAATCATCGTCCACATCGACAGGGTGGACTTTTCCCAAAGAGCGATTCAACTTGAACTTGGAATTAACGCTGTAGAACTCAATAGGTGTGTTTGATGCGGAAGCTAGTATCGTACGGTGCTCGAATGACGGGAGCAACGAAACGGGGGCAAACTATTGCTGCGTGGACACGATTGCAGCCGGTAGCCAGTGGTACTGGTTCGGTCCTGAAAACCTGGCCCCTGTAGCGTCTTTCAACGCCGAGTCAAACCGCTACTCGGCTCTCACGACTGCCAAGCCGCATTCTACGGCAGCTCCTGGAGCGACGGTGACGGTTGTCAACGGAACACCTCAGGGCACGGTGACGGGCACGGTGACAGTCTCCATCTCGGTGGCGGCCGATGGGACCGCGACGACGGAAACCCCGGCCTCGGGAGGCTCGGTGAAAGCAGACAAGGGTTCAGGACTACCCGCAGGCGCATGGGCTGGAATCGGTATTGGCGCGTTGGTGATGGCGGTCCTGGTTTCGGTCGTAGGGTATATGCTGTGGAAGCGTCACCAAGGCAAGAAAGTCGCAGCTGAGTTGAACGGAGGTGGCATCGAAGGAGCGGGCGGAAAGGGGTTTAAACGGTTTGACAGCTCTGAGCTGAAATGGCCCCCTGGGTTTAACGAGTTACCGACCGATTCCGGCACCAGCGAGATGGACAGCAATTCTGTGCAAAGGAGGGAGCTGCCGACGGATATACAAGCTGCCGAGATGGACGCCAAAGGGTTGGATAGGGGGGAGCTTCCCACTGGATGGGAAGCGCCCGAGATGGATGGCTCGGAAAAAAAAGAGCTGCCACTGGGGGAGCCAGAATACCATGCGAAGGCGGAGGAGGTATATTCTGGACTTCCAACGAATTGCGTCGAGTTACCAGCTGAACGATATCACTAACTACTCAACATTTTAAACGTTGCTGTTCTCCTGGTGATTATTTTCAGCCAATCATGGGCGTTAACAAGGTTCATACGAAGCTCTTTACACGGTCAGCCCGACTGTGCCATCAGTTGCGAAACCAAAATTTTGGGATCTACACATGGTAGGGTTACATACAGTTGATCCGACAGGCGGCGCAGTGTAGCACGAACAACGGTACCTAGCCAGGGATGTTATTGGGGGCGAAAAGGAAAAGGAAAACAAAAAGGGGTAAGGGATATACGATGCAATACGCCAGCGGACATAAAATCCGAAGCCTCCGCCCCTCCGACCTTTGAGCCAAAGAACTGTGGCCTCGTTCTTTTTCCATAGGTTTTGATACCATGAGAAAACGCGGCTACGCTCTCGCTTTTTCCGCATTGTTTCAGACATTCTGCCTGGCACAAAGCAAGTGTTATTTCCCCGATGGATCCGACTCCCCCGAGGACGTGCCTTGCGATCCAAGCGCCAAATACAGCGCTTGTTGTCGTGGTGTTGCAGGCTCTTACTGCATGGACACCAAGTTCTGCAGAGAACCGAATGGGAAATTAAGCAGAGGATCGTGTTCAGACCAAAACTGGCTCGATCCCGGTTGCGCTAAGCAATGCCTTGGTAGGTTTTTTGTGCTTTTGATGTTGAGACTCCCCATTTCTAATACGGTTCTGTTACGGTCACAGGAAGCTTCGGTGGAGGGGTTCTTATCCGAACCTGCGCCAACACGACCAACACATTCTATTGCTGCGACTATGCTCAAGGCTGTTGTGATACCGGAAGAGGTGGATTCGAAATTCAGCCCCCGAATCCGCAAACGTGGGCATCATACGACGTACTCTCTAAACAATTTGTCACCTTTTTCCCTCTCAGCATCCCGACGTCAACAAGGCAAATCTCGAGTTCGTCCACGAGCATGACAATATCCACAAGTGCTTCGATCTCGGGAGAGATTATAAACGGTCCAATCTCCCCTTCACCGACTCCTTCCGAGACGGACATACCCCAGCAGCAACAAGCACAGTCGTCTGACAAGTCAGGAATCTCGCCTGGTGCGTACGCTGGAATCGGGGCTGGTGCTGCTGTTGGAGGAATCGCGATTTTGACACTAGCAATATTGCTCTGGAGAAAGCGACACAGAGCTGCTGGGGAGCAACAAAACCAGCAGCTTGACCCTCAATCGCCACCCCCGCATTTGCGGAATTGGACGTATCCGAACCCAGGCATCAAGGAGCTGCCTGGCTATGCACAATCTCAAGAGCTGGGCCAATCTCACGATGCTGTACATCCAGGGTCGCTTGCTGGACATCCAGCCGTGCCAAATGGACATGCTCCGCGCTACTCGGAACTAGGAGGTTGACATGGGTTGAGGAGAACAGAAAGGGAATGGCTGTTTAAAAATATATAAAATGGTCATCACCTGCCTATTTCTAGAGGCTTCTAATCACCATCGACGGCAACCGTTGCGACCTTGATATTCACAGACACGCCGTACACAATATCTTTTTTTTTTTCTTGGTTGGAATAAATATCATTGATTACTTATCTGAAGGCCTCTTTGCTACCAAAATTCAAGTTAGACTCATTTTGGCGAGAAAGATTGCCCCATGGTATGCTCAGGCAGCTGGGTATTTGCGCCCTGCATGACGCATTTTGGGACTCTCTTGAAGAAAACGTGTCAAATGATGTGACTCTTCTTTCTGATGGACCCATTTCTCGGCCACAATTGGATATAAATTGGCCCCCAAGAGCCACACCCAAAGATTTAGCCCTTTTAAAATGAAAGAAAAGCAAACAGGAGCAGGCTCTCCACCTCAATACTGATTGGTTGAACACCACCTGCTGAGGAGCCGATGGTCGACAAGAGTCGGCCAGGATTTCCAGGAGGTGTCTAACCAATTTCAGAGAGAGAGAGAGAGAGAGAGAGAGAGAGACGAAGCCTCGCGAATTCTCAGCGAACTGCCTCGTCCATGTGGCTGAAAAGACTGCTACCGAGAGTAGGAAGCAACATTGCAGAAACGATCTGGTCTTCTTCCAAAGTTTAAAATCTCGAATGAACACCATCTCGGCTAGAAAAGATGGCCTTTTCCGATTAATCATTATTTAGGCACCTAGTCCAGCGACTTCAGCAACCGCGCAGGGACTCCTGATTGTACCGGATCTAGATCCTTCTACTTCGAAGCTGCCTCAAACAGCATGTCAGGCCGATATCATGATAGGTAGTCGGCGTGTCAAGAGTGAAACACGACGTGAGTCGCCCTAAAATATGGACAAGCACCAGGAAGAGAACGAAGGGAGAAATAGAAAGTGTCAAAAGGATCATCTTCCGGATTGGTTTCAGAGTTTCTTTGGAATGCATAACCCCCCTTGGCGCTCGACGGTGGCGTCCAAAGCTCCGACCTCCGCGCTAGGAAATCCAATCACGGTGGCGATGGTGGTCACACAAAGCAGGCTACGCCGCTCGGAGTGTACTTGGGTATCTAACCCCTTTTAGCGAACAACAACATGAGTGAAGGAGAGAGGGGGGAGGGGGGGTGTTTGGAAATTCTTTTTGCTTTGACAGAGTTTTATGATCAAGGCAATGAAAGGTCCAGACCCGACCCGACCCGAGCAAAAAAAAAAAAAAAAATATATATTTTTTTGTATTTTGTGTGTCACCAGTTTCCAGTGAAATATCCAATTTCCGCCGGTACCACCTTACACTTTCGAGATCATCGCCCAAGCAATGGAACCAAGCGACAAATACCCAGTCGTAGTGTTCAACGACCACAGCGGCCCAGAAACAGTCCCCGCGCATGACTTGGAAGTGGCACGGCCTCCGCTGGGGGGTCCAGGAAACCAACTCCCGGGGACGGATTCATATTACGTCGCGGGAGGATGGCAGCAATATCATCATCACGACCAACACCGTGATGCTCACTACAATAAACAATACCAGCCGGCGTCGGCATCAGGATATACCGGAAGCCCGGCGTCGACAGCACACCCACACGACGTGAAGATCAAGGACAGAAAAAGGATCCTCGGCCTCCCGGCGAGATTCTTTTGGATACTCGTCGTCGTCCTCGTCGTAATCTTGGCGGCAGGCATAGGCGGCGGCGTAGCGGGGGGTCTGGCAGCCAGCAGCAGCAACAAGGATGATAATAATAATCGGCAGCGGACCGACGAGCCCTCAGCCACAGGTTCGTCCTCCTCCTCCTCCTCCTCCTCCTCCTCAGCAACCCCGACAGCCAGCCGCCTGCCGGGTTCCATCCTCCCGCCGGCGACGGACGACTGCCCGACGGTCAACAACTCGATCGTGTCCCCGCTAAACGCGACGGGCCAGCCGTGGGCCTCGAGCAGGGAGGACAACTCGCCGCAGCGGTTCCAGATCCACTGCGACAGGGACATGTCGGCCGACATCCGCAAGGGCACGATAGACATCATGAGGGTCGCCGTCCGGACGCTGGACGAGTGCGTCGCCGCCTGCGCGGGCTACAATTTTCAGTTCAACAACAACGCCGTCTACGGCGCCGGCCGCTCGAGCGCCGGGCTGTGCAGGGCCGTGACGCTGTCCAAGAAGAGCGGCGACTACTGCTTCCTCAAGAACGGGAGCAGGTTCGACTTTCAGAGCCCGCAGCCTTGGCTGGTCAGCAGCGCCGTTTTGGTAGAGTAGGTACCTAGGTATCTTGGGCATAGGCAGGGGAAGTGATCTTTTTTTTCTGGGTCGGGGGGGAGAGGGAATGTGTGTGTTTGTCTGGGCCTGAGTTTTTTTTGAGGAGAAAAGATTTATCATAACTGCGTTTGTGATGAATATCATATGGTAACATCGGTACCTTACCTCTACTACTTGTTTTGATTTGGTGGTTGTCGAGAATACCGCCCCAACCCCCCCCCCCCCGGTCTTGTTACTTTTTTGTATTTTTATTCTTATTTTTATTTGTATTTTATTTTTCTTGTGTAGCAAAGTTGGCGGCCCTGAGTTTGCCTAGGTATCTTACCTTAATAACTTACCTATTCATGGTCGACTGTGTCCCTCACGTACCTAGGTAAGTACCTAGAGTTTGAAAGTTTCCGTTGTACTTTTTCTTAGTAGGTACTGTACTCTGTTCTGAACTTGTTTCTTCGAGAAATCTGGTATCGCGTTTTTTTTTTTTTTGAAAGTCTGCTTAACAAGATCAGACAGATGCATAGGTAAATAGGTATTATTTGCCTCTGCTTAATCATGAGCAAAAGACGTGATGTGATGTTCGTGACCTCACAGTTGTCAGAGGTAGTCCTTCTCTGCCTTTGGAATCAAAGAGTGGGTACCTTACCTATCTAGGTATATATAAGAATAAATTTGTTTAATTACAATACACCCTCATTTTAGATTTTATATAGAAAAGAACAAGTGAAACTGGTTAATAAACAGTGGAGGTGGATCTCGACGGAGATACACAAGAGAAGAAATTCAGAATCGAGAACCAGGGAATAGGTTGGGGGATTTGTAATTTATACCACGAAGAAGAAAAAAAAAAAAAAAAAAAAAAAAAAGAAAAGAAAGTTGAGATGAATACGTTTTGCAGCTCCTCTTGTCTGATTTAGGAAGCCGGTGGCTACAGCAGCAATTTTCGCACTTCTCTCGAGATCAGATAAGTTTAGATTCTGTTGATCACCGATCTGATCTTTTCCCAGACTCACTTACAGGTCGTGGAATCGTCCCAAGCTATTCAACCAAAAAAAAAATTAAAAAATTGCAATAGTCTCCTACGCTTCGATATCAACTCTCTGAAGATTACTGAATACAACATTATATTGCTCGAACATGACCAAAAAGTATCCATCTCACATCCAGCAAGCGACTATAGGCGACCTTGTTAGCGACTCCCGCGCGATATGCGTGAGGCACTCGCGTCTCAGGTCGCTTTTTATTGCATTAAGTTAGTTGTGTGAAGTATCATTGCGTCTAATCGAAGTATTTGATTAAAATTTTCAATTTTTTTTTTTGAAGCCTGACGAACAAATAATACCAAACCGTCATGCGTATTTAGAACGCCAAAAAGGCCTGCCTATTGCTTCAGACAGATCTAAATGGGACAATTGTGGTGATCATTTAGATACCTTATACAACTAAACAGAGCCCTGAACCTGAACTTTGCAATTGGGATGAAAAATTTTTGCACCTCCTTCCGCGCTTGCTTCTGGTCCAGTTAGAAACGCGAGCAAAGTCGATCTGGCTGGCTTTTGCAGTCGCTGCGGGACCTTCCTCCCAAATCAGCTCTGCACTCTCGTTCGTGACCTCTCTTAAGAATTTGACTTTTTGCAGCTGTTCAGGTTGTTTCGTCTTTTCATAGAAATTCGCAAGACTACCGACTTGATACTTCTCAGCCCTCTCTACTTTCCATTCCAACTCCCTTCCAATCGCGATCCAAGACAAAGTTCTTCATAACCAAACGATAAGATGTCGATTCCAGATCTTATGCCCTACGATGGTAGTCTTGTGATAAGCGATCTAACCAGACTGACCAAAAGCTACGTCGCTGGCCAATATATATACGATTTCGAGAGCCGCCAGGTCACCCTCGTGTGCGCTTACTGCCGCGTCCGTCTCCATTGCCAATTCTTCGACACCAGCGTTTTCACCGGCGAGCCTCCGGTCTGCAAGCCCTGCGTCAACACTAGCTTGCGCGAGATGGGCTTTGTTGCTGAAGGCAGCCGAATCTTTATCGACCACTCAGCAACCGAGGAGCTACTCCATTGCCGCAAGTGCAATCAAGACGCGAAGCCCGAGTATTTCGGCTACGATCTGAAAACCGGCGCCCCAACTTGTACCTGTACAACTTGTAGCGCTCTCACTGATCTGGAGATGCCCCGCGAGAACGTTGCTCCCGAGAGACTGGCCACTAATACAGACCATAATACAGGCGAGCTACCCGCAGCTCAGCCCTCGAACAAACACGGTAACGGCGTAGACAGACAGAAGTACTACTGCAGCCGAGACAACGTCTGGAAATATTACTGCAGCCGCCACAAGGGTTGGAAAAACAGCCAGCTTTTCTCAGCTGGCTATTCAATCTGCGATGCCTGCGTTCAGCACTATCACGGGAAGAAAGCGGTCTGGATGGCCCAGGGCCTGTGTCTACGCGGCGGATGCCCAAAGGAAGACGCAACCAAGAGCCACTGTGAGAAGCACAGCGCGCAGATGAAACAATGGGGTATTAATAAAATGAGAAAGCGACAGGGCTGAAGAGAATTTACTGCATTAATACAAAGCCAATACCGAGCCGGAAGCATTGCTCGCCCTCGTGTTATGTTGTCTGTCCCAAATCCCGCGCTTTCTCAACTACCTACCTACATACCTAGCTAGCTGCTTACCTATATCTTTTGCGTTAATTTCTGCATTTGAAACCTTTTGGAGCAGTAGAAATGGACTTGTTGTTTTCTTCTATCTCTCTTGTATCCTTTTTCTCGTGTCAACCGCCACTCCCAGATATTGAGTACTAAGAGAGATGAAAGACAGCTTTTCTGTACCAAGATCTTCTGGCCTATTAGCGGTCCCCCGGCTGTCGATACTACAGCCGGAGTAACCTTGATAAGATGTTGATATTGAGTAGGTACTTGATCATTAACATTGGGGTATGTGCTATCTCGGCGGGAATCGAAAGCCCTCGCCAAGCTGTTATGTCACAACGAATTTTTCTCTTTGGATGAAAATGGATTTACAACAACTATAAGGTTGGTTTTTTTTATTGTAATTATTTAGGGACAATAATTCAGATGGAAGCATCATTGCATTTCATTCGGATGTTTTTGATCGATTAGTATTGGTCTGCCCCCGGCTTGAATGCGTACCTAGGCATTGCCTGTGTACCTATCTATCTCTCGATGCTTGACAAACAATGCCATAACAAATAACCACACCCGCGCACATACGATACGGCAAAAGGCCAGCTTATTTATACAGACATTAATGGGACAAATGTTAAGGATGGGCTTGATATTACAACTAAACTGAGCCCCTCAACCTCAACTTGCAAAGTGGACAAAACTTCCTGCTGGATCACCGACTCCGTCAAACGGCAATCTTTTTTTTTTCTTCTGGATGGGTTTACATTGATATGGACGAAGAGGAATGTAGTAGAAGGGATCTATATGCACGCAGGGAAATATAAGCTTTTTGAGGGGGGGGTGGGTTATCTGGTGAATCTGGTGTTTTGAGAGCGAAGATCGGACACCTCGAACTCGGCTTGCATCGGGCAGGGTCGATCAGCACCAGGAGTTTTACATTACCTCGTGATTAAACAGACCATGCAAGGTACGTAGTACCATGCGCAAGAAAGAGAGGTGAAGGCAAGCAGCCAGTGGTCGGACGGTACAGTTTATGGTTGCGGGGGCCCCCTGGAGCGCTTCAGTAAACAACGTGCGGAATGACTCGCCCGCAGCGTGACCAAAACCAATATGCCGCTTGTTCTGGGGATTAGCTTCGCCCGATGCTGGGAAAGCTGAGATCTCGTTAGAGGGTCCGACTATTTGGATCCAAGATTCTTTTTTTTTTTTTTTTAATAAGAAAAGCCTCGTTTGGTTCCCTCGTGATGTCCAGTGATGCTCTTGGCCATGTCACTATCTCAGGCGACGAGGTAGGTAGGTACCTACCTATCATTCCCGCGTCATTCTCACTTGGTAATTAGTAACTGAGGTATTATACATGCTTCCTGAGCCATTTTTCCCCCGTCTGTCTCTCTTTTATTCACACAAGCGGTAGATAGGTAGGTAGGTAGGCATTCAGGCTCCTCACGTAATCATCAACAAGTCTATGCACCCTTCTTAAATACAGTCCACAGCCTTATTTTAATTTCAATAACATTGTTGTTGCCTTACTGAAAAAGCTCGATTCTATCTAGGTATCTTCATGGAGTCCCGAAGTAATCATAGCATTAAAAAAAAAAAAAAAAAAGAAAAAAAAAAAAAAAAAAACTCGGCGGTTAACACACCAGCAAAACCAAAGTCCCTCGGGCGGTTGGTGCTAAGCCAACCCCCTCCTCAAACGCCCATTGCTCCAACAGCTCCCACAACAGCGGCAGCAGCAACACCAGCAGCAACCGCGCACCCAGTCTGCCTAGCCCTCCAGGCAGCGCCGGTCGACTGCGAGGTCGTCCCCGCGACCTGGCCGCCGCTGCTCGTCCGGGTCGCCGCCTGCTCCTCATCGATGACCGACTGCCCTGCCTCGACGTACCGCGTCGCCTGGGCCTTGTAGGCCGTCGCACACTCGGAGTAGTCGGTGGCGACGATGTACATGGCGCTCGCGGACACCCCCACCACGTCGGAGCAGTCCGACGCGAGCCGCCTCGCGGACGACTGGACCGAGCTCTGCCGGATGAAGCTGGTGGAGGCCGAGTAGTACTCCCTCCAGCCCGCCTCGGCTGCGGAGTCCCCGGGGAACGCCCGGGTCGGGGCGCCGGCCGAGGCGGCCGAGCAGAACGAGACGTAGTCGGCCGTCGCGTAGAACTTGAGCGCGCTGCGGCTCCGCTCCTCCCAGTCGTCGGCCGTCACGCTGTCCTCGGCGATCGAGCTCACCTCGCGTGCGAAGTAGGAACGCACCGCCGGGGGCGGAACCGGCAGGTCACGGAAGACGGAGTTGTAGGACGCGATGCATTCCGACGAGTGGGGGTCGGTTACGGCGGTCGGCGTGGTTTGTTGGCGCGCCGCGAGGAGGGCGGCGTGGCTGCTGTCTGGCCCAGGGGTGATGAGCGGCGGAGAGGGCGGAGGGGAGGCCGAGGTGCCTGTGGCCAGAAGGAGGGCGGCGGCCGTGGCCAGCGTCACGGCGGAAACGGGGTGAAAGCTGGGATGCATCTTTTGGAAGAGAAGGTTGGTGACAGGTGGTGTTTATGTGTGTGTGCGTCTTTCTTCTCTGTTTTTTTTTCCTTCTTGTTTCAAGACAAAACCAAAAGGTACCTTTCTACCTAAAGTAGTCGAGTCAGGCCGTCTGAGTGGGGATTTGAGCTGCGGGCGACGATGATAGAGAACAGCAAGATGTGGAAGGTAAGAGATCTTCCAAACTCTTATATAAATAAAGATAGGTAGCGAAAACCTTTCACTTGATTGTGTCTTTTTTTTTTTTTTTTTTTTTTCTATGCTGATGGGAGTAATGTCGTTGGTGCTTTCTTCACTGCGCCACCATCTTGGCTTGTAGTAGGCACCCTGCCGTCTCGCTTCGGCCCGTCCATCCTGAGGCGCTAGGGCCCAACTGGTGATGGTGGACTGGAGCGTTTGCCTAAAAGGGGAGGTAGATACCACTCTGCCTATCCACGCGACTTTGCAGAGAGGTCTAAGCCACCAAGAATCCCATGTTTTTGTAGGTGTCTGCACCATGGCATAGTGATTTATCTGGTTGGGCATTGCCTTGGCATTACCTGAGGGTGCCGACATCCGAGTATGCCTAGGTACCCCATATGCTAGCCAAAAGCCAACCACGGTTGCCAAGGTCGAACTCAATATCCCAGGTATATAGCTTTAACCCTGTGGTATCCAGGCCAGTCGCCTGGTCTTTTTCCCACGCTCCTGCTCTGCTCACAAGTGCAATATAGGCTTCTATTAGAACCAATCCATTCACTAATTTCAATGAGGGTGTAAATGGCCAAAGTGGTCAGCTATTAATCAGTGATTTTTAACCTACCCTCTTTGAGGGCCAAGTGACCCAGGTTCAATTCATTCGCGTGGCTGTCTTTTTCGACCACTTTTACACCACCCACTTCCATCACTTACAGGCCGGTATTTTTTTTTTTTTTTTTTTTTTTTTTTTTTGCCATTGCAATACTGGCTTGCCTGGGTAATAAGTGGTCTCTGGTATGCGCCTTGGGGTGCCGCTTAGTATCAGGGTTTAGGGTTATACCCGGGCAACTAACTGATGCTTGGTATTTGGCGAGGCACTCCCACTTTTGGCTACCATAGTTGGTTTTTGGCGATGATTGTTTCTGGGGATACCATATCCACCGTGGGATAGCCTTGTTGCCCAGCAATTTCCCGCTGCGGTAGGTAGTCGGTCTCTAAAAAACAGAGATTCTTTTTCTCATATTATATGTAGCCACACCTAGTCGTGTCAGACAGGTTATCATCAACAGATAGATTATCAAACGCAAACCCAAATCATTCATCAAAAGGCCAAGCCCTCTTAAACTCGTCTCTCTTGGCCTCATCCTCCCCAAACAACCCCTCGGCCATCTGGTCCCTCGCTTGGCTCAGCATGGCCTTGACCATCTGATAATCCTTCTCCGTCGTAAGCCCCTTATCAGGCCAATCCTCGCCCATTTGCTCCTGCAGCTGGCCCATCAAATCGACACCTGTCGACGCGGCATCCATCTCGCTCCGAATCGTCGTCACGGCCTCGTCGTCCCCCGACGGCTCCAAATCCAGCGCCAGCCCCGCCAGCAGCGACTCGCCAACCTCATACACGCGCCGGGCCACGTGCAGCACGTTCCCCTCGGTCGACTCCTGGAACTTTGCTAAATCATCCAGGGCCGGCGCCTTCTTGCGCACGAGCCGGCGCCAGGCGATGCTGAGTGCCAAGTCGGCGTACGCCGTGAGGGCCGCTGCGCGGTCGGGCTCCGACATGGCTGAAGTGTCGGGTGGAGGGGGCGGGGTCATGTCGTCTTCTTGTCCTCCTGTGTTGTTTTCGTTTTCCGAGGCGGAAGCGTACGAGTAGTCAAGGAAGGCGGGCTGGGCAGCGTTGTGGTCGAATAGCGGGGCAACCTGGACGCCCTGCCAGTCAATCACGGCTGTGATGCGGGTCGGGTCGGACGGGTCGACAAAAACGTTCTCGCCGTGCAGGTCATCATGCCACAAGAACGGGGACGCCAGGACGGGATCGGCGGTTGGTAGGATGCGCGGGAGCAGGCGGTCGTGGGCGGCCAAGGCGGAGAGCTTCTTTGCGGGAGTTGGCATGTAGAGCTCCGGGGGCGGGCCGGTTATCAGGACCATCTGCTTGGCTGGGGGCAGGCGTTGGATGGCGGCACGTTCCCGAGCGGCGATGGCGGTGCGGTAGGTGAGGGCTGAGGCCCAGGGGCCGCGGTCGCACTGGAGAGATGAGCGGTCGGCGTCGTGCCAGTCGCGACCTATTGCGGGGCCGATGGCGAATCCCTTGCCGACGGCGAGGGAGGACGGCCCGGCGTCGGATTCATAGTACAGACTCCCGTAGCCGGGGAAGGGGAAGGCCAGCCAAGATTGGTTGTAGGAGAGCACTTGCATGAGCACCTTGAGCTTATCGGACAGGCTCATGCGGTCCCAGAAGCGGTCGAGCGGCTCGCCTTGGGCCTTCTCCATGATTATATACTCGGCGCCCACGCCGTTATCGCCGGCCCGCGAGCTCCATGCATGGACCTTGGGGGCGGGCGTTTTGAGAACCTCGCGAACAAAGTCGATGGTGGCGACCTCGCTGGCTGTCGTGTAGTGCGGCACCCCGGCGTTGGGGTTCGGGACTTTGGCGATGACTTCTCGGCCGTCACTCATGCGCAAGATGTATGCCTTGGTGTACATGCCGTCGGGGCACTTGGTGACGGCAATGCAACTCTCTGCTCCAATAGAAGAGGCAGCGATTTGCGCAAGCCGGTTCATGTCGAACCTGACTGTCCGCTGCTGCATCTGCCGAGCTTCGTCAAAGACGAATCGCCCGCGGGTGAAGGCGAAAAGATTCAAGTCATTGTTCCAATCCGGTCTTGCCGTGCTCATGGACGCCATGCTGGAGCGGGAAGTGATGATGGGGATTGAGGTGCGCGAGGTTTTGGCCGGAACTTGAAAGAAGCCTTTCAGGCGCGGGGGCTTGAGCAACTTGAAACCCTTTCGTAGGAAAGCGGTCATTGGAGATAGACACGGTGATCTAACGTCTCGGAATTGGCGGGGTTGGACCTGAGTTGTTGGAGGCGTTTTGGCCTGTTGGGGTATATGAGCAATTTCGGTCGTTTGCGTTGGGCCAAGACGATGATAGTCCGCGGCGGAGTTTTGAGCTGAGGACGGCACAAGTTGCTATCTTGGGAGAGGGACCCGCCATTCAGCAACCCCGCAATTGATCTGTGCTCCGCTTGGACCCACTGGGCTGGAAAAGTGGCAGAGAGAAGGAAGGGCACAAGATGGAAGGAGTGTCAATTTGAGCATCTGTCTAGTCTACAGTATAGCAATGCGAATACGAGATCTTATGGAAGGCTAGAGATGCAGATGGAACCTGCGGTGTCTCCCCCAGATCTAAGCTATCCTTATCCCAAACAGCCTACTATCAAACAGTGGGAACGGCGCAGTTTAATCATGCGCCTGTATCTCACGCCTCAGGATGGCACGGTATTGCGATGGGCTGTCGTGCCCACACACGCAAAACTCTGTATTCGCGCCCCATCACCTATTTACAGCCATCGGCCTAGCCGTACGGTGTTTGCAGTATTTCAATTTTTACCCAGGTATTTGGCTTCTGACCCACGTAGGTACCCAGCCTTCTACAACACACACACCTCATAACTTCAACCTTTTCCAAATTTGCGTAACTCTTGCTAAAACAACAAGCAAAACACCGCAACCACCTGCAACCCAAATAAAATTTATTGCGTTCAACTGCCCTGAATTTTTCTCTTGCGAATGGCCTTGATTTTAGAAGTTGGGCATCAAATTCGGGGGTCTCAAGTTATTTTGTACTCTGACTGACTTGCTCGCTGGCACACTTCCCCGCTAGACCTCGCATAACTTCCCGGTCCTTCCACAGCTTCCTACAGTAGTTACTATGTACGGGCACGGCTGCCCATTGCGATGGATCAGGTCGCAGTGTTCAACATAGCCCTGGCGGACCAACTGCTG
The DNA here is from genome assembly GCA_033576145.1 of Cladorrhinum samala. Lineage (NCBI taxonomy): Eukaryota > Fungi > Ascomycota > Sordariomycetes > Sordariales > Podosporaceae > Cladorrhinum > Cladorrhinum samala. The sequence goes on along the minus strand of MU864949.1, from coordinate 227,259 downwards.
TGCCAGGCGAGGCGAGCGCCTCGGGCCTTGGTCGAAAGATTGGCCCAACGTGAAACGCGCAACATCTAGACTAGATGCTCTCGGCCGCGAGGCTCTTGTCCTCTAGCGCAGAGCCGGAGGGACAGCGCATTTTCTATATAGCTGCGATATCCTCCCCTCTAGAGGACCAAATCATCTTCAGCAGTAGCATCAATCATCACAATATCAGCATTCACAGAATCCAAACACTACCTTAGTAAACCACCTCACAAAAAAAAAAACGACCAAACATGTCTGGACCCGCCAAGACCGCTCTCGAAGCCCTCAAGAAGCATGTTCTTGCATCAAAGTCCAAGATGAAGAAGCTTGTCACAGACACAGCCGCCGCCAATGGGACTCGTGCCCAGCCTGCCAGGACCACTACCAACGACTCATCGATCGGCAGCCGCCTCGACTTTGGCCCTCTCGCGTCAAAGACCCGCAACTTCAATTTCCAGCTCAATAAGAACGCCTCCAACAGCAGCGTGAAGAAGCTGGCTGCCAAGGACAGCCACAAAGTCTGGTCAACAGCATCGGTCGAAACGGATGCCAAGGCTACCGACGATCAGATCAAGACAAAAGTCGAGAAGCTGTTTAAGGACTTGGAGAAGAACATGAAAGACAAATAAATCATGGGACACACTCACACTGTTGGGGAGAGGGGGGCGGAAGGGGAGGGAAGGGGAGGGAAGGGGAGGGAAGGGGAGGGAAGGGGGGCTTGCTGGCGAACCCTGAAGCATTAATATAGACTCTTGCGGTGGATTAGTTGTCGTTTTTGCTCTCTTGTGATTTAGATTATGCAAGGGGGTACTTTTATATCTATAAAAAAGAGAGTCTCTTTTCGGAAACCTTATGAACCATCTCCGCCTCTTGTAGACGGTAGCAGTAAGTTCCAGTTCTACTTACTGCCAGCCCACGTCTTAGTATTCAGTCGTGCCCTCGATCGGATCGTATTCATCCTCTTCCAGATCTTCCTCCTCCTCCGTATCGCCATCACCAATCTCTTGTCGGTCGTACTCGTCGATATCGCGGCTGGGGTTTAGATGGTGCTCGCCATACTGGCCGTCGATCAGAACGACCCGTCCCGCTACCTTCAGGAAAAAGCCGGTAGGGTTGGTGACAGAGGGGTCCTCTCTGAGCGTAGCTGACTCCATGACCTTCTTTGTCGACATATAGACAGGCCCGGTAGCGTGGAGAGATGCCGGCGATAAGCGGATTATCGGCGCCGGGCCCCGTCCCGGTCGACGGACCGCGTAGGTATTGACCCAGTTACAAAAGTATTCGCAAATAGCGTCCTTGGAAACGCCCTCAAAGGCTACGCGATCTTCCATCTCGGTCCAGGAGAGGTAGGGTAGCAAGCGTTCCTTAGGTACGCGACCGTCGGATCCAATTATCAATAACGCATATCAAGATGGCCCATAAAACGCTCCTATGCCTCGTCGTCGTCATGATAGGTAGTTAACGCGATAGATGAGAAATCCCCATTTAGGGTGACGCGGCTTGAACAGACCCCGAATGGTCGCACCATTACGCAGCAACTCGATCGTCGTCTTCCTCCTCCGGGACGAGGGGCGGAGGCATCTTGGCGGCTGCGCGGCCGGCAGGAGTAGGACTCGACATGGTCGTCCCTGTCGACACTGCTGACGATGGTGGTTGTGGAATGGTGAAAAGACGATTGTCCGATGACCGCCTGATGCGTGTCCCGGGGGCCGGCGCGGCGGTGGAGCGGAGCGCGACAGCAGGAGTTGCCTGTCGACGGGCTGGCCGAAGGCGGCGTGCGGGAAGAAAAGAGCGGAAATGAAAAGCCTGAGACTTAATTTCATCCTCCAAACCCGATGTGTCGTCCTGCAGCAAAGTCCGCATTCCTGGTCTGGAAATTAGTTGAGGACGCAACGTCACGTCCTGATGGCTGCGGACAGAGATTTTGCGGAAAGATGGCCCGAGTCAGGCGAATCGGGAGGGGTTAACAAAAAGCCAAAGCATTGTTCGCTCGAGGCTACGGAAAATCTCGCTTCGAGCTCGCTGGTCGCATTCTTCGAGAAATATATTGTAACAGACGAATGACTCTTGACGAATCAACTGAACGACGTTTAAACTGTATACCGGCATTGGCTGCTTGTTGTCCAATGGCTTTCAGCAACCAGGGAATGACCGCTCCGGAGTGTCGGGAATCGAGGTTGAACTCTGCTCGGTAAAGACATCGCACGGCAAGGTCCGCCTTCATTGCGACGAGAGTTTCAGGAGCATTGTTAATTTCCATGTTGCGTTGTAACGCGGCCTTGTGGTCTGGTGAAAGGTTGGGTAGAGAGAGGTGGCCAGAGGGACTCTATGAAATATCCTAGAGAGGTGCTGTGCCAGAATCAAGTACAACGCCGATTGTTATTATCTTCTACGGCGCAAGAGGAGGCTATCCGACGCCCCGTGCAACCTTCTGGCGAGTGAACTGGCGCAACGTCTGTATGATCATCACGGGCCGTCACGGTAGTGAACAAACTGCCCCCAGTTCAACGGCATTGCTCCTCTCCTTTGCCCTTACCGCTATCACCGCCTCTCGCAGTGCCGCAGCAACGCCATCATTATCCTAACGCACCCCCTCTTATCCGAGCAACGCCCTGTAGAATCTGCTTGCAGCCTGTACGCATGTCCTATCACTAGACGGCCACAAACAACTCACTACATAAGAAAAGCCGGCCATCTGGAATCCACTTATCATATGGATCACTTCGTCTGATAATTCCGCCGCTCTGTTTTCTGCTGTCGAACATGCTAATTCTGAGACCCGCTGCACAGTAAGGCGGTCCTGCGCCGGTGCTGTTCACGGTAGGATCAGTCTGCTGTTGGAAGGGTCTTAGTAGTCCGTGGATCCGTGACAAGCGAAGTGTGCGGCAGAGCAGTGCCTCCTCAGGCTTCTGCCGCTAACGGACCACGCTCCCGAGGCATCCGCAGAGCCGTCGGAATGCCGGCTGCATGTCTCAACCTTGAGCTGGCATCGTTCGTAATCGCGACCAAAGCGACGGCCTAGCTACGTACCTATCTACTCGAGGCAGTCCACACAGTTGTTGAAGAGACCATGTAGGGCAAGTTTGCGGGCCTTTTCTGCCTATCAGGGAGCGCACTTAACACCCAATCAAGGTCAAAGTTTATTAGGTATATTTCAATATGCTTGAAAATGGGTTAGATAAAATCACCTTGGACTTCGTTTAGATTTGTGTATAGAACAAGAAGAAAAAAAAAGAGTGAGAGAGAGAGAGAGAGAGAGAGAGAGATAGAAAGAGAGAGAGAGGATAGAAATCTAAAATAAATAGATTTTAACTTTTACTTTTCCTTGTTATTTGTATCTCTTAATGCCCTATATCTATACGAGCAGAGGGAAAATAATATCACTCATCTTTGCTCCCTTTATTCTCTATTTAAGCACATTCCCCAACTAAATTTGTTGGTAGCTAAGCTAAGCCTATACTTATCCGCCTCCTGAAAAAGTATTGGTTTCGATCAATTTTTTTTTAATTTTTTTCAAATCTTTTTCAAGTTTATCTCCATGGAATCACTCCAGTAGCCAAAAAAAACCTTTTCTCATAAATAAAGGTACAGATAAGAAACCCAAAAAAAGAAAAACCCGAGAATTGTGATGCTCCCCTTTCTAATAAGATAGGTAGATGATTGTCAGGCAAACAAAAACTCTGCCTCATCCCAACCAACATATTTGTCAAAGTACAACGAGTTTTCAACCCCCCTTATCAAGCATTCCCTCGCGAGGTTTGCCTGTCCCCGTCTCCCATAAATTTTCGAGAGGTGATAGCTCGCACACCTACCCAGTACCTTGTCCTTTTCCCCACCAGCACCACCACCACCACCACTACTACTACTACTACTACCGCTTGATCCCCTGTGCGCACCCTCCACAACTGCCCTCAGTAATTCTTCAGCCTTTGATTCGTCCCTGTTGGCAAGCAGCCGAACTCCTTCCTCCAACATCCCCACCAGCCCCCTTCCCGGGCCACCAGTCCTCACCCCAGCCGACATCTCAAGGGGGGGATCTGGATCAGAAATCAGACAAGTCTCGGACCACTGCCTCGACATCTTTCTCCTCTCCTTCCACCCCTGCCCAAGTTCCTTTTCGACCATTAAGTCGTCCCCCATGGAATCATTGTTTTTTTTATCGTCATCATCACCATCCAAAACAGGAAACCCCTCCGCGTCCTCCTCCAACCCCAACACCCCTATTTCCATTCCTTGGTTATGAACCCCAAGTATCCGGACCATCCTCCGCAGCACAGCAATCAAAAACCGCTCCGCGCTCTCCTTGTACCCCGCTTCCCCATCCACGAACAGCAGTTGCGCTTCCCCTTTGCCGACTTGAAGTTGTTCTTCTTCGCCACCACCGCCTTTGGTAATACCGCTCGGGACGGCGACCTCGTGCCCGCAGACCCTCATCACCTCCCCAAGGATCTTTTCGACGACCTCGCTCTGCTCCTCCCAGAACCCGGCCGCAAAGTTTATGATGTACCATGTCCTTGTCCCGATTATGCTGGTGCTCAGCGGTTCCACCATGGCAAATGCCCGGTTGAAGGAGGCGAACCTCTTCCACTTCCCCGGGGCTTCGCGGGGCGCCGCGTGCCGGAGGAAGGAGAGCTTCCACCGGATCGTGGAGAACCACTCGAGGCTCCGCGTGCTTCTCAGCCAGTACTCGGTCGTGCCCCACGTCTTGTCGCCGTCCTGGAACATGGTGGTCGCGTACAGCGCGGAAAGGAGGGATTGGAACTCGACCAGGGTAGGGAGTCTGGAGGGACTCGTCGGCGCCGAGGAGAAGCGGCTGGCGGGGATCAGAGGAGGACCGACGGGGGCGGCGATGGAAGATTGGGTCAAAGCTGCTGGAGCTGGAAATGGGGGATGTGATAGGCGTCGAGGACCCGGGTTGCTTCCCGCTAACGGGTTCGGCGAAATAGGGGTCAGGAGGATCGAGCTGGAGAAAGGAGGGGCTGTGAAGCCCTGAGAGGGCGAGGGCGACGGGTTTGGACCGAATTCCGAAGATGAGGACGGCGACGAGATTCGAATCGGTTCGGCCGGGCCGATTTGACGATTGGCGAAGGGGTCGGTGAAAGGCCGGGCTGGTTGGTCCTGGGAATCTGAAGAGCCTTTGACCTGGATCGTCGGGGGAGGCGTGACGCAGGACACCTCCCGAGCGGACGGTCCGACAGGGGTCGTGATCAACAGCTGCGAGATGTTGATTCCCTTGCGCCGAATGTAGCTGTTGACTCTGTCCCAGTCTACCTCGCGGCCTCTAATCATATAGGTGGACTTGACCTTGCCCGCTCGTTCACGTTCACGGCGGAGCCGGAAGAGCTCGACGACTTCGGATTCCTTGAAGTTCTTATCAAGGCCCCAGGACTTGATTCGGGTTTTGTACATACGTTGACTAAAAGATTTCCTGTAGGTGAGTAAGGTGTGTGTGTGTGTGTGTGTGTGTGTGTGTGTGTGTGTGTTTTTGTGTGTATGTGTGTGTATAGAAACCCCCCTCCGGAAAAAAAAAAAAAAAAAAAAAAAAAAGATCACTTACGTTGCCCTGAATCCATGTCTGTCCTCCATAATCTTCATGACGTCCTTGAGGGGCAAGTTCTGAGCCTGATACAGCTCTTGGATCGTGGGCCGGTAGAGGTCCCACTCATCGCCGCCCACCCATCCGACGGACGAACGGCGCCGTTCTTGGGTTGGTGAGGCGGGAGTCATGGTTGTGCGGCTGGGTGCCAGTGGTATTCGTTCTGGCATGATATCATGGTCCCATCGATGGCGTGCAACATCTTTCCCCTGCCTCCTCTCCTTCTGTTTTCCTTTCTCTTTGCGAAAAAAAAGAGGGGGAACGAAGGCTGAAAAGATTTTAAAAAAGGTCAAGTGGCAACCCCTCCTCTTCTCAAGGCAGCATTCAGCCTCCGAAAATCAATACCGCTGCGCCACAGCCTGATTGGATGGGGTCACCAAGACAGAGCAAGGACGAAATGAACACGGCCAGAGGGGTCACTCCAGGCGGCGAGCAGGCCGGCCATATGGGTGCGCCCTGTGGTGAGCCTTTTAGGTCAGACGAGTGGAGCGACACCGACCTTTCTTGGTTGGCCGTTGAGCGACGGATAGCCGTTGGCAGAGAAGCCGTTGGGTGGGGGGAGGGGGCTACCCTACTGCAGGATGGCGGATGGAGACTGGTGTGGAGGAGGGGGGAAGGGGCTCTAAAGGTATTTCCTCTCTCCCTCCCTGGCGCGGGCTTCTCGGTCCATTGCACGGGACCCGACCCGCCGAGAGGTCAATGACTAAACATGCAGTCTGTGTAGTAATAGAGCACCCATCAGCAGCGTATCTGGCAGGAAGACAGTGAGATGGTTGTATCAGAACACGCGGACCTCGGACTCATCGGAAGCACAACCAAATCTGCGCTGCTTGGCTAGGCATCTTTTAAGGGACAAAGTCCCAACAGGGTCCGGCGCATTTCACTGGGAAATAAAAGAAGACTTACACAACAGGCCAACAGTCGGGACGTGCCGCTCTCGTCCCCCATACACTACACCATGAACCTCGTGACGCGAGTGGACCCCCGGAATGTTCTGGCCACCTTGCCCAACCACCCTGCCATCTCGTTTTTCTGTTTTTTTTTTTTTGGTGGGCGCCGGGGGGGGGGGGGGGGGGGGGTGTTTTTTTGGTTGTATTTTGGTATGGTGGTTGTACCCCCCGGGGGCTTACAGAAACAAACCGCCCAGGGGACCGTGGGGGGTCGATCGAAACCCACAGCCAA
>MU864949.1:0-220453 GCA_033576145.1 Cladorrhinum samala | reverse complement strand
GCGAGGCCTGGTTGTCCGTCCCCTCTCTCGGTCACGGGTGCGTGGTTTGTGGGTGGGGGGGGGGGGGGGGGGGCGGGGCCCGCCCCCCCCCGCCCCCCCGCGGTTGTTTTTTTGGTTCTATTTTCTAATCGTTGTTATCTCCCACTGGTGCTTACTTCTACATACCGCAAATGGGACCGTGAGGGGTCGATCGAATCCCTCCTCAAAGTGGGCAGACTGGGATGCGTCAGGAGCATGGGGGGAGTAAGAATGAGCTAGACAGCACTGCCACGCTTCGGATCCAAGATCCATTCCGTGATTGGGTGGAACAAGGTCTCAAAAGGTTCCCGCATATCAGCTTACGGTATCAACCGACCGAATGTAAAAACTCTCCGGCTTGTCAACTTCTCGCCGGCCGAGGGAATTGCCCAGAAGAGCACTTTTGCCCCGACAAAGGGACGTTGCAGATGATCCATGACCGTTTCGCTACCCGCCCTGACAGGGGTTGCTCTCATCGTCATCAGCATAAATACAGCGAATTCGTGGGGAAAAGGGGTACATGCTAACGAAGTAAGATCCAACCCCCCCCTTTCCAAAAAATAAAAACAAAAGCCACAGGTATACAAAAATAAACGGAATACAAACAATCAACATGCTTCTATTTGCCCATGCCCATGCCCCTTTTTTTGTAGTTGTATGGCGCCGTAATCAAACCGAAACGCCACGTTCACCATTGTCCTCGCCAGCGTTGAAGCGCCTGACCACACTCGTACCTATTTAGGTATGCCACTCAAAAATGCCTTTCAATGCTAGGGGGAACCCATTCTGGAGAACCACAGACGTGGTCCACTCGCCATCGGTCTATCCTCGATTTCATCCACCCGCTCGTAAAGGTGAGGTCCTCTTTGACTACCCTGAACTGCTCCTCTCCTTCTATCTGCGTCTTGGGGTCCTTCTGTTGGTCAGGCACCTTCTTCTCGTTTGTTTCGGGGGCCTTGCCGCTCCCAAGTGTTATGTACGGCATAAGCACGCATTTCTTCGTGTCCTTGCCTTGCCAGTGGTACTGCAGGCATGAGTCACTGTCTTGGCAGGCCTGTCGGCACGCTTCCAATGTCTCCACATATGTATCTCTTCCGTGAGCCAATCGGTCCCAGACGGGATTCTCCCAGTCGTGGCGGACGTCGGGCTTTGCAGGAGAGAGAAGCTCGAATACATCCGAGTAGAGCAGAGGCCGCCCCAGCTTTCGGGTGCGACTTTCCCATCGCCAAAAAGCCTCCATGTGCTCAACCTTGAGTTTGTGCATAGTCAGGAACGGTTGGCACCACATTCGGTCCGTGAAGGGGATCGTGTGCGCTGCGTATGTGTTGAAGAGCGGAAAGAAGCCGCTGAGAGGAACACCGGCTTTCCACAAGGCCCAGCCCAAGACTGAATCGCCGCAAGGATCGTCCCGCACCAACTCGTGCCACTTGATGGCAAATGGAGGATCAATAAAGTGGCCGTCGGGTGAAGTTCGACGCGCAAAAAGCTTCTCCATGGCTCCTCGTGAAAGCACAAAACCGGGGCCGCCATTTGCGAACCAGGTATCCACCTTCTTCTTCTCGTCCCGCCGTCCGGGAGACGGGCTTCCCATGTACCAGGGCGCACTCGGATCGAGGGTCGACAGGAATCGAAACATGTTGTCCCACGAAACATATGTGTCGCTCTCGTAAAAGACATAAAAGTCGCGGCCCGGGCGCATTTGCCACGCGCGCTCCACCTCGGCGAGGAACTTATACTTGTCGAGGCGCCAGCCATTTTTGCCCCTCGCTGGATCGTTATCGACCGTCAGCTTGTTGGCGCGAGATAGCTCGGTCAGCTTTTCGTAGTTGGCAAAGTTCGTATTGGGGTTGCCCTCGGCGTCGTTATCGCGGTAGGCTTGGGGGAGGTTCGCGAGGATGTCGATAACGTTGCGCCCGTGGACGACCTGCTGGAGATCCGAGAAGATGAGCAGCTCGTCGATGCCAAAGCACGCCGAGACGCTGCGGAATTGCGCGTCGATCATCTTGGGATTTTCGCCATGTCCCATCTTCAGAACAGGCTGAATGCGCTGTGTCAAGTGGTGGGGGAAGGACGCGCAAAGCTCCTCGGTCGTCTTGTTGTTGACATCATCGTAAGCCACGGGGAAGAAGGCGCTGGTGGTTTCGAACGGATAGAAGGCAGGCGGCCCTTGCTGGCGAGCTTTTCCAATCAGCAGTGCTGGAGGCCATCCCGGCTGGCTGTCGGGATCCTGACGCGACCAGCTCAGAAGGAGTAGCGTCACCGAGACGGCGCTGACAACGGTGACAATGCGGGCAAATCGTCGATTCAGTCCGAGTTGCGACAGACCTCCGGCGACGGGTGAGAGCATTCTCGACATGTCTTTCCAGGCATCTCTGGAGGATTCAAGAGCCGCTAGGTGTCATGAAAACGGCCTGACCGCAGAAAAGGTTACTATTAATCTTCAATGCAGGGGTTGGGGGAAAAATTGAAGAGTGGGATTTTGGGTTCAGGATGGTAGTGTAGGTAGCATGGCTGCTGACAGGCGCGAGCAGGGGGTTAAGCATCCTTGCGATATCAATCCCAAAAGGCACCGCGACAGCTCCACACAAGAGGCCCTGTTCGGCATTGACGAGTTTTCGGTTTTTGATGGCGGGGTGGATTATTGGTTGGAGAGTCGCCAGGCAGCTGGGTATTTCTGTGATTGGCCCAATGTCCGGGCTGTTGGTTGGGTTCTTCATTTTTCACCCATTTTTGGTTGTCTCAACTCGACATTCTGGAAGAAGACTGGAAAGCAGTGGCTGCATAATTAATCATTACACAGTGCGTGCACCATAAACCGGGGCAAATGACTCGACCGCTGCGACATGGTTGGGAGGTGTGGGCTGTGGAGCTGTGGAAAGAAGAGAAGGCATCCATCTTTCTTTATTTCTTGGCGCATTGCCAGCAAGCAACAGAACAACCTTACGTCCCCGCATTTCCTGAGCGGCATGTCGGTGTGTTTTTCCTCAACATGGCACATTGCACGCAAATCCTTGATTGGCCTAGGGCGCACCGTTTCGCGTTTTCGCTCCTTCGGATGACTAGTCGGTGGATTTGAGAAGCCATCATCCCAGTAGTAGCACACGCGGCCCCCGAGCAGGCAGCAGCAGACCGACGGATGGGTTGGGGTACGTAAGTGCCGTTGAAGTTACCATGGTATGTGTGGTGGTACGTATATAAATGAGACATGTCACCTCACGTGATGGCAACGAGCTGGTTGGCATTCCATCTTTATTATTAATTATTTAGTATACAACCAACAGTGAATCGGCAAGCCATAATGCTTGAACTCCGGACTTGGAGATTTTGCTTCGGATTTTGGAACCCATAGCACGGGAAGGTGACAGCCAATTTTTAGGTCCCTCTTATTTCGGGAACTAGGTACAAAGCTGTTGAGCATAACATAAAAAAAAAAAAAAAAAAAAAAAAAGTTGGAGGACGTTAACGGTACCAATTCTGTCAATCACCATGAAATTTAAACTTCCATCGCGTAATCTAAGAAATGGGGGATCAGCGCGGTCTTGCCCGACCACTTCGGATTTTCCCTGCGTGAACTGGAGAATTCAAATCATTCCTTCTCTGAGCATCTGGGGAAGTCTGTCCCACGACGAGGCGTGCGTGATATTCAGGTTGTAGGAGAGAAACATGGACTTCGGGCGCTACTCCCCGGGATCCAGAACCTCAAATTGGAAAAACTCTTCCGCGTGCTGGGTGAGTGAGTGGTATGCGCAGGGCGATTTCATCAGTTGATATTCACTGGTCAAATTGCTCCCATCAATACCCAAATATTGGTGACCGACAGCGCCCAGAGTGGCCTGCTTCGTGCCGCAGCGCAAGATGCGTGAACCCGATTCAGAGGGCATTGATATCCGCTACAATCCGGGCCACTGCGAGGATGACGAGCTTGAGGAAGGTCCGTCGCCCGGATTCGCGTCCTTGGTCTCGGACTTTGAGAGCACCTTACCGAGCACCAGCCACCTCGCCCAACTCCCAGGCAGTCTGGTGCACTGCGTTGCTTGATACCTAGAAGATCTGCCCGACACGATGCCGCTGGACGTGGAAGGTTTTCTTCTGTGACCTCGCTTCTTCCAAACACAGCGTGTTAGAGTCATGGAAAACGCCCCCCGGCCGCTGGATCAGTGTCGGCGGGGTGAGTTACGCCTCAATTCGGAAAGCTCTCGGGTGGGCCCTTCACCATACACCCGAGTTCTAGAATCCTTTGGGCGGATGTTTTTCACCGCGGTCCAAGGAGAAAACAGTCCATGTGACGACGGGGCGCAAGCGCGGGCAGGAAGTCTGTCGATGATCTCAAAGGATCATAAACAGCTGGCACTCGAAATGGCCCTCAGCACCATTGAGAGGGCATCTGATTATTTACCCTGCGCCCTCGTCGAAACCCTGCCAGTGTCGGGAGAAGCAAAGTGCACTAGAGATTTCCGAGTTTCAGGCTGGCAGTTTGTGAGACCGTTTCTCTAAGCACTCTAAGCACAAAGTGGTTAGGGAATCGATTTACATGACATGGTGACGAGAGACCGCTTATACCTACAATATATATTGTAACGGGTGTCCCGATCTATTGGCTAGCTTAAGAATGATTACTGTCCCTGGTATTCTTGCCGGCCAGAGTTGAGAAGAGTTGTGGCATCTACGCACCGCAGTCAGTTAAACGCCAAAACCCCAGATATCCAAACTGTAGAATTCTAGTGAACCTCCATCATCCATGGCCCGGGCTCCGGGCATATCCATAACAATCATTACTCTTGCGAGCCAAAACTTCCTGAACGATGCTCTGCCAAAAACTCTCGGACCAATTCATCCTCGCTGAGGCTGCTTTCCCTCCCGAGCGCAGGGTTAGCAGCAGAAACCAACAAGTCAGGCGGCACCTCATTATCACTCTCCTCCGCCGTCGTATCTCCCCTATCTTCTTCCTCGTTGTGGAGGTCCACCAAGTCCGCATGCCCACCACCACTGACACGATGTCCACTGCTCTGAGCATCACTAGTAAAAGCGACAGATGCGTCTAGCCTCGCCCCGGAATCCCTCATGCTCATAGACCTCCCCAAATGCGGCGTCTCTGCACCTTCTTCCTCCTTGTCCCTTTCATCCCCCAGGTCGACTCCCATATCCTCTAGCGTCTTGGACAGCAGTTCGTCCGCGAGCTTGTAAGCCCCAAGCTCAGCTCCAATCGCACAGATCAGCAAATTCCACCCCTTGACCTCTGCCACTCTATACTTCTCCTCTAACGCAGCACTGACCTCCCGCACCTTGAGAAGCTGTCCATGAACCGCCTCCTCCGGCGTCTTCCTCTCAGCACCAGTCCCTTCACTGTCCAGCGCCTGGACTAATCCCCTCTCATACTCATCAACTATTCCAACAGCCGCCTTCCAAACTTCCACTCCTTCCTCCAAAGCCTTCCTATCCCTATCAACCTCGACCTTTCTCCTCTCCAGCAACGCCACCTCGCCCTCCCACCAATCCCTCGCCATGTCCGGGGTTCTCCTTTCCGGCTTAAGCCTCAAAAACTCTGCCCCGCCCGGATCCCCCCGCCCGTCTTCACCGACTCCACCAATAACCTCTAGATCCAAGGGTCTTACCCCCGGTCTTCTCAGAATCGTTCCCAGCTTTCCTTCCACTTCTTTGAGCGCCCCTTTGTATCCCGACAGTCCGGCCTCCCTCCTGTTCCTTACATCGTCCACTTTGGCATCCAACCACCTCTTCCTGTTTCTCAGTCCAACCAACCTCTCCTCGAGTTCTGCGATTTCCTCGGCTACCTGCTTCCTCTCGTCTGACAGCTCCCTCAGTTCTCTTGCCAGCGGCTCTTCCTTATCCTCTTCCAAACCATGCAATTCCTCTACTATCCCTTCCTGCTGCGACGACAGCTTCCTCAGCTGAGCTAGCGCCTGCTTTCTTGCGGAGAGAGCGGCAGCCAACGTGGCATCCTCCTCTGCTTTTAGATCTGCCAGCAGAGTGATGTACCTGGCCAACCCCGCGCGCGCTTCGGATAATGATATGGGTCGGTATTTGGGCTGGCGAACCGGTATGACTTGTCCTGTCGAGGGGCTGATGCTTGTTTGCGCAAACGCTACATGCTTCGACGAGGTCATGGAGGTTGAGGCGTCTGTGTAGTGGGTGCCGGTCGGCGTCGAGCTGCCTGCTTCGCTCGTGCCGGCGGAAGTTGGGCCCGGTTGAACCGCATCGCCCAAGTTTCCTGCCAAACCGACCGACTGGGCGTCCAGAAGGCGCTGCAGCTCTTTTTGTAAAGTTCGTTCGCGTCGCTGAAGGGTCCGCCAGACCGAATCGGGTTCATGGTCGCGCGGAGCCGATGTCGTGCGTCTGTGGGAGGAGGAGGACGGAGAGGAACGGTCGAGGAACATGCTGCCGATTCCGCGAGCAATAGTTGAAGCATCGAGTCTGGAGGGTTCAACTTCTTCTTCATCCCGGTAGATCATGCGGGAGGCGGCTATTGGCGGCGGCGGGCCGTTGAACAGGATGCGACTAGGCGGCTTTGTCTTGGAGAATGATCCCGCGTTGCTAGTGCGGCTGCTCAGGGCACTTGTTGACGGGGAAGAACTCCGGCGCTCCGACGAGGCCTTGCGGTTTCGCCATGTTTCGGGCGAGAGAAGTTCATCCTCGGGTCTGGGGGACGGGCGGGGTGAGAGCTCCGAGAGATCGTATTCGCTCGTCTTTTTTCGGATCGGGGGGCTTCGTTTCGGGTTGTGGAAGGGAAGACCAGGTCCGTCGTTGCGGGAAAGGGAGAGTCGAGGGAGGAAGGAAGATTTCCCGGACATCGTTACGCCGTGTAAAACTTGGACAATTCCTTTTAACGCAAGGATTGAAGGGTTAGCACTGGAGTCGAAGCTAACCCCTCCATGATGTTCCAGGGACAGCACCACACGGTCCACACCACAGGCGCAGGGAATGGAATCGAAGCAAACATACCAACAACTCTTGTCGCATAGAAGATAGGTCTTGCAACGACGGAAAGCAATGCACGTCCAAAGTGTCGGTTGGTATCAGCAAAAAAGGGCAATTAAACACGTCAAGCAAATAGCCAAGGAAGGTTGTCGATGCCTGTTCTACGGCGCAGGGCAGTGGGCAACAGCTGCTTGTGGCATGTGCCCTGCAACTGAGACATGCAGCTCAATCGCAAGCTGATGATTGGCTTGGCGCTGCAGCTGATGGGCCCCACCCGCACGCGACGTCAGTGTGGGACACGAGGAGCTTGGGACAGCAACCCTAACCCATCACTCCACTGGCTTCCGGTTTGACCACCACTCCCCATTCCAGGCAGGACCTGAGAGTAAAATCCAAGCCTGAACCCAATTCCGTTCCTCTAGAATTCAGCACCCGGTGTAAAGATAACCCCGTCAACTTTCCCAAAACCAAAACAAACTGAAAAAAAAAAAAAAAAATTAAATTTGCAAAGACCGCTTCGATTCGCTGTTTAAAAGGCTGGTTAACAAGGGAATTAATTACACGGCATTTTCCATATTTTATTCCTAAACCTCCAGGTTCCAGTCCAGTCTCGTCTTCTTAGTCACCAGCTCGGTAACCAAGTTGAGCTGAACCCCCGATTCCCTGGTTTGCTGTGAGCAACAATTCTGAGCAAAGTAAACAACGGAAACAATAACAACTCTTGAGCTTCACTACTCGATCCCATGCCCCGGCCACCAACACTCTTCCAGAAACTCAACATCCAACATCTCCTCATCAACATCAATCTCCAACCTAGACATCATGCTCAGCAGCTCGTCAAACCCATCATCTTGCAAGTCCTCGATATTCAGCTTGTCTAATTTTCGCCAGAGTTCCTGTAGCTCATCCTTCTGCGGAATGTCCAGATGCACGGCGCCTTCGATGATTTGCCCAAAATAGGCGTCCAAAACCCTCGACGAGTTCTCGTACTCGTACTCCAGCCGCCAGATAAAGCCATCAACCGCGTGAACCAACGGGCTCTGCTGCTTCAGTGCTGCCATCCACCTTGACGGTTTCCCATGATCTTGATCATAAGTCCGAGCCTCGACGGCCAGAACGGCCAGGTTGTATAGCGTTTCCCCCGTGATGGCCGAGTCTGAGAACCACGCTCCGGAGGATCTGTAGGCCTCGCTTAGTTGACTCCAGAAGCCGGACGGATCAGAGAAGTCAGAGAGACTCTATTTCAAGAAAAAAAATATTGAGTCAACCGTTTCCCTCCCCCCAATAGAAATATCTTGGTTGGCAAGAATAAAACAAAAAAAAATAAGAAAAAAAATGGGATGACCGACCGCTGAACCAACCTTGATCGTGCCGGTAGCAACTTCAAACAGCTCGACCAAAGCTCTCTCCACGTGCCATTTTTCTAACCTGGTGCTGGCAGCAGGACCGAGACTCTTCCTCAGAGCCCTCACGATCCTGCTCCGCTCCGATGCGCTCAGCCCAGCAAGCCTATGTTCGACTCTTCTGGTGTGTATGTTTCTTTTCCTCGTGACAGGCCAGGAAAAGCCGATCTTGGGGAGCATCTTGCGTAGTGTCAGGCCAGCCGTGGCACTCGATTTACCAGCCATGGCCTTCCCCAGCCGACCGGCGAGAGCAAAATCATCCGCCTGTTGTGCCGCCGGGTGCCGAAGGACAGACGAAGACGGGGATGGAAACATTAGGGGCGGAGCCATGATGTTGATACCGATATGCTTTGCTGCCGCGCGCGTTCGTTTGGTCTGAGCGCACCTGTGGATGGGTGAAGAAGGCATTGTTATGGCTTTTTTTTTTTTTTTTTTTTCGTGTTTGGAAAGGGTGTTTTATCAGGAAAAATAAAAGTCTCGAGCGAGAGGGGTCTGAGTTAAGGAAAAAATGAGTTCCTAGAAGATGTCGAGAGACGACTTAGAAGATGTTGCTTAAGGAAAACCAAGACTAGTTGCAAGAATGCTCGTCTACTACCTACGTGATAGGGCTGCTTATTTAAGGATTGACATCAACATCTCTCTGAGTGGTTCCAGAAAGCACTTACCACCCGAAGCATATTAGTTCTTTCAGAAAGACGGGAATTTCTCTTTGCACTCGCTTGTTTGATTTCATCTTTTTTTCATCCGACCCATTCGAGAAGGCCGGGCAAAAAGGTATGTATGTATATACTGTACAATGACAACAATATTGCAAGACATTCTTCTATCATCTTGATAGTTTCACACCCAGGAAAAAATTCCATACTTTTCTGGCTCTAATATTGTTAAGAACAATGATAAACCCCCACATTACCTATCAATGGCCCTTGTGAGACATGAATACCTATGTTCTATAACAAAAAAGCTTCCGACATCAACTTTTACTAAAATGGGGTAAACAAATGTTGGCGACCCTTTCAAACGCTCAGGCTCTTGAAGTGAAAATTCTCCAAGGGAACGGAAATATCTATGCTTTTCCCTCGGCGTTTAAAACCATTTTCTATGATCATTCTTTGTACCGTAATTGCTATACCATTTTTCAAACTCATCCACAATTATCATCATCAACTCTGACTTACCCTTCAACACTTTACCTTGTTTCACATGATGGGTCGGAATCAAAGCTTAAAACTAGCAACAACCGAGACAAACATAAACTTCATTTGTAAATGAACTATGATTGCGTACCTACATGGCTAAGGTGATAGAAAAAAAACATTCAAGGCTTTTAAAAAAAAAAAAAAAAATTTTAAAAAACAAAAATAAATCCCAACCTCCACTTTCCCAAGAATTGGAAAAAGGCCACCCACCCAAAAACCACGTATAACCACTGCATAACTAAGGTATTTACCTTGCCCCTAAGAGAAAACTCATCCAGCCTTCTCAATATCTTCTCTACCAGTATTGTGTTTACAGCAGCTTCTCTTCCTTTTCCCCCTTCCCGCTCTCGCTCTCGCTCTCCACTTCCCTCCATCTCCACACAAACAAACGGAAGAAGGAAAAAAAAAAAAGACATTGCGTCAGCCGCGAATCGAACGCGGGGCCCATCGATGGCAACGATGGATTTTACCACTAAACCACTGACGCTTGTTTGTTTTGCTTGAGATGATGTCAAATTTCCAAGATTTGATTCATATGCTGTGCACAGGGCATATTGAAGAGACCTTAGAAGCATGTAAGAGGGAAGAACTTTACGCATCACATATATCTGGTAAATAATAATATAGTCAAGATACGACAATGAAAGAGGGCACGACCGAAAAAAAACCACGCCAATGGCTCATATCGTGGATATAATCTGCAAAATGTTGAAATTTGACCTCAAAATGTGAAGGGAAAGTGGGATATGTTCGGTTAGTTGCCATAGTAGAGGTACCAAACAATGGAACCAGGCTAGAGATTAAAATAAAATGCTTCCATAGAAAAAAATTGATCATATTGACTTCATTTTTACTCAAGTCTATTGAAGGCCCCCCATTGTGCCCTCTTTGTGCCAAACCAGGGAATGAGAAAAAAGAAAATTACATAACCAGCGCTTTTATGCGTCTCCCCATCATAGCTTTATGCGATGCCCACAACCCCCATCCATTTACTCCAGCTGACCAATGCCAAGGTGATCCGGATCGGCCTTAACAATGCGGAGCGTGTTGGTGTTGCCCATGCCGCCCTTCCAGCCCTGAACGACAACGACCGTCTCACCCTCATTGAGGACACCCAAGGCGATAGCGTTGGTAAGACCCCACTTGATGCGGCGATCCACATCCTCCTGCCAGTTGACCTTGCTAAAGTCAGGCTTGGCTTCGGGGAAGAGGAATGGATACACGCCACGGTAAAGATGGGTGTATCTCGAGGCGGAGGCATTTCTAGTGATGGTGATGATGGGGCAGACAGGGCGGTATTTGGAGATGAGGCGAGCAGACTGGCCGGAGGTCGAGAGCACAAAGATGGCAGCAGCATTCAGATCGAGGGAAGCCCGGACTGCGGCCATGGCGCAAGACTCAACGATCGACACTGGCCTCTTGACAAGAGTGCACAACTCCTCGAAGTGGCTCACGTATGGGATGGTGTTCTCAGCCTTGAGGCAGGCCTCGCTCATCTCACGAACAGCCTCATATGGGTAGGAACCCTTGGCCGTTTCACCCGAGAGCTAATAGTTTTGTTAGCAAAGGATCTTTAGAGAGAGAAAGATTGCAAAGGCTCACCATGACGCAGTCGGCGCCGTCCGTAACCGCGTTACCAACATCGCTAATTTCGGCTCTGGTGGGCCTGGGGTTCTTGATCATCGACTCAAGCATCTGAGTTGCGCAAATGACGGGCTTGCCGGCAATGTTGCACATGGCGATGATCTTCTTCTGAGCAGCAAACACCTCTGCAGCGGGGATCTCAATACCCAAGTCACCACGGGCAACCATGACACCATCAGTCTCGGCGAGAATCTCTGGGAAGTTGTTGAGACCCTGACGGTTCTCAATCTTGGCAATGATCTGGATGTGTCGGCCCTCCTCGCCCAGAACCTCACGAATGTCCTTGATGTCCTGACCCCTGCGGATGAAGGAAGCAAAGATCATGTCGACATTGTTCTTGACGCCAAACCGGAGATCGGCCTTGTCCTTCTCGGAGAGGGCTGGGAGATCGACGTCGGTATTGGGAAGGTTGACACCCTTGCGGGACGAGATGAAGCCATTGTTTCTCGCCCTGACCTTGATAGTCTTCTCATCGACAATCTCAAGAACATCAAACGCAAGAACGCCGTCGTCGACATAGATGATACGGCCAGGCTGGATGACCTTGGTAATGTTCTTGTAGTCGACGTACCTGTGCGACGTCAGCTGGGGAGGTCCGCCTACATCGCCAAGGAGGGATAGAAAGCTTACATGTTTTGGGTATCGCAGGAAGTGGCAAACTTGTCGTCGGTGGTGATATTCATGACGGTGCCGGCAGAGACTGGAATGTCAGCATCGCCGGCAGTTTGGCCGGTACGGATCTCGGGGCCCTTGGTATCGAGAGCAATGGCGATTTGGCGGCCCTTCTGAACCCTCTCGGCTTCGCGGGTATTGTCGATGACAGACTCTATATTAAACAGCTTTTTAGTAACAGATTTCTAATTGCGTTCTAGCTTCACGCATTAAATGTCAAGGTTGGGTTATGTCGAATGGAGATTTCCTTCGGGGACTCTGTCGGGGATAGCCGAACACCGTCTCGGAATCCCTCACCAGGGACAAACAGAGAATGGGGAAACCTACGGTGATATTCGTAGCTGCCATGGGAGAAATTCATCCGCACCACGTTAAGGCCGGCCTCACGGAGCTTGTTGATCGCCTCAACGGAGTTGGTCTTGGGACCAATGGTGCAGATAATGGACGTCCGGCGCAGGTTGCGCTCCGGCGAGATCTCGGTGTCAAGCGAAGCCAGCCATTCAATCTTGCCGCCGAGGCTGAGGTGGTCGAGAGCGGTCGTCATTCTGATGGTTATGTCAAATCTCTGGGTGAGGTGGTGTCAGTTGGCAGCGACCGTGACAGAAAAAGGTCTTGGGCGGCAAGAAAGGGGAAAAAAAAAAAAAAAAAAAATTAAAGGGAAGAAAAGATTTTGAGAACTGCTTCCGGAGAACAAATAGGACGGGGATAGGGGAAAAGCTAAACTAGCGACGCCGAGTCCTCAACAGGATGCTTCCGATGCGGGAGCTATGGCTTGCGAAGGTTCAGGTTGGCCCCTCATCGAGACAGGGATTCAGGCGATAACGGAAGGTAAACCAACGCGGGGGGGGGTAGCGGGGGGATGAGCACACTGGGCGAGGGGCAGAGACTTACCTCGCGTGGAATGGCAGGTAGAAATGCCCAAGTAATGATGCTCGAACGTAGGAGCAGATGCAGAGGGTTGAGAGGATGAGAGGGCTGAAGACGGCGAGTTTGTTTGAGGGAAATGGACTACGTGAAATGACTGCGCGAAAAAAAAAAAAAAAAAAGTCGCCCAGTTTCACACCCAATCTGTACTTTCCGCAGCTTGGAGGGGAAGCTTCCAAGCTCTTCCCAACAAACATCCCACTCAGATGCTGCGCTTGCCCCACGCAGCCCCTCCCTGCGTTGAGGACAGCGGGGGGCTGTCTCTGGCTAGGTAAAAGTGGGACCAATCGTGTCCTCCTCTCTACTGCTTTGCAGCATGGATTGTCGCTTTCTTCGGTGTCATGCAGCAAGCATGCATAATTAGATCCGATGCGCCAGCCCAAGGTGCCCTGCTCGACCTGAAGTCCCTGATTTTGCTCCATCGAGATTTCCACCTTGGTTGTTGTCATCATATTTTGACAAGATTGTTGTTCCTCCCAATATCGGAGTTTTTTTTTTCCTTGAACTTTTAGTCGCGCTGGAACCCCCACCTCGCCTCTGAGTGGTGAAACGGAGTTTTGAAAAAGCTCAAAACCAATCGCCGTTATCGTTCGTGGTATGTGGGGCCAACTTTGAGTCCAGATCCAAATCAGGCAAAGGGGGCTGGTACGATCCCGTGACTTGGCACGTGCTTGAGCAGGTGGTCCGAGCGTTTGTCGGAGGCGGTTCGTTCAGGGTCGTCTTGGCGGACCGATCGTTGCGCGGTTCCGTCGCCTCCCCGCTCTAGCTTCGCTTTCGCTCTATAATTCTCCATCTCCAACAATTCGCAACACCACGCTGCACACCTTGCCAGAACGCGCACCTCCATCTTTCGAAACGATCTCGCAAATACCGTGTATCCTTCGACATTTTATCTGTTTCGCGCGCGAATAATCGGTCATCATGGTGGTGCGTGTTATCCCTTCCCCCTTTTGCGGCGGTGAAGGCCTCGGGCCGCCGTCAGCTTTCCCTCTCGCTTCTAGACGGAGTCTAAGATTGCTCTCAGCTCCTCGACTTACTGACATTTGGGTTATGGTCTAAGCTCGGACGGCTAACCCATTATGCTTTTGATGCTGTGCTGAGTGAGTTCGATTTTCCGGTGCGCGGTCTCATAGCTTTTGTACTGACGGGTACCCCTTTTTAGTCTCGGCTGTCCTCGCTGGGATGAAGCGGTCTACCGGCTTGACGTGAGTTGACCTGCCGCGCGATATCCGTTTTTCGAACCTCGACGACAAATGCTTTTGCCCCATGGCGCAACGTCGAGAGCTAACATTTTGTGTTTCCCGAACCCAGGGTCAAGGCCGAGAAGTTTGGCGACGATAAAGACGGTTATGCGGCATACGTGAGGAAGTATCTCTCGATCGGCGAGTGGGTGTTGGATCAGTCTACCGCTATCGCGAGCTCAACCGGCTGGTTCGAGAGGACCCGGTAAAGACTTGTACACAGGCCGGTTGGTTATTCGAGCGATGCCAGGGGACTCGGCGAAACCGTCTCTTTGAGTAGGATTGGAAAGGGGGCTTTTCGACACACGTACATAATAGTAGTGAAATGAGGTGGAAGGCGGGCAATCGATTTTAGGGCGGTTGTGGGATTGTTCGCCGGCTCGAGGACTTCTTGGGCCGTAGGGCTTGCGGGCCTCTAGGGCGGCGTTCAGGGAATTGTTATATGATGCACATTGCAGCTCTTTTTTTTTTTTTCGAGATAGGGAATTCACAAAATGCCTTTTTCCGCCAATAATGTGCGCAACGGTAACGCTGGGATATTTTGGGACGGGGGACCATTTTGCATATCGGGGAGAGATGGACCGGCGCAGAAGTGCATCCCCGTACTTTTCCGATGCCACGTTCGGCAATAACGTACCGAGGTAATAGGGCCCACGACAAGGACTCCATTAGATCCGTAGCCCCGATTTGTTTTGTCGCCGGACAAGACTTGTCACACCCGGGCATTTGCGATTGGGGATGGGAGTTCTTTGACGGTCTGTTTTGTCTTCCTCCCAACCCCTGGATCCGCGCCGGATTTCTGCAGGTTGCAAGAATGCGGTTCAGCGCGGTCCGCCCCCCTCCCCCCGCCCGGCGATCGCTGATCGGGGCCGGAGATGGTATCCGAAGTGCACTTCAAAACTGTGGTTAATGCTGGGACATAAAAACGTTTCAGTCGATTCTATAATTGTAATTGAGCAAGCTTTGTATTGTTTGGATCATGGGAAGATTTGCACAGATATGCTTGAAACTCGTCGGCATTTTTTTTTTTTTGAAGAACACACGCTCGCTTGCAACTTTGCGAAGTCTTCACGGATGGTGAATTACTCAAGAAAGTAAACTGCAAATTGATGCACCATTTCCCAACTCTTATATAGCTATTAGTTATTCACATGTGCTCCGACGGTGTGGTCATCATGATGGTCATCCAGGGATCCCTCTTGTTTCCACCCTCTCCATTCCACTCAGAGTACGTAGGTAATTACCTATCTAAGTAGCCAAACCGTTTTTGTCATGTTGGGCCCGCCAATGAGGATGACGCAAAACGTTCCCGGTCTTATCATTGAGCCCAATGCCCGCTCAAACATGGAAATTTGGGGGAGGGGAGTTTATATTTTTTGACCCAATCAAGATTTGGAACTGGGCTTTAAGTATTACATACGTATTGTATGCACATCACATCACATCACATCACATCTCGCACAACAGAACCGACGCAACTGTGCACAAAGAGCGGTTTTACCTTTTGCGATATCTTTCTCGCGCCCCATGTCTGAGATACCACCGTTACCGTTACGTTTACCTCGTCAAGACTCCTTTCCCAGGTTCCCCCTCTTCCCCGGAGAGATCCAAAACCTCATCTGGGACCAAGCCGCCTCTCTCTCACCAGCTGGCGTCCACTTCCTCGCCTCGGCCGACTCCTCTCCCTCCTCAAGCTGGGCTACAGAGGACATCACGCTCGTACCCTGCTCCACCTCGGCGGCGCTCAACACTGTCCATCTTTCCCTTGCCTGCCGCGATGCCCGCGCGGCAGTGATCAGGTATAAAAAATCCATTACTCACAAAACATGGTTCATCCTCCGCTGCGACGGCGCCGGCGGCGCTAACAGACCGGAAAAGATCTCAATGAACCTGGCGTTGGATCTGAGAAGGGATTTGATCTGTTTTGTGAGTAAAAGTACAACCGGGAACGGCGACGACGATGCGAGAGCGGCGATAGATTGCGCCGAGGGACATCATATCGTCTTTACTGCTGCCAGAAGATTTGGGATTAGGTACAGAAAGGGGTGGGAAATACCGGGGAATGGACCGTTCCAGCATGATGTGAGGTGTCTGGCTGGACGGAGACGAGGAATTGCGACGCCTAAGGCGGGGAAGGGAGGGGGGTTTTGTAGTCGGTGTGTGGCGAGGGTTGTGGAGAGATTCAGGAGGTTGGAAGAGCTCTGGGTTATTGTGGATGAGAATGGCGATGATAATGATGATGAGGATGAGGATAAAGTTGAAGGAGGAGGAGGATGGAATGGGACTGATGCGGCCAAGTTGGGGGGAAGACGGTTTGAAGGGTATGAGATGAGTTATGTGAGCGTGGGGAGAGAACAAGTGGAAAGTGCTGCGGTCAAGGAGGCTGTTGAGGTATTGGAGAGGATCAAAGCGAACTTGGTATGTACTCTGAGAAGTTTTGTGTACTGTGAACTCTGTGATAAAGTGCTGATGAGTATTTGGCAGATGGACCCACGGTACGGTTCCCAGCCGTGGGTAGGGACCCTCAACATGGGAATCTTAATCGCGCGGCGATGATTTGTGTCCCAGTGATGATGGATTGGACTGTGAATGTTTGCGGATGCGCGAGCGTCGTCCAAATAAAGTGTCTTTGGCCCGCCGGCGAGCTGTCATTGAGTTTCATCAGCGAGCTGATCATGGCAATGCAGGCCAGGTAAAAGCACAAAATGGAAAGTGCTCCGATCTGTATTTGAGCCTGAACATCCCGTTTTGACTTTAGATAAGCTTGAAGCTTACCTTGGGCGATCCTTCAGACACAAAAATGCTGCCGAAGGTACAGTAAACAATGATCGGCTGAGAAGACCACACAGTTTCGTGGGTGAGATATTCTCATGTCGGCGCCGTGGGATAATGGATCAAGTCATGATGGGATGAAGTGCACTAGGTATGCAATCTCTGCATAAACCGCTTGATCAAGAGCGGCAATGGGATTCATGCAGTCGTCGAGGCCAACGATGGTGAGAACCTGGGAGTTTGGGTAGGTATAATAATGTACATTACCTCGTGATGTGATGCATCATGTGGTACTGGGCAAGAAAAAAAGATGGGATGACGTCCTGGTGGTCCCAGGCTCGTCGGGTCGATATTCCGAAGAATCGCAGCGCCATCGTGAAACATTCGAGGTTCGTACTGGGGGAGGTGAAGGTGTCGTCTCGAGTCTGTCTCACAACCCCAGAACAGGGGGTGTTTGATCATGTCCGATCCGATCTAGCGCTGCGCGGAGAGTGGCTGACAGGGTGCTGACAGGGGGTCCTGATCTCTGACGCGACGCCGAAGCGAGAAGCATCCGAACCAAATTTCACTCAGTGGGCGCTGGCGCTAGAACCCTCGCTAAGCTCTTCCACTCGGCCAATCAACCAATGACGAGCCAGCCAGAACTTGGACACGAAACTGGCATGTCAAAGTGTGCCTGCAATCTGATTCTGCAGGCCTCATTTTCAAGGACAGCAAGGTTGAGCTTCACGCTTGCGCATGAAGAAGCTGGTGGAATGAGCGCTTCGCATGCCTTCTCAGAAGGATGGCGCTCCGTTTTTGGAAGAGCAATGCCCCTTTCTGAGGCTTCCAGGTTGCCTTGAGAAGCAACCCTAAAAAAACCTTATCCACATCACCTGGAACGCTGTGGAGGAGAGATCACGGAGAGCGAGTTTTTGTTTCGATCGCCTTGCCAAAGTCTGGCCCCCACGCACGAGCACGCCCAGATTCCAGGATGGCAGCGGTATGGTGCGCCAGAGACATGGTTCCAATTGAGAAACACAGAAGCGGCTCACATTGCAGGACGTTTGACACGCACCGAGCGTCCACTTCCCTGCGGATTTCACCAACACTCGTTCCTTGACATTGTGTTTCTTGCATGTCATCGGAAACGCTGAAGCGCCGAGATATTATACTGGTGCCATCTATCAGCAGAGAAGGAATCTCCTGAAACTCTGCAGCCCACGTTCAATGGCACTTCTCTCCGCAGAGAAGCGCTCGGCAACATCGAGGCCGACATGGTCGTGTTGGCCGTCATGTTCCCGACCCGTACTCGCTTGCGTGCACAGTGCACAGGGCAACACAAGGAGACGTCCTCCTCATTTGACCGGAACGCCCATCCCAAGTCTCCTGGTCGTCCAGCGATCATCGAGTCGAGCAATGCAAAGTTGCCATTGCCAGGTAGCTGGGGACAATCCCCGCTGAACATCTCGTTAATCCTCTCACCAGGGCCCAGGCCACCCAACTTCAGACGTCCGGGGGTCTGGAACCTCCTGGGATCTGAGTGACATCGATTCCGGGCGCAAAGCAAAGGAGGCTCAAGGAGGCTCTTGGCATGGACCAGGGGCTCCCCTAGCCATGCCTCGAACCAGCCCGTGGTCCTGCAACGCAACCGACGTACCGTCAAAAATGGGGCACGGCTTCACCATACCGTTATGGACGACAATGTTTCTGATCTTGGCTAATGCTCCACCGCCAGATCACAGCACTGGCCCCAGTCTGATCGCCATTACGGGGTGTTCGCAATGAGTTCTATCCCTGCCTCGCGTCATCCCATCTCTGCTAGTCAACCGAGGCCGGGGTGCGCGGGGATGGGAGCGTCGAGATGCTATATAATTCCCATCTCCTGTCCCTCTCCATCGCCATCTCTTTCTTTCGACACATTCAGCAAGTTGTTCGCTCTCTTTTCTGTTTTTTCTTCAGTCTTTTCAGTTCTGTGAACTTTCGTTTCGTTTTACACATTCTTTCTGTGTCATTCCTTACAACCGCTCGGCCGGTCCACTTCGATTCTTGTTTCATCTTTTCGACTTTTAACGCGATCATACTCAATACGCTGTCTGCCATCACCATGTATTCCAAGGCTGCTCTTTTCGCTGCCCTCGTGGCTACCGCCGAGGCTCGCTTCGGTCAGGAGGGTGCTATCCAGAACATCATCCAGGGCCTCGGAGCCTTTGGCAACCCCGGACAGGCTGCCACCCTCGCCGGCCAGACTCCCGGCGTCCTGCTCGCCGGTGCCAACTCCTGCGCCAAGCTTCAGCTTGCCGACCAGATCGTCACCGCTCTTGGCAACGACCCTGCCGTTATCGATGCCGCCAAGGCTCTGGTCGCTGCTGAGAAGAACTTCAACCCCTTTGCAGTCAGCATCCCCAGCATTTGCTCTGATGCTTCTCTCCCCGCCACCGAGGCCCTCCGTGGCATTGTTCCTCTTGTTGACCCCGCTGTTGGAGGCGCCGACATTGAGAACGCCAACTCGGCCTCGTCGCTCCAGAACCCCTTCAACGCCAACGGCCTGAGCGTTGCCGACATCATGGCTGCCAACGGCTTCAGCAACTTTACCACCCAGGGATCTGATGGTTCTGCTGGCGCCGCCCCCGCTACTGGTAACAACAACAACAACGCTGGCAACAACAACAATGGCAACAATAACAATGGCAACAACAACAACAACAACGCTGGCAACAACAACAACAACAACAACAATGGCAACAACAACAACAACGGCGGCGCTGCCAACTGTGGTGCCCCCAGGACTCTGACTACCGTCGTCGTCGCTGCCCCTACTGCCACTGCTGCCCCCGCCGCCGGTGGTAACAACGGCAACAACAACAACAACAACAACAACAACAACAACAATAACAATGGAAACAACAACAACAACGCTGGTGGTAACGCTGCCCAAAAGAGCAGCATCGCCGGTCTCGACTTTGGCTCCTGCGTCCCCACCATCAACTTCATTGCTGGCCGTCCCGGACGCAAGGCTGACGAGTCCACCTTCAACGCCATCGACCCCGTCATCCTCGCTCGCCAGAGTGAGGCCCTCAACCCCAACATCATCACCAACCGCATCTGCGACGAGCTCACCAACGTCTGCGGCGCCAACCAGGCCGCCAAGGATGCTTGCCAGGCCGCCAAGGCCCAGATCCAAGCTCTCGGAACCAGGGACGCCTCCACCGCCGAGGCCTGGAACGAGGCTTTGGGCTTCGCTGGCATTGATGTTACCAAGAGGAGATAAATCATCTCTTCTCCCTGAGATGTGGTAAGGGGGTTGGGAAGCAGTAGTAGTGGCTGTTGTGAGATGTTTTGTTCTTGTTTCTTTCAAGTCACAGAAGGATGGAAAACGCTTATACGAAATGAGCATTTAGTTTTTATGTCATCATGGAAATATCCTGGAGTCCTTTTTGAGTTCTTGTTTTTGTTTTTTTCTGTTTTGTTGCTTATGGGGGTTCATTATGTTGTTCCAAAGGGAGTTTTCGGGGGAGGGTTGAAGGAGTGGTAGTAGTAGTAGTAGCCGGCAATATCCGGATCCGTTAGGATGCTCTAAAATCTAATGGATTGAAACATGGAACTAAAAACTGTTTTTTTTGCCTGAAAGGTTTAATGTGTTTGTTGTGAGCGGAGTGTGCTTCATGTATTGACTTTAGAAATGTTTTGCTTCATGCTTCGTAGGCTGCTGGAGGGCTTAAACCTGAAAATGTCCAGAGTGGGTATCGATATTAGTTGCAACACTGGAGATTTCTATACCAATATACCTATGCAATATCAGAAAGTTCCCCCCTTTTCAACCGTTCAACGAGCCGATGTGCTATGATTCAAGGTAGTATAGTCACCTATTTATTTGTCTTTAAAGACCCTAGATCTAGATAAATACATATATGCCAGGGGCCAGTCCTGTAAGAAAATATTTACATCGTATAGTTATGTAGTACATCTCACTCGCGGCCGAACTAACTGACCTGACCGGGTACCTGCTTAACTTATTAATAACTCTGTACTTGATTGAACTCAAGATATTTTATTTTCCCGCCCCACCGAAAAATAATAATCATAAATAAATAGATAATATATTCGTCATATTCGAGTATAGACCATGCCGGGCCGGTTTTGAAGAAAAGAAGAGACAGGGCAAAGATGATACAACGGGAAACAAAAAAAAAAAAAAAAAAAAAAAAAAAATTGGGTTCAAGACGGAAAGGTTTTCTCCTCGGGCCTTTTTATTGCGTTAATTATACCCAACAAGGTATCTATCTAACTTACCTTACCTATCACACACATTCACAAAACAAGCCGCCAACTACTTACCTGCTTTTTACCTTAGGTATGATAGCCTGTATTGAGTGACCTGCCCCCCCCTTCTCTCTCTCTCAAACCGCCCCCATCGGCCGAAATGAACCTTTGGGAAACGATATTATATTATAATTCCCTAGAACCACACACACACACACACACACACACATACACACTTTCTATACCTAGTCTCTCTCTCTTTACCCGAAGGACCCTCCCGACTCTCGCCGGACCCCGACGGCGGAACAAAGGTTCGTTTTACAGATTTGATTTTCTGAGCGGCTGGGGTTTAGGTTTTGGGAACAACCCCCCACCCCATTTTTTTTTTTCAGTCTCTTGGAGAAGTGGGAAGCGCGAACCAGAGATTCAGGCCTGACGAGCATGTGAAGCTCGCCGCGCATCGCGATTATTTATCTATGCCGTGACAAGGTTGACCAAAGAGCAGGCAGAAGGGGGGGAAGGAGCTAGAAGGAGGAAGAAGGGAGGGGAGGGGGGGGGGTTTTGCTTTAGGAGTTCCGAATTGGTGTATTTTTGGGGAACTTGACAGGTTAAAAAAAATAGAAAAAAAAAATGCCTTAAAAAATTGGGGGTGATGTTGGATGTCTGTCCGGGTGTGTGTGTGTGTGTGTGTGTGTGTGTGTGTGTTTTGAGGTCGAGCTGGTTGGTTGTGATTAATAATTGATGGGAAGTTTTGTTTGTTTTGTCAGTGGTAAATAGTAGCGATAATAAAAAGGGGGAATAGAAAAGGTTAAAAATAAAAAGGATCGCTCGAGATCCTGTGGTTTTTGAAAAAATCCTTGGTCTGCGTTCTTATTCAATACGTTGAATTCCGGTTGCTGAGTTGAAAAAAAAAAGAAACAAAAAAAAAAAAAAAAAAAAAAAAAAACACATCCCACCTTGGGACATAAAGGTATACGTATACGTATGCACGTACACATAGAGCCCCAACCTGTCTTGACCCATTAATTATCGCTAGGTTTTGGTTGATCTAAGGGAATCCCAATTGTAGGTTCCGTAATAATAGCTACTATCTAGAGCTTTGCCGTGGTGGAAGAATCCTGAAAATTTGATATATGATATGTAATCAAAATTCGTCGGTGTCAATTCGTTTCCCCGCCATTTTGTTGATTTGTATTTCCTCCCCAACGGTCTTTTGTTCAAATGCGTTTTACCGAGTTCCCGGGACCCCGTCCACTTTGACAATGGAAGTGTAGGTACCTATGTACAATTACAAGTACCGTTCGGGATCTTTCCCTCGTGATTATGTAACATTGGAAGGAACGGGTGGGGGGATTCTGGGGGTAGTGACGTGATGGAACCAAATGGTGGTGGCCATCGAACCAGACGGCACAAACAGCCAATCCCACCTGCCGAGTGGATCGATATAATTAAGAGATCGACTACACTACTTCTTTCGAGGAGTTTCTAGCGGCAGCCTTCCGATTTTCCTCGGGCCAAACGAACAGTGTGGAGACTCTTGAAATCGGAAAAGCGAGATGTGCGCGTCATGAATGATTAGAAAGCAAAAAAAAAAAAAAAAAAAAAAAAAAAAAGGGGGTGCTACGCGGTGATCGAAATGACTTGTGCAGAAATAAACAGAAGACATGACAATAACCCAGCATATGCCTTCTGATATTTACCTGACGCATCGGGGTTTTATTTTAAATACACTTCTCTTACCTTTGATCTCCATTCTCTGTATAAAAAGCAGGTATATTTTTTATAGACATGGCCTTTGCATTTGACTTATGGTAGGCCTGCGCAACCCCAAGGTGCACGAGTAATTTCAACTTGCGCGTGGGTGCGGAGAGGGAGGTGAGGATACACCCCGATGCTACACTTGTAGATCAAATATACCGGAAGCGTGGCAAGGTGGTATCGCGTTATTGAATTACAAATTGATTTTTTTTGGAGATTGGTAAGGAAGTGAGGGGAACGGGGTAGCAAGTGGTCAATATTAATATGAATTGGAGTATTTTTGCTTTCGGTTATTGTTCTTTTGTCTTTCCCTTCATTACTCCAATCTGCCGCCCCCGCACCGCTGTTGACGAAAAAAAAAAAAAAAACCATCGTTTTATTGAAATTTTTATTTTTTCAATTATATATAAACATCATCTAATTTACGCTTCAAAATGACAAAGACTGGCACAATGAAGGAAGCTCTCGTTGAAAAGGGTACGAGCCGATTTGGCATTTGAATATGTTCTTCCCCCCCCTCCCTCTCCCTCCCTCTCCTTCCCTCTCCCTCTCTTTCTTCTTATTTTTTTCTGGGTCCCGCCGGCTGACTTCTTTCCCAATCCAGGCACTGGAGTCCGCATCGTCGATACCCCAATCCCCAAACTTGAATCGCCGGACCAAGTCCTTATCCGTGTTGTCGTGTCCGGTTCTAACCCCAAAGACTGGAAACTCCCCGACCTTTTACCGGGCGAGGATGGCACAAACCAGGGAGACGACATCGCCGGCATCGTGGAGGAAGTCGGCGCCAACGTCTACGAATTTAAGCCTGGCGACAGAGTGGCTGCATTCCACGAGATGAGAACCCGCGGAGGAAGCTATGCTGAATATGCCGTTGCGTGGGCCCATACGACCTTCCACATCCCCAAGGAGACCTCGTTTGAAGGTGGGTAAACAGCGAGAGAATGTTTTTTATTTTGGGCCCCGGTGAGAGTTTGGTATGCTAAAAATATCAACAGAGGCCGCTGCGCTCCCGCTCGCGGCAATGACTGCTGCCGTTGGACTGTACCTTCGTCTAGGCTTGCCACAGCCTTGGAGCGCCGAAACCCCCAACCTCAAGGAAATCCCGCTCATTATCTATGGAGCCTCATCCTCGGTTGGAATCTACGCTCTTCAACTGGCGCTCCGCAGCAACATCCACCCCATTCTTTGTGTGGCCGGCAAGGCAAAGGATTACGTCGAGGGCTTCATTGACAAGAGCAAGGGAGATGTGGTGGTTGACTACAGGGACGGCGATGATGCCGTCGTGGCCAAGCTCAAAGAGGCCCTGCAGGGGAAGCCAACGCTGAGGCATGTATTTGATGCTGTTGCCGAGGGAAGCAGCATCACAAATATTGCCAAGGTGTTTGAGAGTCAGCAGCAGAATGGCAAAACCGAGGGCCGTGCAACATTCGTTCTTCCTCCAGCTGAGGGTGTTTTGTCAGAAGGCATCGAAAAGTCTTTTACCATGGTTGGGAGTGTCCATGAGGAGGCCAAGGATTTCGGTTATGTGTATTTCAGATACTTGGCCAGAGGTCTGAGAGAAGGTTGGTTCAAGGCCCAGCGGACCGAGGTGGTCCCCGGCGGCCTGGGTGGAATCGAGAGCGCCCTAAAGAACTTGAAGGCCGGAAAGGCGAGCGCTGTCAAGTACGTGTTCAGAATCGAGGACACTCAGTAGGGTGTGCAACTAGGTTGAGGAGAGTTTGTCAAAAATATATAGAGAACGTTCTGAGACCGTACCAAAGTTATGGATATCTTTTTTTTTTTTTTTTAAAAAAAAAAAAAAAAAAAAAAAAAAAGGAACTGACCATGGTCTTGTGGTGTCTTTTCTTAAGTATTAATATTGTCTTCTTTTCTCGTCGCGGCTCTCGTTTGCCGAGTACTCTTTCTTTTTATCCGATCAGATGCTTGAGATGCAAAGAAAAACCCGGCTCCGGCTTCCCCGGTGGGAGTGAGCGCGGTCCTGCCGAGGTGGCATGACGAGGTGGGCTCTGTGGGGAACGGCTCCGACTTACCCGGCGCAATGTTTCCTCACAGCGCTATGCGGCGTACGGATGGTTTCGCAAGTGACCTACCTGAAAAGTCCTGACGACGGCTTGTGATGCTCCGCAAAATACACTAGCGAGCAAGTCTGAAGCGGCAGGACCGGGGATTAATTGGTGGAAAAGTCTGGGGTAGGAGGGAAAAGATGAGATCTGGACGGGGTTATAGTGATGTAATGTAACGGTAAATCCGGGATCGTGGCACTAATATGGGGGATACAGAAATACTATTTATAAGGCCATGATGGTTGCGCAAAGGACCTCAGATGTTTGTGTCTTTAGAGCTTTCAATTTGGGCTCAATCATCTTCAAGGGCCTATCCGGTTTCCCAAGATGTCTTCGACACTGATCCAGAAGCTCGCGGTCGGCTTGGCTTTCACTGCCGGCAGTATCCCGTCTGCCAACGCGGACGTGACGACGGTGATCGATGCCAAGTCCAACCGCGGCACCTGGGAGGGATGGGGCACGTCTTTGGCATGGTGGGCGGCAGTTTTCGGCACGCGTGACGATCTAGCAGACATCTTCTTTACGACAAAGACGGTGACCTTCCAAGGCCAATCACTGCCGGGCCTCGGTTTCAACATTGCGAGATACAATGCCGGAGCCTCCAGCTGGAACAGCTACAACGGCTCCACGATGGTGGTCTCGCCGAAAATCATTCCTTCCCGTCTGGTGGAGGGCTTCTGGCAGGACTGGGCGAGCGCGGATCCTTCATCCGGCAGCTGGAAGTGGTCCGTCGACGTAAACCAGCGAAGCATGCTCTCGAAGGCTCGGGATCGCGGCGCCGACATTCTCGAGCTCTTTTCCAACTCGCCCATGTGGTGGATGTGCAAGAACCACAACCCGTCCGGCTCGGATGATGGGTCGTCCGACAACCTGCAGTCGTGGAACTATCAGCAGCACGCCGTCTATCTGGCCACAATCGCCAAGTACGCAGCGGATAACTGGAACATTCGGTTCCAGGCCGTCGAGCCTTTCAATGAACCATCGGCGAACTGGTGGAACGGCAAGAGCGGAACGCAGGAGGGATGCCATTTCGAGGCGAGCACCCAGGCGACCGTGATTGGACATTTGCGCGCCGAGCTCAACAGCCGCGGCCTTTCATCGACCATCATCTCAGCCTCGGACGAGAGCTACTACGACGAGGCTGTGACAACTCTGAACCGGCTGGGCAGCTCGGCGCTGGGCTCCGTGGCCCGCGTGAACGTTCACGGGTATCAATACGAGCAGGGCAGACGAGACTCGGTCTACTCTCTGGCGTCCAAGGCGGGGAAGAAGATATGGCAAAGCGAGTACGGCGAAGCCGACGCCACGGGTCAGAGGCTGGCCACCAACCTCTTGCTGGATATGCGCTGGCTGCAGCCGACGGCCTGGGTATACTGGCAGGTTCTTGACGGAGGCGGCTGGGGAGTGATCGACGCAGACAACGACAAGAAGACCCTTGGAGCTGCGAACCAGAAGTACTTTGTCCTGGCGCAGTTCTCGCGGCACATCCGTCCAGGAATGCGGATTCTCGAGAGCGGAAGCGACTACACGGTCGCAGCATACGATGCGGCAGCCAGAAAGCTCGTCTTGGTGGCTGTCAACTGGGGAGACGCGCAGTACATCAACTTTGACCTCTCCAAGTTCGGGACGCCGGGCGTGAACGGGGCTGTGGTCAAGAGATGGGCGACGCAGATTGGCAGTGGAAGTCGGTATGTCGAACAGAGCGACACGAAGCTCAGCGGGAACAAGTTCTGGTCATGGTTTGAGAAGAACATGGTGCAGACCTTTGAGGTGACTGGGGTTGTGATTTGAGAAGTTTTGTGTTGAAGACTAAATCAGATGAAAACACCATTTTGACTTGACAGGGTGCCTTCCACTGTTGATGCGAAATATTTGAGATTCACTTGTGCTCACTTGCTTTGGGTGCATGAACTGGCTGCTCCACATGCAAAGAAAAAGACGGAAGGAGAAGCGCGGTCGATGGGCAGAGATTGACTTGCTTGGCCTGAGAATGAATGCTATTTCCTCCAGTTGCAGATACACCTTCCCAGACCCCCACGCTCCACGAATCGTTCCTTCTATTTGTTGGGTATTTAATGCACGGAAATTCTGTCTGCAAATTGCACTGCCGCCATCTGCCTTCCGCCCCACCCAGTTTGAGCCGACATGCAATCCTCGTCATGCACAATACGTGTTGCCTGCCTGGTCTCGGTTCATTAAAGTTCAGTCAAGCTCGCAAACTTCAAGTTGGCCGCAGGGAACACCGGGTCCTCGTTTGAGACAGCACCTAGCATTCCAGTCTTCTGCTTCGCTGAGGGAGAACTCAAAGCTGGAAATTGGCGAAGCCTCTGTAGTGGAAGACTATACGCCCGCAGATTGCTACGAATTTCAGGGAGAAAGAGGGTGGCGCGGGTGCTACCTGTCGATGTCGAAACCTCTGTTTGAAAACTTCTTACCAAGCCTATCGATGGGAGAACCCCATAGTTATCTACTAAGGTACCATATAAAGTCGATCCCTCTGCTGCCTTTACTTACACCGGCTCCGAGCCTCCGGCAACAAAGCGCCCGTCGTTGTGACGCGTGCGTGTTGCGTCCGGCCCTAACCATTTTGGGGTCGAAACGGCCTGGCTGAGGTCTAGAACCCGCCACGACACGATAATCATGCACACTCGTACAACTTGAGGCGAGCTGATACAGAGATACCCCAATATAGCATGCAGCTCTCAGCTCGTTCTTGGCTCCTCAATCACGGCACCATATGCTATGATGAGCACGCCGAGCTGGCGGCAACAATATGCTGATGAGTTGGGCATAAAGTATTCTCTCACGTGGCGGGTGGACAGATCATGACTATAAGTATGCCCCTTCCCACGGTGCGGTGTTGTTGCTTTTGGTTCCTCCATCAACGGCAGCGTCCTCTTAAGTTCTACATACCTAATTACAACAAGTTTTAAACCTACGCCCCTGCACAGAAACCTACTCACTCAGCAAAATGTCAGTTCTTGTTCCCGTTCCCGCTGAGAACATCAAGGCTGTCTACCAATTCGCTAGCCGAATCCTCGAGCTCACCGCCGAGGGCGAGCTCCCCGGCTGGTACACCAAACCTCCCTTTTGGCAACGAGAGAAGGCTGTCGGGGGTCTTTAGTATTCGATCCGCGCTTTATCGACGGGCTACGGCAAGCCTGAACCATTCAGGTTCAGCATTGCGGAGCCGCTGAGGATCAACCTCCCTCTTCCCTGGTTCAAGAGCGACTCCGTCATTGTCGAGACCGCCAAGGGTAACTGGACCATCAACATCGAATACCCCGATGCACCCGGCTTCGGCGCCGGCCCCGTCATTTCATCCAGCGGCAATGGTACTTCTGGCGCCGCCGCTGACTCCCAGCCCGCCACCTTCGGGGACGTCCTTCCCCCCATCAACAAGCCCCTGCCGGGCAGCGGCACGCTGAATCTCACAGCCGACGCCCCTGCCAGGCGGCTGGGCCTTGGGGCTCCCGAGGTCACGGTAGATATCTCATTCAACCACGAGTTCTTCAAGCTTGTGGATGCAAGCGTCTCTGATGGCGTCCTGACCTGGAAGATCAAGTGGGCCCAGCTGCCGCTGGGTGAAGGCGAAACCCCCCAGATCATCAAGGTCATCACGACCACTCGATACATCGACGCGAGGGCCATCACCCCGCGCATCGTTCAGCCCTACATCGTTGATTTCGTTCTGTTCAAGGGTGAGGAGACCTCTGGTGCTGCTCAGTGAGGAAGCTACGCTTGCTGTCCCAGGTTTAAGTAACAAATCATTTGGCAAAGAGTACACTAGGGAGGAGGCTTAGGTTTTTCTTCTTCATGGGATTAGGGGAGAGATGGAGGATAAGCACCTTCAAGAATACCTACGCATTTACCTATCATCCAAAACACGCGGATACGGCGAAATTTTGCTTCATATAAACGCATTTTGTTCCTTGATCGTAGGTGCGCCGCCAGTTTTGGACTGGGCATGTACCGAATGATCAGCTTGTTGGCAGCATGGTATATCAACATCAATCTCTATGTCCCAAGAGCCTTGCAGTCTTTTTCATCTCCGTTGGGCATGTTTAGCCACAGGTCAAAGAATCTTGTACAAGGGCTTTGACGCAACACCGTAGGGGTCGCCTTTCCGTACTATAGGTGTTATATAGACTTGTACATTTAGGACTCGGAGCTGGTGACCTTTTCCCAATGTAAATGATTCGACGGCAAAAAACCTTGACCTGTTGCCCAACTGCTTCCAGGTCACGGGTCACTGGCAACGACGAGGTCGGGGTCGCCTTTCGCCGCCTGCAGTGGATGATGCCGTTCAATTCTTGGACACATAGACTGATTCTGAATGAACAACAACATGCCATTCATTGGTCCGGGACAACTCTACCAGCTAGTATCTGCCTATCTGTGCTAATGCTTTCAAATGGACGAAACAGACAACGAAAAGACCCCCGCAGACGGACATCATTTCTGTGCGGCAATGTTCAAACAGGACTCCTTGATCTATGTGTTGGGATGATAGCACACACACATATATAAACGGCAACTTTGTTTTGGGTATCTTTCGCTGCCATTTTCCCCATGAGGACGTGGCAATATCAAGAAAGTCGGAGCTCATGATGATTTGCTCATCGATTTCAATGCGGTAACAAGTTCACAATTCCACCTTGCCACAGACCAAATCAACATTCGTTTCCCCCACTCGTTACAGTCAAACCTGCAGATAGGTACCTAAGCTTCACGGACATAAGCATCAAAAACCTCCGGCCCCTCAATTTTGTATGGGAAATAACAATAAACTGAACATTGAAATGAATCGCTAGGGATTTTGGTTAGTCACTATGATATAAATCGTTATACCCAGGTATCATAGAAATCAACCATAGAAACCCCTTAAATCCCCCCTTTTTCCCTAATAATTTCGGCCGAAATAAGCGAGATACTGTAATAGGGTTAGAGTTATGTATGCGATTCTTACAACCTGGGATATCTTGGGTGTAAGAATAACCCGGTTATACCAATCAAAAACGACCGGCCGGGGTTGCCAATGCTTGTACAAGTTGTTGGCGCGAGACCTTTCCAGAGAGCTTTTTCTCTCTCTGGATCTCTGGCCCCCCTCAGCCGTGCTCGCCCTCGCCCTCGCCCTCCCACTCCTCCAACAACCTTCCACTCCTGTAGTATCCATACCAGGGACTCGGAGTCAAAAATTAGAAAATGTTTTAAAGCATTAAGGATTAGATTGTATGTATGTACATTCAAACGTTTCAAGTGCCGGATATGCTTGATTTACGCTCGGCAATAAAAGTGCGAGGATTGGGACTTATTGGGCTATCCAAAGAATTTCGGTCTAGTTTGACTAGGTAGGTTCTTTTTCTGAGTGATTGGGGGGTTGGGGGGGGGGGGGGGGTTCGGAGGGTTCGGAAGTCCGCCTAGCGCTTGCCAAGTTACTCTACCGCACATGAAAACCGGTCTTCTACACAGTAGTATAGGTGTATATATGTATATGTAGGTATATACTACAGGGGTCTCATGCAGGATTCGATCAATAGCGTCTATAAGTGCCTGCAACTGATCGGTAGCATTGGGTCCCCAATTGCCAACCGAAACTTTCAAAGTTGTATTTCTGCAAAGCTTTGCCGCATGACTGCAGCAAAGAGAATAGTGTGGTTTATGACAAGAACCATGGACTTATTACTTGAGGGTTGAAAAGTGTCGAAGAAAAAAGGACTCCCCCCCTCCTCTTCCTTCCTTCTTTTCTTGAGTCCCTTCCCCTGGTTCGGGTTGTGAAGGAGAGAGAACAAAAAAACAGGTCTTATTTTCTTGACCTTTAACAAACATGATAAACCAAGCCGCGGAACTCTTGTTTCAGTACCGGTGGCATCTTTTGGTCACCGCTTTCGCCATCTATGCGGTCCAGAAGGTGATAGCGTACAAGAGGCTCAGTCACATCAAGGGGCCATGGCTCGCTGCCTGGTCGAATTTTCCTCAAAACAAGGCCATATTTACGAAGAAGGCGTATGAATTCTACAGTGACGTGAACAAAAAGTACGGTACGTTTCCCTCCCCCCCCCCCCCCAAAAAAAAAACCATTAGCAGCTCATTTTCTGTTTACACAGGCCCCATCGCCCGTATTGGACCGGACGCAATCGTAACTTCCAGCCCGGAGGTATGGCTCCACGTCAACACCAAACCCGAATACAAGCGGTCGGATTGGTACTTTCACGCCGCGAGGATTGAGTACCGTCGGGACAACATCTTTAGCCAGACAAACGCCGAACTGCACGATCAGCGCCGCAAGCAGATCGCTCCTGGTGTAAGAGCAAACCCACCCCCCCCCCCCCTTTTTTTCCCTCCTCCATCATCCTTACTTGTTCCATTCTCCCCGTTCAAAAACAAACAAAAATTTTTTTGGGGGCTCATGCTTATCCTTAACAGTACTCGGGCCGTGAAAACCTCGAGCTCGAAGGCGATATTGACCGCCGCGTCCAGGAGTTCCTCGACCTGATCGGAACCAAGTACGTCTCGACCGAGGCGCGCTCGCGCGCCGTGGACATGGCCAAGAAAATTCAGTATTTCACCATGGATGTCATCTCTGCCGTGGCCTTCGGCGAGCCCTTCGGCATGCTGATCGAGGACCGCGACATTGGAGGGTTCATCCGGTCGAGCGAGGAAGGCCTCCGGATCGGCAACGCCATGATGGCCCTGGGGCTCAGCTGGCTGGCTCAGTCACCGGGGCTCGGCAAGCTCCTGGGCCCCAAGCCGACTGACCAGAAGGGGTTCGGCGCCATGATGCGCGCCTGCTTCGACGTGGTCGGGGATCGGGTCAGCAAGCCCGACACGGGCCGGCGCGACATGATGGCCTCTTTTATCCGGCACGGTGTCCTGGGCGACGACCTCAAGAGCGAGGTGCTCGAGCAGCTGGTGGCGGGCAGCGACACGACCGCCGGCGCGCTGAGGGGAATCCTGCTCTACGTCCTGAGCCACCCTAGGGTCCAAGCCAAGCTGCAGGACGAGATCGACGAGGTCGCGAGGAGCGGCAGGATCCCCCAGGTCGGCGAGGGGATCATTCCCCAGAACCTGGCCAAGACGCTGCCGTACCTGCAGGCCGTCATCAGGGAGGGGCTGAGGATCTGGCCGCCCGTCCTGAACCTCCTGCCCAAGGACGTGCCCAAGGGAGGAGACACGGTGACCCTGGCCAGCGGGGAGAAGGTGTTCCTGCCCGGCGGCACCTACATCGGCGTTGCGACCCTGAAGATGCATCGCGACAAGGAGTTGTACGGCGACGACGCCGACTTGTTTAGGCCCGAGAGGTGGTTTGAGGAGGACAAGGAGAAGCTGGCGGCCATGACCAAGGTTAACGACTTGACCTTTGGACATGGCAAGTGGCAGTGCCTCGGGAAGACGGTAGCTCAGATGGAGATTAACAAGCTCTTGTTTGAGGTGAGTCCTTTTTTTTTTTTTTTTTTTTTTTTTTTTTTTTTTTTCAATTTTTTCGAAGTGTCTTCTTGTTTTGATTTTGGCTGACGGCGTTTTTTATTTCAAGTTGTTTCGCAGCTTTGACTGCGCTCTTGCCAGGCCTTCGAAGCCTTGGGACATCGGCAACTTTTTTGGTTTGTTCGTGATCAACGACATGCCTATTCAGATCACGGCAAGAGTATGAGTGAGCGCCTGGAAATCTATAACGAAGAGAGAAAAGAAAAAAAAAAAAAAAAAAAAAAAAAAAAAAAAAAAAGGGATTAACACTACAAGAATACATGAAGAAAGATTCTTGGTGAAACAGAATCACATCGCGGCACAGCCCATGTCCTTCAATCTCTTTTTGTGCCCTCCCTCCTTCTTCGCCCGTTTCATTTCCAAGTCCCTCAATTTCTTCCTGAGCCTCTCCTCTTTCTTTACACGTTTGGCTTCAGCCTTGCCGGGACGCTGACCTGGCCCCAGCTCAAGCTCCGTCAAGTTGGCGCCTGATTCGGCGGTTGCTACTCGACTGGGAGGACCCGGGCGGCTGGTGCTGGTAGAGTCCTCGGCCTTCTTTATTCGTTGCCACTCCAAAATAATGTCCCGATAGGCTTCACGGTACTCATTGAAGGGTTCGACACCTCCGAGCGCGAACCGAAACAGTCTCCTGGCGAGCCTGTATACGGGGTCGTATGCGTAGTAGACGAAATCGGGCCCCGCAGCTTCATCGAACACGGCCTTGATCTCCTTGTGTGAGTCCTCGGTCTTGGGGTCAAGATTGTGGCTGCTCTCGTCGAGCTCATCAGAGTTCTCTTTGTCTGCGTTGCCGTGACGGTCGGCGTCATCGTGGCTCCATAGCCAGGCAGGAGGCGTGCATGCCATGAAGCTCGGTGCCAGGATCGCGCTGCGCCATCCGAGGATCGCGGCAATCTTGCTCCCGGCGTTTCGAGTGCCGGCAATGGACGGATCTACGAGGATGTTTCGAGGCGAGATGTCGAGGTGGCAGAGACAGCAGTCAAGATCGTTAAAGTAGCCTGCATC
Source organism: Cladorrhinum samala (assembly GCA_033576145.1). NCBI lineage: Eukaryota > Fungi > Ascomycota > Sordariomycetes > Sordariales > Podosporaceae > Cladorrhinum > Cladorrhinum samala. The sequence goes on along the minus strand of MU864949.1, from coordinate 187,097 downwards.
TGCGAGCTCGCGCGCCATGACCAAGAGGTCTTGAAACTCGCCGCGAGACTCGGCAGGCTTGCCTGCCATTTGCTTCTCTTGCCTGAAATTCAATAAATCTTTTACGAGTGCCAGGGCTGCATCTGAAGAGATCTGGTTGGGACCTGCGGCGGCGTAGGGCTGCGCTGGCCTGGACGGTGTCTCGCTGGTCTCGAATGGGGCAACGTGGATGCTGCCCCCCAAGCTTTCGGAAGATAGCACGAGCCTGCCGGCGGCCGCGCTCCTGACGACGAGCATTTGTCGGTACGCCTCGCCGAGCTCGTGTGCGAGCTTTAGCCAGCCTGCATGCGGAACGTTCATCACGGGGGTGGTCATTTTGTGCAGCGAAACGCCAGTGATGCGGTTCTGGACCATGTACGGTGATCCGAGAGCGTTATCCGAGGAGCGGTCGTACTCGATCACGGTTGGCGCTGGGATCTTTGTGTGCTTCTTGACAAATTTTAGGGCTGCGACCTGTTCCCCAATGTCGCCACTGTCTGCAAACTGGGGGATGCGAAGAATGTGCTGCAGATTATGGCGATCCACGTTCCACGAAATCCCGATGATCTGGTTGAATCTGCTGTTCGTCATCTCTTCGACCGTGACCTGCTCCGCGGTAGCGTTTGGCCAGACGGCTGTGAGTATCAACTCACGAACGCGGTGCGTAAAAGCGTCAAAGGGCTCTGCGTTGAAAGCAGTAACCAAAGCAGATTGGGACGCATCGATAGATTCATTGTCCGACTTCAAGTTATCGCGGAGCGAGGTAAGTTCCGCGACCGACTGTGGCGGTACGTCTCTGGTGGCCATGGTTGTTGTGGGTAGCTAAGTACCTGAGGCGACGAAAAAAAAAAATGGATGTAAAAACCAAACTCACAGCTCCGGAGAGAATCCCGACAGTCAATGACGAAACATCTGTATTCATAGTTTTTTTTTTGGTTTCATGGAAGATCCGAGGAACTGGACCGACCATGACACGGTATTTACCGCGAGGAACAAAGACTGAAAGGCGTTTGGGCCGGTCTTTGATCTCGAAACGGCCAACGTCGCTGAAAAAATTGGATAAACTGAAAAAGAGGAAGCCGTCTTTCAGATATTTTAACCTTTGCCTTTGCAGCAACTTCAGACACTGCAGACGGTCAGTAGGTAGCCGGGGCGAGCCAACACTACCTACCTTACCTACACAGAGTTTCGAGTTCCGAGTTTCAAGCCATTAGATTCCAACGCTTCGGTTATGAGCTCTAGAAAACAATGAGGGTGCATTTTATATGCTTTAGGCTCTTGGCTCGGCCTTTTGATCCTCGTGATTTGCCATTTCGAGGATAGTTTTGTAATATTTGGAGAAGCGTTCTTTGCGAGAATACAAGATCCTCCCTTTATTGCCGCCATTTTCTGAGTTCTCAATAATAAGGTCTACCAGGGTTTTACGGCGGTGACTGCACGTGTTTCTCATGTTTTTTTTTTTTCTGTTTTTTTTTATTAAATTTCTGCCTGGGCTGCACATGCGTGCCATGCAGCAGTTCGTCCCATTTTAACATTTGAGTCCTGAGGTGGAGGTAGAGGAAGCAACGACCTTGATGACCGAGTCCCCACTTATTAATTCGCTCGTCTGCTTGATGATGATGCAATACGTTCCACCCACCCCCTTGTGGGGATTTCCCTGCTGATTGTGCTCTTTTCTATCTATCTCTCTCTCTCTCTTTCCCTTTTTTTTTCCTAAAACAAAAAAAAAAAAATATTCGGTCTTGGATACAGCATCCGACACGGACAATTCAGAAACACCGAAACATATTAAAAAATCATTCCTAGTTAGATACGCTAGAATCATCGTGCCAATGGCTCCTCATCATGTTCTTGTCCTTGGCGGTCACGGCAAAATTGCCCAGCTGCTCACCCCTCTCCTCCTCCGCCGCTCTTGGGATGTTACCAGCATAATTCGCTCCCAAGAGCAGGTGGCCGCGGTGCAGAAGCTGGGCGAGATCAAGGAAGCCAATTCCGGCAAGCTCAATGTCCTCGTCCGTAGCATCGAGGACGTGAAGAGTGAGGCCGACGCCAAGGCGGTGCTGGATGAGGTCAAAGATGTGGATTATGTAGTCTGGAGTGCTGGTATGCTCGCTTCGTGGTATCCTCAAAGTTTTGACTAATCGTTCGTTATAGGAGCCGGCGGCAAGGGAGGATCAGAAAGGGTATGCGGCATCTGATAGGAGGCCCCCCATCAACATTGTATGGATGCTGACAAACCCGCAGACTTACGCAATTGATCGTGATGCTGCAATTCACTTCATCCATGCCTCGGCATCTACTCCTTCTGTCAAGCGTTTTCTTCTCATCTCTTATCTTGCTTCCAGACGCAGCAAGCCCTCCTGGTGGTCCGACGATCAATGGAAGGCCGCAGAGGAAGTAAACACCCAAGCACTGCCGACTTATTACAAGGCCAAGGTCGCTGCCGACGAGGAATTGTACAAAGTCTCCAAGCAGCGCGGATCTGAATTTGTTGGCATTGACTTGCGGCCCGGAACCCTGACTTTGGACCCAGCTGGAAAGGTCGAGTTGGGCAAGACAAAGGGGTCCAAGGGGAACGTCAGTCGAGAAAGTGTGGCCAAGGTTGCCGATCTCTTGTTGGCGAGCGACACGGCCAAAAATTCGTGGATTGACTTGCTGGATGGCGAGGAGGAAATTGACAAGGCTGTGGAGAGAGTCGTGCGGGAGGGCGTGGATGCTGCTGAGGGGGAGTCGGTGTATTAATATTGACGGACGTTGCAACTCCAAAGCTACCAGAGCTACAGCAATTGTGAGGGTTGTCCCTGACTCGCTAGCGATCTTGCGCAGCAGCTTCACACATCTCTTGTTGCCCGCTCAGAATGTGTATTGTTCTATAGTGAGGCGAGAGTGTTCCGGCGACCCTGATGTCCTGTCTCTTCTCGAGGTCCCGAGTGTGTATGTTTTCTGGTGGCCGATATTGCTGCCAATTTGAATGATTCACCGTATGGCGTCACGTTCGGAGTGCTAATGAGCTTCCGCTTTCAAGTTATTCTTAAAGCCATCTCCTGACAATATCCACGACGACTGTGGCCTTGGTAGCTTACTGCGATCCGCGAGAGCAAGGTATATTTTAAAACGACATTCGGTAAGCAGTCACCACAACCTCATTCAGCTCTTTACCTAGCGGTCGGTTATAGACGTTGAGGAAATTATCACCACGTCTGTCCGGAGATGGAGCAGTAGCCGCAAAGTAAAGTAAATTAGAGATCAAAAAACACGGGGCAAAATGTTGGAGAATGTTGATGGACACTAGATACGCCCTGGACGACGGGAACCCCATGGGTAGCCATCGACTGGCTTCAGGGTAGGCGTGGACCTGCTCGCAGGCAGGCATCCGAGGAAGGAACAGATATCTTGGTAATCCTCTTCACACATACCTACCTTCCCAGATCTCAATTACCCAATCTGAAGCGCCAGGTAGAATTCAAGTCCTTCCATTTCGTACCCACTGAATACTCTCAACCGAGTTTCCTCCTCTTTTTTGCACATCCAGAGGCCCTCCCCAAACCACTCTTGTTTTCTTATCGCACATACACACACACACACACACACACACACACACACACACACACACACACACACACACACACACACACACACACACACACACACACACACACACACACACGATTATCTCATCGGCCGCTGCAAAAGCATGTCTATACCGCCTTTCCTGTCCGAGGAGCTCCTCCAGGGGGACCCTCCCGGGTGTTGGGAAGATTTCGTCAGGCCTCAGTTGCGCAAATTTCCTCTTTCAGACAGAAAAATGTTCCTCGCCCACCACGTCGCCCATGGGAGCCTCGGAACTTGCAACTACACCTGCAGGTTCGGCGACAATACCGAGGTTTCCGCTATGTGGATCGTCAATTTTGTTGGTCCAACCTCTCTCTCGTATCATTCTCTGAAAATCGTAGTGGATTGTTTTATTTATCTACTCATTTTTTTTTTTTTTTCAAGTCCTGACCAAGCACCTGTTTGCAGTTTCACCATGCACATCCCGTTCGAAGGGAGGCGATCTGGTCGCTTAAGCGGCAGGCCCGAATCGCTGCGGTCCTCGAAAAGGTTCACTCCGCCCTCGGTCGCTCCTCCGAGGCTATCTGGGTGCCAGCCAAACAGCACACCCGTATCGATTGCCTCCGGGCTCTACACGCCTTCTCCGACGAGGGCCAAAAGGCGCGGCACCTTGCCGGCCTCGAGTCCCATCAAGCGACCTCAGTCTGGCAGTTCTCGACCCGCATCTACCATTGCTACGGCTGGATGAAGGTGAGAGGCGAAAGTATTGTCGCGCTGAACCAGCACCGCCAGTGCGGTAACGAGTTCAGACCGGGCGAGGAGTACTTTGCCCTCGTCTACGAGTACCTCCCTCCCATGAGGTTGCACGAGGAGAGTATGCAGCGGCAGCTCGACTTCTTCCACAAGATCGGCTTTCGTTGCCACCACCTCGCCGACTCGTGCTGGGAGGGGCCCGGCGTGCTTGTCAATCCATCGAACTATTACATGCCGGTCGACCAGCAATTCCCCGGCACTTATGCCTACTCGCCAGCTCCGGTAGTCATGGAATGCCCTGTAGACTCCAGCAGCAAAATCGTCTACCGGCAAGATGTCATTCAAGCCGCCGCAACCAACGCTTTCTATTGCGACCAGAGCAACAACGCCGCAGGAATCTCGGGCGGAGCAGCCAACAGAGCGACCTACGACCCTTTGTTGATGATGATGTTAAAGTTCAATATGGGGCCAGTCGTGGAGCAAGCTAATCGCGTCGAGAGCTACTACCAAGAAAAGGATCACTGTCCCCGGTTTTTCTCTTGTATGCAGATTTCTTACCACTTTTGTGTAGTTCTGAGTGCCTACCTCAAGCAGGCTAATCAATTGTCATCGTGTGTGTTCTAGACGCCGAGGGAGAAAAGATCGAATATGCCGAGGACGAGCTGGCCAAAATCAAGATACCAGAAATCGAACCCCAATACATGAACCGTTTGTGGTTGGTGAACAAGAGAAATAGGGAGAGGTTCCTCGACCAGATCTTTGGCAGCGCTGGTAAAGACCTTACAAGTTGAGAAGATTGCAACCCCCCGCCCCCTTTTTTTTTTTTTTTTCGCTACGCTTTCTTTTCGAGTATAACAATAGTCAAAGTAGGAGGGGACTTAATAGTTGTCCGCGCAAAAGGATTAGCATGATGGGTTAAAAAGTTTTTGTTTTGTTGCTTGTTCATGACAAAAATGGAATAAATCGATATAATATTTTTTTAAGATAACACACACACACACAAATGATTGAATTGTGCCACGTCGGACTGGTAACTAATACGCTGTATTGCATGTAAACATCTCCGACACACCCGGCCCATGTGTTGAAGTTCTTGGTGAAATGAAATAGAGAGAGAGAGAGAAGGAGAAGGAAAAATACTCACAGTTTCATGAATGTTATTAGGTAGAGTACTATCAATCTAGATAAGCAAGTAGGATAGTTTAGTCAAGTTTTGTGATTTAAATTCCGAGCTTCACCTACATGACAATCAACGATTCAAAAGGTTTTCGATGCTCATCCAGCGCGCGCTGACAGAGAATTGTGGCGCCGTGACGACTTTAAGATAATGGTATCATAATATCAAAACTGTCCCGAAAAAGGACAAGTATATATATATATATATTGAATAACCAAGTAAATGTCTATTGGTATCATGTTTCATGTTCATTGCAAACACGACTTGTTCTATCTATCCGTCATCATTATTAGGTAGGTACCCAGGTATCCCTTTTTCATTTCATTCAGTTCATCACAGCTTGAGATAATCAAGCTCCAGATTCCTCCTCTGCATTTCTGGGCTGACGACCACCTCGACCACCGCGGAACCGCCGTTTCCAACCTTCTTCTCTTCCTCCTTCTTCTTCTCCTTCTCCCTCGCCCTCGCCCTCGCGCAGTCCACAGCCTCATCAACGCTCTGCGCCAGTTCGTCCAACGTAACGGGAGTGGTGGGTGGTTTGGCCAAGGGAAGCGTGGGCAGCTCAACGCCGACCGATGAAGCAGAAGAGGAAGTGCTACCCATCAGCCATCCCATAGAAATCATGTCATCCCGCCGATCAAGCGGGTGAGGGGAGCCCAGCTCAAGGTCAATACCAAGGCTGAGCCCAAGCTTCTGCAGGAACTCGTTCTCCTGGGGGTTGCCGCATCCTGACTGCCCATCAAGTGGCGTCGGCTCCGCCGCCGCCGACTCAGTGACCAATGACTCGGTACTGGTGGCAGCCTCCGGGACTGGGGAGAACCTGGCCTCGGAGTGATGGGGGGAGGGAGAAGGAGAAAGAACGATCCCCTGCTTGGGCTCAGCAAGCCACTCCTCAATCGTGAGATCAGCTGAAACGTCATCAGAAGGCTGTGCATCACCTAATTTAGTCGTTGCTCCGTCAGCTCGAGTTGTAGCCGGCTTCTCCTCTGTCGAAGCGGTCAACAGGGATGAGGGTGTTTGAGGGGCACCATCCGCTGCTGCATCCGTTGTCCACCCCTGGCCGCTGGTATTGATGAATTCAACAAATGAGGCGTGGTAGTAGTCGAGATCAAACTTTTCAGCCTCGGATGGCATCTCTGGGATTTCTTTTAGCGGCTGATCAATTACGCCAGAAAATGCCTCATAACTTTGCGACGGCTTGGGCGATGTTTGAAACGGGAACTGAGTATTGTTGAATGGCAGGGGCGTCGAGCAGCCAAATTCAGGCCTTGGCAGTGTAACTTGGGTCGACAGCCGACGGCGCTTCACATCGGGCCTCGGTTCAATCACAAAGCTTGCCGAGCGTCGCCGAGAATGCATGCTCGTGTCGAAATTTTTGCCCCAGGCATTGCTTCCAAAGATTGTGTTTGAACTGGTGCTGCTGCCCAGCTGCGACTGGCTGAACATTGCGGCCGGGTTGAAGGATCCCGAGTTGACCAGTTCGGCGCGGATGTCCGCCAGCATGGTTTTGAGGAGGTTATACATCCTCGCTGCTGGCTGGTAGGCGTGGCTCATGTCGTAGATGGCCGACGAGACAACCTGCAAATACTTCAAGTTGCTCTGATGATCAAGTTCAGCGCTCTTGTGTGCGAGTGCCGCCATCAGGGCGAGAGCAGTCGTCCCGGCGTGCTGAACAGCGACAGTGCTGATTTTTGTCCCGTCGAAGCGCTGTCGGTGTTGCCAGAAAATCCGAGCCACGCGAACAGCGTGCTGAGTGCACATGCTGCGCGACAATGACGCTCTGTTGTTTTGTTGAGGGAATGCGCCGGCAAGAGAAGCGTGGAGCTGGGCCGAGGATTCCTGGCCGAGATATGATGAAGTGCCAACACCGGACATCACCGGACCGTATTTTGCCCACGGCCTGTGAAGCAGAATCATACAGACGTGGAACTGCTGATGAAGCATAAAAAAGCCAAGGGGCGCGGACTTGATGTTGGCAGGCTTCCAAGCTAGACATTCTGGAAGACGGCGATACCAGCTCTGAAATTGCCGCTCGAGCGCGAGGAAATACAGGTATGCTCTGTCCTCGGACTCCTTCGGAGCGGAATCATTCATGCCGTACGATGTGTTTTGCAAGTCGGCAATCTTGCCGGCAAGCTCCATGAGCTCGAATGAATATCTCCGGATTGCAGCGATACCAACAGCCACCGTCTTGGCGTCGGGGCTTGGCATTGGCTGAAAGGAGAGTGGAGATGGCAACTTCTGAAGCAGGTTGACGCCGATGTCTTGATTCTTGATTGACGTCGGACGACCCAGGGCGAGCGCCCATTGCCGATCGAATGTCACACAAGCGGCCATAACCTGCCGTCTTAGTCGCCTTTCTGTGTCGGAGATGTCGGTTCCGTTTTGGCTGACGTGCAAACCAATGTCGAAGGCGAGTCGGTTCGCAATACCTTTGTGCCAATCAGAGATTTTGTCTTGGTAATAACAGAGAGGAGAGAGACGACTTACCCAAGTGTAACCAGCCGGCGCTGTCCCGGCCGATGCCAAACTCCAAATCAGCGAGAAGGAGAAGGCCCTGAACACTCGGTAGCCCGCCTGGACGTTCCAGCTCGGCATCCAGCAGGCCCTTTGCTTCCCGGTGGAGGGTACCCTCTCTACTGCCCATTGAAAGTCGCTTAATGTCCTCGCGGGCATGGTCGGCAAACCTGTAACCAATTGCAAGCATCGTTAGGTGAAGAAATGGTGAGTATAGCCTGCCGTCCTTGGATGCTCGGCCAGCATCGAACGCCGACTGTTCAACAACCGGGACGCCCGGGTCATAGTAGTCCCAGAAGCACTTCAAGAGGTAATCATGGGTGAAGGACGTAAGAGATTCGATGGTGCGGGAAGCCCTGTTCGCTGAGCTTGGGCGCTGGGGGTCCAAGAGGTACGCTGACCTGCCATGAACATGACTGTTGGCGGTGGGGCCGAAGAACCTAATTCTGCCTGCTGCTTGATCGAAGGAATGACAGCCTCGTGCCGAAAGAAGATGGCGCACATCGGGTTCATTGTGCGTGTCGGTCTCCTGAAAGAGCACCGGGTCGATGAGTGACGGCGAAGGGGCGTGCTCGCTCGAGATGGCACTCATGCTATGTTCGGGGTCGCTCATGGTGACGTCCTCCTCCCCCCCGGACCCTGGTGGGGTTGGTACTTGGTTCTCGCCAGAGCCTTCCTGCCTCGGCTCGGAGCTTTTTGACCTCTCGCGGGCCCGAGCCTCTTCTAACTCTTGTTGCTGCCGCGCATCTTGTCTGGTCTTGGGCGGGTGTACCGCTGGAGGAGGTGTTACCCCCTGTTCTTTAAGCATCTCCTCGAGTAATGCAATCCGACTCGACAGAGAAGACATGTATGCTTTTGAGATTGGCCTTCTAAGAGTTAGCCATGGCTGACCAAGTAGATCTGCCGGTCACAGGGGGGGGGGGGCTGCTCTAGTGCGTACCTTCTTCGTTCGTCATCGTTCTTGATGATGCATGTGTTGCCGGTCCGCCTGCATTGGGCACACTCGGTCTCTCCGTCGCGTACCACGCAACGAATCCTTCTCTCGCGACACGAGGCGCAGGCTATTGATGCTCGATGTCGAACTTGCTGTTTGCCTGAGGAACGTGTGGACGGTGCCGGACTAGCAGTACGGTCCTCACTCGACCTGTCACTGGCGTTGTCGAGCTGTGGTGGTCTGCGCTTTACCTCGGCTGTCATTGATGTCAACATGGTGGCGGATGTATGTGTATGCACGAGATGTATTGCGGCTTCCGGAACGAGAGGCTCTGACGACAGTGAAGGTTCCGGCAAAATTCTGGTCGGTGGAGGGAACAGCTTGGTTTTCAAAAGTCTGAACATCGGAGCTGTAAGCAGGGTGGACCCATTGTTGTTTTATCACAGCTCCATCGCCACGCCGTGCACAAGAGCCGAGTGCAAAGATGGTCCAGGTTGCGCGGCTTAGCTTCTCCCCATTGAGACTAGTCTTCCACCCCGCAAAGACTGGGGGTGTCTTGGTGACGCTGGACGTTGAGGGATCGGGCCCACCTCGCCGGGATGATGATTCTGGATTGTTGCTTGGATGCCAATGACAGGGTCAGGGGAGGCTCGTTGTCCCGAGGTAAACCCACCAAGGTGCCCAATAGACGGCTTTGGGAAACCTTTCGGTTTCTTGGTTAGGTGGTTAGGCTCCTGTCATGAGGATCCTTCCGAGGTGAACTAACAATCGTGAGTCTGGGGTTTAAGATTATGGGGTTAAAAAGGGGAAATCTGGGGAAAAAAGGTTCTACACGTTTGGAAAGAGAAGAAATGGAAATCCCGCCCGTCTAGGAAATCAGGGCGTCTTTTTCATTGTTGTTTGTGCTCGCAAGTCTGCGCAGTTCGGGCTTCGGTGTTAGACCTCAATTTACGGCACTTCGTTTCGCCGCACGGGAAACTGCGCGATGTCGCTGCCTTTGGCCTCCCTGTACCAGGATCCGACAATATCAGGGTGTGAACTGGCAATTGCTCCCAGCCGATTCGCCAATGGTAAAACTTGGAGAAAGATCCAACCGGTGGGTCGACAGAACCAGTCACCCCCGCAGTCATCCCAGCTTTGCCTGGTCTCCAGGCTCCACGATGCCGGCTTGTCCCATCAAGTGGATACATGGGTGACAGCGGTGACAGCGCGCGAATGGGGCCACTGCATCCTGCTTCGCACCGGTCAGACTGATGGTCGAACTGGATTTTGCCGATGGCGGCCGAAAGTGATGTTGCTGCGGTTTCCTCGAGGCATCATCGCCCGGATATGCATCGCGGGCGGCATCGATAATGAGGTTGCACCGGCTGAACGTTGAAGGGCCCCAAAAGACACCGACGAGCCATATTCTGCGTTCTGGAACGGATTTCAGAGAGCTGCAGGCCACGCGGTAAATAGAGGATCAGCCCGCAATTCTTTGGCGAATCTTCGGCTATATACCATTCATAATGTCTTAGCAAGCCGAGCGGGCAATGGACGCGGCAGGCCGTAGCAAGCCACCCGGCGTTAATGCCATGTGGTGCCGTGGCATGCACCATGCAAACCCCAACAGTTTTATACGATGTACTGCGCCGATCGGAAGAGAAACCTCGGAGGGCGCGATACGGTCCTCGGCCTAGGCGTGTGGTAGTCAAACCAATTGGTAATCTGCCCTCTGGGAGCCAGCCACTTAGAGGACAGGTTCGGGTCTACCGGCCACATTGCGAGCCCAAAGGACAGGAAGCGACTTCGCTGGTGGTGTGGGTGGAGTGCCCTTCAGTTTTAGTCGCAAGTCCTGGCTCAACTTCCCCGCATCCACAACCGCTGAGAGGAGAGGAGAAAGCCGAGAGAGCTTCAGAGTCTCTCAACGGATGGTGGGGTCGGTGTCAGGGGTGTCTGTTCCGTTTCAGGGGTTGTCACCGAGGGGCATTCTTGGCTAGAAATAAAAAAGAAGAGACAAACATGGGATGGGATTGTCGGTGCCCAGTTGTGTGTCCGAGAATGACGATGCACGGGCTGGCGGCCGGGTGCCCTGGTCAGCCGACAGCATCTTTATTACCCATCTCTACCAGTAAGATGTAAAGCCATCGAATTCGAGAAGAACCAGAGTTTTGTTGGTGAGTCCAGGTGAGCTAGAGATGTCCGGGCGTCCAGGCTAGGGAATGTTTGAAATGCCAGCTAACTAAGACAATGACAGCTTTTCGCGATACCAAACGTCGAACGGGACCCGAACGGCCCCCGAATTCCATCATGAAAGGATTCACGTGGATACGTATCAATGAGAACAGGGCCGGAATTCTAATTTTTGCGGCCACAACAATAAGTATCACCAACTTCGATCGGCCGGCCGCATCTACCCGAGCGAGACGGAAAAAATAAGTCAGAGGAGAAGACGCCGTTGGGAATGTGGATTTTCACTTCATGACGCAGCAATTTGGAAATAAGTTACGATTTGCTCAGGCGATGCGCTTCGGCTTTGGCTCATGCACTGCTTCTTTTCCTTGGGATGGAGCCGCATGAGGTAGTGTCGGGGGCACATGTCCAAGGGCAACTCCAGAACCTGTCAGCATTGGTAACATGAGTATTCCACGCCATGGTTTGCACTTACGCCGGTCAAACAGGAAGTATGAAGTGACAAACAGGATTGGCAAGGCCACAATGACACTCAACCACTTCCTCTCGGCCTGCTTGTATTCTTTACTGGATGTATCTGCGATCCGGGGGGGAGAGGGTGGAGAGGGTGGAGGCGCGCGGTTGTGAGCTTCATAAACCGCAGCCGGTATGGATGGTCGCGGTGCGCCGGTTGCTTCAACATCAGCCACGAGCTTCTTGGAGTCAACCGAGGGTACAACTTTGGGTAACGATCCTGGCTTCTGGAAGCGCGGAGGAGGTTGTTGTTTGGCCCCCAGGCTTTGGCCTGCGTGGAGCTTCCGAACGAGGCATCTCCTTGTCTGCTTTAGCAAGCTTCTATTCATCATTGTTTTAGGAATTGATCCAGGAGGTTGCGGAATTCGGATCGACCGGAAATTGACGTTTCGACTGACTTGATGGAATACTGGACGCAGGGGTTGGCCTAAAATACCAAAGATCGTGTGAGCATGCGTGCACAGACGGAAGCACAAATGGCGCATACCCTTCGAATTGTCATACAATTCCAAGACTGGATGGGACATTTACTTACGAGGAAATTATTCTTGCAAGTCTCTCTCTTTGGAGGGCCGCTCACATTTGACGCGCCGTGGACTCTAGATAGTGCGAGGACAATCAGCGCTGGGACAAGTAAAAAAAAGTTCAGGCCTTTGCAATTGCAAAGCTTGGCCCACTAACATTTATGCACAGGCCACAATGGGGAAGGCGGGGTCATTCATTTCCCCCACAGCACCCACCCCCAGATACCCCACAGATTGAACTTTTTTTTTTTTTTTTTTTTTTTTTTTTTTTTTTTTTTTTTTTTTTGAACTTCCAATACACAAGGCTGGTGAAGCTTCGTCTCATTGCTTACATATCGTTCGTAAATATATATATCCTTCATTTGCATCATTCTCGTAACAGTCGTATACATCATTTCTGTCCATGTTCCTCGCTCTGTGCCCTAGCGGCAATGCCCAATGACGCTCTCCTGCTTCAGGTTTTTGCAGCAATCCTTGAAATCTTGGCGTCTGTCTCTGTCGACAGCACAAATCTGACATCTCGTCAGCGTCTCTCTTCTCGAAACCATCTTGTCTGCAAGAACACAACTTACATTATCGTATGTCTTGTAACCCATACTCCTGCAGCACCCCAAAGTCTGCGTCTTGAGCAGAGCGCCGTTTGTGCTGTTCATGCATATGCAGTCATCCGGCTCGAGGTACCAGACGCTTCCAGCACACTGGTTTTGTGCGAGGGCGCCCGCTCCAAAGAAGCCAAGAGCCAGAATTGCGAAAGCCTTCATGATGGTTTATTGATGATGGAGATGCACAATGAAGTAGGTAATAGCTATCTGACTGGCATTCTTCATCGAGAGAGTTGTCCAGAATAAATAGTCTTCCCCAGCGCCCTACTAGAGCTCGACGCAGTCACTTCTCCAACTTTGGGGTCAATTCATTTATTTACAATTTCGCCTCGAAACCGACGGCCAACCACGCAACCCCCCACGGATACATTTCACTATGGCCATGCGTCACAACCGCACCACTAAGCGGTTGAGCCACGAAACCATCAACCTTTTTCGGTTTGCATACCACGGACGCACTCACGGTCTAGCCAGTTGTGTCTCGTATCTCTAGAGCCAAGGTCATGTTGGACGACCAAATGTTCCCAAGCTCTCCAAATCGAAAAGATTAAATGTTACCTAATCCTCACGCCTGAGCCGGGTAAATCAGAACCTGGCGTGCGGGCTTCCTAGTGAAGTTTCGTCCCGGTCCTCCAGCTCGTTTATTTTATAAGCGCTCGCTACGTCAGTAATATCAGTTATTTCCGCCCCTTGGATACCGAGGACCGGGCATCGAGTAATACCTACCTTACCTATGTTTGTGTGATGTGTGCTAATAACACTCCACACAGAGACGACCAAAAAAAAAAAAAAAAAAAAAAAAAAAAGCAGTGAGGACTCGTGCGAGGAATAGGTTCTGTATCATCACAAGTTCCGAGCATAGGTTCTCTTATAGCCGGCTGAATAGCTCCCTCTTTCCCTAGGTAAGGAACCCCGAAGCAGAGAGTTTCACCTACTTAAAAACAAGGGGTATGACGGATAAAGCCGGACACGACCTGCAATTGTAACTTTATATGAACTGCGTACTACACGTCCATGCAAATTACTCCAACGTAACGGTAATGTTTAACGCTGATTGCTATATTTAGATGACCGGCGTATCTTTGCGACGATATGTGTACAGCCATTGAAGCTAACCTACCTCACCTTTTTTTTTCTTCCTTTTTACCTCGTTGAAGTGACAGCCTTATTAGTCATTTGAGTACAAACTCCAAATCCGGGTACGGGTGGAAGAAGAATACACTGTCTAACCGGCTGAACCCCACGGTGGTAGCACCTAGATAGGTGTTTGGTCCGAGACACGCACTTCGGTTAGGCATATAATCAAACAGTTGTCTAAACCCCTTTCCGGCCTTCATACACCTTGTCGACGTCGCATTCACAAAAAAAAAAATTTAGGTTTCAAGACCTGTTTGTCAGCTCGAGGCAAGATTGTAGATCGTTAGTGTCATTTATTATTAGTATTATTATTTACCTACCTCTGAACATGGGAACAAATTTGACGACGAGTTCGTCAGGTCGGATTTTATATGAGACGATGTAATTAGATGGAAACCCTTCCAGTATAAAGGTATAAATCGTCGAACATGGTCAAAATTGAGAAGAAAAAATTTGAAATTCAAAGGAAATTGGATTATGTGAACTTCAAGATCGCAAAACTTGATCTCTTGTGTCGCATACAACATTCAGGTAACTCTCGGCCGAGAGGAAGTCGCAAGGTGAAAACACATCGCCGAGTGTGTTATGTACAGTACAACATCATAATCAAGACTTGATCCAGTTTTGATTAAACAACCGAAAGCGAGCGAGTGTTTTTCCATTGGTGTGTGGAGCTTAACTAATAGTAACTGTATCCAAGTCAAACACATTTGTTTTTAGACCAGCGCAAGCCGACTGTCGCAGCATAAGTCTTTGGTTGGGTAGAATGGTCACACAGAGCAACACATGTGGTAATGTCTGAGGATTCTCATTACAAGAATTCTGACATCTGTAGTGTATTCTGCTGTCAATGCAGTTGCCACATACGCTTAGTCTGAGGTCTCACCAACTATAAGGGAAGTGTAGGCGCCGAGGGGATGCAGGTTGGTAATCCCAGTTGCGTGGTGCTAATTAGCTGATTCCCTCCTGAAGATGGATACCTATCTAGGTATGCGCTACGCCAGCTTATAGCGAAGAGGAACACTTATACTTATGAGCAGAAGACATAACTAAGTAGTAATCAAAATCAGATGGTGATGCAAGAGGCTGATACCATTCTGGCGGAACCCCCCCCCCCCCCCCAAAAAAAAAAAAGCCCTAGCGCATATAAGCATATTAACACACTTTTATTCTCAGTCGTTCTGGCTGAGATAGGTTGAAAGCTCATCGGTCGTTTACCTACTACTCAGGGCGGAGGCCCCCAAAAAGACCGGCTTGCTCGCATTCGCTGCTCGCATTCGTTGCTATCCGAGCTGTCAAATTGCATAAAGCAGCGGCAGAGAAAATATGCCGCGAAATCCAAAGAAAAAAAAAAAAGTCCGGGAAATAAGGAATATGCTCGCTTCTCTCACAATCTTTAACTCTATCACCTCGCTCGTTTGGTACACAATTTCTCTTATTCGTCAAAATCCTAGGCTTCTTGCAGAAGATCCTTCTCCATCCCCTCTCCTAATTGCCTGCATCTACCCATATCAAAATTGAAGTGCCGCATTCGTTTTCTCCGTCCATCACGAAAGGCACATCTGACATCGCTTCAAAGCTCTCGCTAGAGACCATCACATGCTGCAGTGTGACCCGGTTTGGGAGAGAGGACCTGCGTTTAAAGCGTTGTTGTTGCCGAGATGCGATTCCTGTCGTGCGTTGTCTCCGCAATGTTGGCTCTATGCCACATCAGCATGGCCTCAGATACTATCATCCCAAGGTCTACCCAGCCCAATCTCACCGACAAGCTGGCGCCCAAGATCATGATCGTCAGCATGGCAAGTCTGCCCCATAGATATGCGGCGTCAAGGTGCTGACTTGCTCCAGTTTGGCCCAGAGGCCGAGGTCTGGTATCGCAACCTGCCGAGCAGCGGGTTGGGCGATCTTCTTGCTCTAAACATCTCCGTCCCTGGTCTCTCCCCAAAATACCCGTATGTCCACTGTACGGCCGAGGGTGCAGTCTGCCAGGTCACCACGTGCGAAGGGGAGATCAATGCCGCGTCCACCACGATGGCGCTTGTCCTCTCATCTAAATTCGACCTCCGCAAAACGTACTTTTTGATAGCGGGAATTGCTGGTGTCAACCCCAAACACTCCACGATTGGCGGCGTTGCTCTAGCTCGGTTCGCGGTCCAGGTGGCTCTGCAGTATGAGTTCGATGCTCGTGAGATGCCCAGGAACTTTACGGTCGGATACGTCCCTTATGGTATTTACGCTTGAGATTGTTCTTGATGATCCAGTCCGGTGTGTCTCTGTGGACTAACCCGTCGTTAGGAACAAAACAACCAAACTCGTATCCCACCATATTCTACGGGACCGAAGTGATGGAGGTCAACCAAGCTCTGCGTGATTTGGCGTACAACTTTGCCATCAAGGCTCAGCTCGCAGACAATGATGATTCTCGCGCCTATCGGTCAAGGTACAAGCCAGCTGGCAGAATCTGGGCACCAGCGGCCAAGGGTCCGTCTGTCGTCAAGTGTGATTCAGCGACCAGCGATGTTTACTACTCCGGCGCGCTTCTTAGTGAGGCCTTTGACAATTACACCAGCGTTTTGACCAACGGGACTGGTGTTTACTGCATGACAGCCCAGGAGGACAACGCCACGCTCGGCGTGCTGCTGCGGATGCACATCCAGCACCTTGTCGACTTTTCGAGAGCCATCGTCATGCGGACTGGTGAGTTTTTTGGGCAAGATCTGAACTCGGAAATACCGCCTTGCTGATGAAATGATGCGCAGGTTCCAACTTTGACCGTCCTCCACCAGGAGTAACCGCGTATGAGCATTTGCTCGTCCTGCAGCAGAACGGCTTCGCGGTGGCCATCGAGAACATCTATCAGGCCGGGATCGAGATCGTCAAGGGGATCTTGGCGGACTGGGACAAGACCTTTGAGGCGGGAGTCAAGCCATGCAACTATGTTGGCGACATTTGGGGGACGCTAGGTGGCTATCCTGACTTTGGCCCAGGCAGCATCACCGATGGGCAGCCCGTGAGCCCTGCGGTGTAACACCACAACGTGTGGGCGGGGTTCGCGTTGATTTGCACGTTCATTTGCTCTGGAGGGGTTTGGCGTGATATCGTGGAATTGGGGAATTTAGGCGATTGGCCAATCCGATATTTATTGATTACTCTGTTTAATCATGACACCAACACCACTCACCGTTCTTTTCAAGGCTGTTCTATGTGATAAAGAAGCCGGAAGCGGTCCGTCTTCTGACTGATTAGCAACGGAAACAGTAAGGGACAAAGAGATGTGGTGATGTGATGTGAGCTTCCATGTTTCCAGATTATTCGAGAAACCAGTTTACTTGTTGAGGTGATTGGAAGACAGCTGAGGTTGCAGCCGTCGCTTTTTGGGACCTCGATGGCCGTTGCCAAGCGATTTCTTGCATTGAACAGGGATCGAGATGCGCTAAGAAAGGGGACCAGCGCACCTGGCACCCCATTAAGAATGCGCAACACAAGTGGCGTGCAGTCCTCCAAAAACTTTCTTGGGTGACTCCCGTCCAAGGCTCTCTAGGCTCGCACAACCACCGGCCATCCCCACAACAACCCATTCGAAACATTCTCAATAAACGATAAAAATTGTTGGTAATTCGTGCGCAACCGAACATGGGGGATCCCAGCTTCAAGAGCGCATATTGAAGCCATGTCACTCGTCCCGTACCACCCTCACGAGGGCCGCGAGATTGTCCTGTAAGTCTCCTCTCCAAGCTTTTAGCTACGTCATGCCATCCCTGCTGCCTCTGAGGCTCTCGCGATTCGTCCACGTCAGTTGGTTTGGATGCTAATAAATGACTTGTCGCCCAGGCGCCATCACAACGCGATCGTTGTGCGCGACCCTACCTCGCAGCGATTAATGATCCGCGGCCTCCAGCTTACTGAATGTCCTACTTGCCACCAACCGCTACGTCCCTCATCACCCGATAGACATTTCGACAGCCACAGTTCAAGCCGCCATGAAACCTACGTCGACCCTGAGTACTTCCGCATGCTGCGCGCTAGCGCTGGCAGCCATGGCCGAACCGCCGCGCAGCAACGCCCTCCCTCGAGTCCAATCCGCCGATTAGTTGAACCGGTGCCCGCAGCCGTCTCGGACGATGATGGAGTTGAAGGGACGCCAAATGCCGAGTTTGTGAGCAGCGTCCCCGCCCCTCAGCCGGGTGGACGAATAAGGCGGGAGGCATTCAGCCCCAACTATTTCAGCTCGTTCTTCATGGAAGAGCGAGAACTCGGCAGAGGTGGCAAGGGTGTTGTGCTGTTGGTCCGCCACGAGATTGATGGCTGCTTCCTGGGAGAGTTTGCGTGCAAGCGCGTGCCGGTCGGTGATGACCACGCCTGGCTGGAGAAGGTTCTTGTTGAAGTTGAGCTGCTGGCCAAGCTGTCTCATCCCAACCTAGTCTCCTACCGACACGTATGGTTGGAGGATGTTCAGATCACCCAGTTCGGCCCGAGCGTCGCCTGCGCCTTCATTCTGCAACAGTACTGCAATGGAGGCGACCTGTTGCACTACGTTGTGGGCGATATCCCCAAGGAAATTACCAAGGAGCAACTCAAGGCCCAGATGCGCCGTCGTTCAAAGGGCCAGAGCCAGTCAGAAAAGCCCAATATCCAGCGGCGGCTGTCCCCGGAAGAGATCTACTCGCTCTTCAAGGATGTCACCTCCGGCTTGGCTTATCTGCACGCATCAAACTACATCCATCGGGATCTGAAGCCAAGCAACTGTCTGCTTCATCGCGAGGGCTCTCAGCTCACATGTCTGATTAGCGATTTTGGAGAGGTGCAGCCAGAAAATGCGGTGCGCAACTCGACGGGCTCAACTGGCACAATCTCGTACTGCGCGCCAGAGGTTCTCAGGAAGGATGCGACCGGACGGTACGGTAACTTCACGGCAAAGTCGGATATCTTTTCCCTGGGCATGATCTTGTATTTCATGTGTTTTGGTCGGCTGCCGTACCACTTCGCCAACGCCATCCACGAAGAACTTGAAGACATCGACCAGCTTAGGGCAGAGATCACAGACTGGAAGGGTTTCCAAGATGAGCGTAGGGAGCGGCCTGACCTGCCATACAAGCTGTACCAACTCCTCAAGAAACTACTTTCTGTCAACCCTGCCGAACGGCCCACCGCCACCGAGGTCCTAAACGCCATGAAAGGAGAAGCACCACTGGAGGGCATAAACTCGATGCGCGCAAGTGCAAATCCTTCAATCGGCTTGGCAGGTCGAAGGATACAGAACCTCGATTCCCCTTTACCCCCGAGCACCCCGGTTCCAGGTTCGTCTTCTTTACTTTCACCCACTAATGCTGCCACCGCTCGTCGTGAGTCCCCTAATCGTCGCACAGAACCCGCCAAGCAGGCGCGCGTGAACTCGGTGGCGGAAGGCGAGAATGACGCTCCTAGCCCAAGCTCTGTTGATGGGCACCCGCCGCCGTCTAATGGACAGGTGGCTCTTTTGCAGAAACGCGCCGTCAATCATTTTGAACAGGCAGCCAACTCTACACTTAGGCATCGCCGCTCGCAGACTTCGTTGACTCTCACTCCGAGTCCTTCGAGCTCGCCCGATAGGTCTCCTTTGAGGAACGGTAACGCGCCGGGTCCCGACTTGCCTTCCCCCCTGGCCCTCACTACACCACTCCTGATGCCGCCTCCGACCACGGGAATGGCGCGGGTAAGGCACGAGGCTGTTTTGGCGCAGTACAAAGTGGCGAGGTGGTGGGCAAACAATTCTGCAAAGTTGAGGCTAGCACTGCTAGGTCTGAAGATTATGAGCTTGAGCTGGGTGTGTTGGCCCTACAGCGCCTCCGTGGGCCTTATGGTTACCCTGTTTGGATTGGCCGTCACTGATCTGGCTGATCTTGGTGGAAATGAGTATAACAATGGTTATAGTCCACGACTGGGTAACGGTGCTCTCATCGGCGCAGTAGATACGGGCACTGTTCGAACGAACTATCCTCCACCGCGATGGCGATGGCTACTTGGCTGGCGAAGAAGTTTGGTCCTGCTTGTTTTACATTTTGTTATTTTGGGTGGGTTTAGTACCTTACACCACGGACTGGCTTGTGCGATGCATGGGTCGGTGAAATATGGGGAGTGGGAGCCTTTATGAGGAGGCTGTTTACTTGTCTTTTTGGTTCTCGGCAAAAGGCCTCATGAAGATATGATTATGCATATGTATACATACCTGGGTTTATGAGCATGGAAGGTTTAATTTCTGGGGGGAAGGGGAAGATGGGGATTTGGGGGCGCGGCGTTATATGTGTTTGGCGACTGATATCAGATATTTAGGTATTTCTGGTTGCTCACTTGGAGTTTAGCGTCTCTCAGGACGTTTGAGGCATTCGCGCCGGGGAAAGGGCCACAAACTTTATGTACGAAAAGGGATAACAGATCGATTCAGTTTTTAATCTAGAAAGAACTAGTTTCTTTTTTAGAACTCGACCATTTCCCCATTCAGAGGTGTTCCAAGAGGATCCTTCGAGCAGCCGTTTCATCAAAAGGCAGCATTCCGTTTTTCGCAAGCTTTAGCAAGACAGGCGCTTGTCAAAAATGTCTCTAAACCCAAGCTAATTCCGACCAGGGCACTTCAAATATGAGTCAGTCAGTCTGTCACCTTTAGCACTATCCCTAAAATGCAGTATGTTTAGGGCATGTGAACCTGGCCTCACAGTGCATCAATACGCAAAAAAGAGTCTCGATGAAGCGGCTTCTGTGGCGAAAAGTCAAAATAAGTCGTTTCTCAATTGAAGGCAACACAGTATGTGGGATGGTGATGATGATGATAATGAGGGGTAGAAGGAGGAGGCAGAGGAGGATGAAGAAGAAGAAGAAGAACAAGACGAAGCTGAAGATGATGACGATGAGGATGATGAGGATGATGACGAGGATGATGAGGATGTTGTTGGCGGTGACGGCGATGATGTAAAGCCAAACCAGGGACAACAAGTCCACATCATGAGGAACTTCCAGGAGTCTGAGAGAAAATCTTGACATGGATAGTAATTTAAACAGAGGCACCGGTCTGTGGATGAGGTCAGGCCGGGGTGGCTCCGAACCTGAACTGGCCATGGAAAACAGGAAGTCTCAATGACAGATTTGTTTGTATCTTTGTGTGAGAATCATGAACTGTTTTGAATGGTTTTTAAAAAGCAACTTTGAATTGAAGAAGGATAATCAACTTATCGAAGTTGGTTCGTAGGTGATTGTTTATCTGCTTGGGAATTGACGATTGGTACCTCAAGTAAAGGACTGGGCAATGACTAGGTCGGTAAAATAGATTGTGATTATAGGTGGTTACCATACCTATCCGCGATGGTCATTTGACTGTGGAGCGGGTTCCTATCCGAACACGAAGAAGTACAATTTATGACAGGTGTGCCGCGGAGATTCTCTATCTCGCCGTTTCTCAGGTCGGCTATGTAGGAGTCATGGTAGTTAAATGCTATCTAGACAGTTTACAAGAGCATGATTCTCTGGCTGCTTGTGTATCTATTCATCTTGTGGTCTCACTGGAGCATATAGTTCACTAATGGCGGCTTAATCGCCTAATAATGTTTACAACTAGGTATCTAACACTGGTATATCATCAGCTCTTATTCACCATATCCCATCATCTGAGTCATCTTTTCAATCAGGTGCCGATCATAACTATACTACAACTAAAGTAAATACAATCCATTTGAAAATGTGGCATTGGAAAATTGCGAAACTTTCTGCCCATTCTCTTTAAACTGGGGTCTAACTGTTAAATTCTGATGTTTTGATAAACATAACATCGTGCGTTTGTTATGTGGCCCTGATCATCACCCCGTCAACAAATTGCTGGGAATCGAGCCCCTATCTTGGGATCAGGCCCCCGCCCCTGCCTCGGTCTAATTGGGATGCAGGAAGGCAACTCCTTTCGAAAATAAAATTATTCAACCAATATCCCCTAGGTTTTCAGCTTCACTAATTTCTTACGAGTTTGTCCTTGAACTGGACCACGGATTCAGCAATTTTCCTCAACTTTTGATTTTCATTTGAATGAGGGAGACCCGGACTTCTGGGGATATGTCGACATCTGAGGTTGGAGAGTTGTTGTTCCTACGCCGCAACTGAGGGGATTGAGGTTTATCTCTTACGCCATATCCAACTCGGAGAGATGGTCTGGCAGAGCTCGAACGTCTGCCATAGACAACACTTGAACCGGCAGTGTACCTTGTGTAGTTTGGGTTTGGACTAGACGCTGCAAGCAATCATTATAACCAGCCATCTTACTAGTACCGTTTTACCACAGCCAAACTATCCAAGTCAGTATAACAACTTGTTTTGAGATTTACACCGCTCTAAAGACACCACTAGAAAGCACACTCTCTGTTGTTATGGTTGCTTAATTGATGCCCCCAAAGCAGATCCAGACTCGATTTGAAGTCTAGCGTCTTCGAGCAACAAACCCCCCCCCCCCCTTTTCCTCCACCTCGGACAGTAACATGCGGTCTACTACTGAGCTCCTTGCATGGGGGTCCTCTAAGGTGGCCAAGGCCTCCCACCCTTCAAACTCATCGGTCTCGAAGCGAGACTGTGGGGAGGCAACTTGAAGAAGGCTGGAGCAGATCATATTTGTGTTGTAATATTGTGTGTGGATGTTGTGGGAGAGACGCTATGATACCTTTTTCCCACAAAGACTGCGGCTCTTGCTCGCTATGTCCTCCACAGGATATTTTTTTTCCTGTATAAGCTGCTCCAGCTCCAAAACGCCATGGCCACGCAGAGGCCCGGGCTTCCGGAGCAGCGGGGTGGTAGCCATGATCAACACGTTATACAAGGCTGCGGCGGAACGTTGCATAAGTTTGCTGGCTGTACAGCGCCAGAAGAAGAGCCCGAGTTGGATGAGGAAGTTGAAGGCCCCCGCGAAAGGCCTACCATGGTGTCGGGTCTCCATGCAACTAGAGGAGCTTGTGGAGTATACCAAGCTCTAGATCGCCATCTTTGTAATCGCCTACTGCTCTTCCTTGTGCTCTCCGATCTCAACGCCTATAACTCCACAACAAGCAAGCAGCCAGTCTAACCCCCCCCCCCCCCGCGTTCCTGCCTCCTTCCAATACCTGGATCTTAAATGACATCCCCGAAAGCTTATTCCAACCAAATTGATAAGGCGCGGTTAGTTTAGTGGTTAGAATTTTCGCTTCCCAAGAACCTTCTCTTGTTAGCGAGGGACCCGAGTTCGAACCTCGGATCGCGCATCTGCCGCCTTTCGTTTTTTCCCCACCCTGTCTCTCGCCTCGTTGGTGTTTATTTTATTTTTTTCTCTTGAAACAGATCAATGGCGATCTCGGCTGAGCCAAGCATACTGCATACCAAAAAGCTAGGGCATCTAAACATTGATAACATTGGCTGCTGTTGTCCTTTGAATACACCGCATGTGGAAAGAGGTACAGATGGCATTATCTCCCAAACAATACTCTAGGCAATAGGAATACGATACTTGCAATTTTATCTTTACAAAAGCGAACAGTACCAGTCAACTGGTGGGATTAGACCAATGTCAAATTACCGCTTTGGAAGCACACTGCTTCCCGGCAGGAGATGGCCATGGCCAGGAGGATCATGCCCCCATTTCTCAAATTCTCTTTGCCGCAGAAAATTCTCGACTCTACCCTCTCTGCTCAGCATAGCCGTGCTCCCGTCACGTCTGTGTATATCCTTGACGACATTGGCATGTCGCTTGTCTTGCATATTCATCAACTGGATGGAATTATTTCCAGCCCAGACAACTTGTGCCCACGTGCCCGCGACGACGAATATCAGGATGATGGCTGCAAAGCCGCCATTCGAGACGAAGATGGGTTCCTGTTTCTTGCCGTCTCGCTTCGCGTACCATCTCTCCCAGTCTTCCCACGTGGCGTTCATGCTCGCGTTGCCTGGCTCATCCCTCCACGCTCGATCAGCGGCTCGGTAGCGACTCGATGCGGTGGTCTGCTTGTCCCACCCGACATTGTAGAGGTCGTACATGCGCCGTTTCTGTGGGTTACTAAGGATATCGTTTGCGACGATGATGAGCCGGTAACGGTCGAGCTTCGTGAGGTGCGGGATGTCATTCTTCGAGCTATCGTGTTGAAGGTCCGGGTGGTAAAGCTTGACCAGCTGGAAGAACCGGGCCTTGTTGTATGGCGCATCTCGCGCAAGCCCAAAGATTTCGTACGGAGTGGGATTTGCAGACGTCGGCCATCTCAGCGCATCTTCAGGTTTCCCATTCTCTCCGGGGGCGGTCTCATGAACTGATGCGTATGATCGCGTTTGTTGGCTTCCAAAGGCACAGAGGTTGTGGCGCCGCTGCCACGGATTGGCCGCTGTCGAGCAACCCCGCAATTGGCGGCGCGGTGATGATGTTGGCAACGACGTCACGAAGGCATTGGCGGGGCAGAAGGCAGCTTTTGCTCTCTTGAGAATCATGATGGGAAATTCAACAGAGGCATGTCGGATGGGTCCAACAAGCCGTGCTGGACCATAGCGGCCGACAATTCGGACTTTAATATCTAGCTAGGAGACGAGTGGACTGGGGGAGTGGCGGCGGGTTTTTAGCACGTAACCTGGGGAGATGCGCTGCAAGAGGAACGGGATTAGAGATCGTGGGGAACGCACGCACGCGCATAGACAATTAGAAAGGTGGGGCTGTTCGACATGGACCTGTTCGACATGGACCTTCCCACTCTTTTTGGGACCTGGACCCGGGCACACGTGACACACCGAGACATCGTCACCCAAAATCGAACCCTCGCAAAGATTGTGCTCAGCCCAGGACCTCCAACTGCCTGCCCCGCTTCGACGAAACCCAGCTTCTGTTGCACGCTTTCCACCAAACCCTCCACAACGAAACCGCCTCTCCAAAACGTACCGCAGTTTGCCAAACGCAGGATCGACTCTTCACCGGTGGAAAACAAAAGAAAAAATCCAATTCTGCACAGGGCCAGATTTTGTCTCTTCTTCCCCTTTTTTCCCCCGCCGTCAAAGCTCTGCGCTCCACCTCAGCACAACCATCTCGAGTGACGACTAGTCTTAACCTCGACACCAACCACTCTCCGCGCACCACACCACAACGCACCACACCACAACGCACCACAACACATTACGCCATACCTCAACAACGCGCCCAATCAAACAAAAAAAAATTAGAAAACAAGGCATCAGGTTTGCCTCCCTTTGCGCAGCCCAATCTATTACCGCGACCTCCCGACATATGAGTTTCGGCGTATAGCACAGCTGCCCTCAAAAAAACACAGAGGGGGAGAGAAGAAACTACAACTCCAACATCGTACCGCGCACTTTCACGACGCCCCTTGGTCCATCATCCCTCGCTGCCCCAATTGACTCCTCGTTCAACTCGTCGGCACAATCAATCCATTTCCCCAGAATCTTCTATTTCGCTCTCCGTCCCATTTCACCGCCAAAATGACCGACAGTCTTGTGGATAAGCTCAAAGGCGCCTCTTTGAATGATAATACGAGCTCGGAAGAATGGAAGAAAACCCTCAATCTTCCCGCCAGGGACACAAGGCAACAGACCGAGGTTAGTAGCTCTCTCTGCACCACCTCATACCTTGGAATTAGATTTCATGCTGACCGGGGGCTTGGGTGTAGGATGTTACCAATACGAAAGGCCTCGAATTTGAAGATTTCGGTTTAAAACGGGACTTGCTTATGGGTATTTTCGAAGCTGGTTTCGAGAAGCCTTCACCCATCCAAGAAGAGAGCATACCAGTGGCTCTTACAGGTCGTGATATCCTTGCTCGCGCCAAAAATGGCACGGGAAAAACAGCCGCCTTCGTCATCCCCGCCCTCGAGAAGATCAACCCCAAGGTTTCCAAGATTCAGTGTCTAATTCTCGTCCCTACCAGAGAACTGGCTATGCAAACATCCCAAGTCTGCAAGACTCTTGGCAAGCATCTTGGCATCAACGTTATGGTTACCACTGGCGGAACTGGCCTCCGCGATGACATCGTCCGATTGCAGGATCCCGTCCATATTGTGGTCGGTACCCCTGGCAGAATTCTCGACTTGGCTGGAAAGCACGTTGCCGACCTCAGCGAATGCCCCATGTTCATCATGGACGAGGCCGACAAGCTCCTTTCGATCGAATTCACCCCCGTCATCGAACAGCTACTCCGGTTCCACCCCAAAGACCGCCAGGTGATGCTCTTTTCGGCGACTTTCCCTCTCTCGGTCAAGGACTTCTCAGACAAGAACATGGTCAACCCATACGAGATCAACCTCATGGACGAGCTCACACTGCGCGGTATCACTCAGTACTATGCCTACGTCGAGGAGAAACAAAAGGTGCACTGCCTGAACACGCTCTTCTCCAAGCTGCAGATCAATCAGTCCATCATCTTTTGCAACTCGACCAACCGCGTCGAGCTTCTTGCCAAAAAGATTACCGAGCTCGGCTACTCGTGTTTCTACAGCCACGCCAAGATGGCCCAACAGGCACGAAACCGCGTGTTCCACGACTTCCGCAATGGTGTCTGCCGCAACTTGGTCTGCTCTGATCTTTTGACGCGTGGTATCGACATTCAGGCTGTCAACGTTGTCATCAACTTTGACTTCCCCAAGAATGCAGAAACATACCTTCATCGCATTGGTCGTTCCGGTCGATATGGACACCTTGGTCTTGCTATTAACCTGATCAGCTGGGAGGATCGCTTCAACCTTTACAACATTGAGCGGGATCTGGGAACTGAAATCCAACCCATCCCTGCAACGATCGACAAGAGCCTCTACGTTTACGAGAACCCAGAGACCATTCCTCGCCCAGTTTCCAACTTCAAACCGGCCGCCATTCAACAACAACAACAGCAGCAGCAGCCAACACAAGCACAGCCCTCGCAAGTGCACGTCCAGCAGCAGCCCAGAGGCCCCGGCCCTAATTCAGGTAACTGGCAAGAACAGGGCTCCCGTCAGAGTGGCCCCGGTGCCAATTCAGGAAACTGGCAAGAACAGAATTCCCGTCAAAATGGCGCTGGTTCCTCGGGTCACCCCGGCCGCGGTGGCTACCAGGGTAATCGTGGCGGCCCCTCAGGCGGTCACCGCGGAGGCCGCGGCCGCGGCTATCTCGGCCAAAATCCCAACCAGGGAGGACGTCAAAACTTTGGTGGTCAGCGTGGCGGTCGCGGACAAGGCCAAGGGCAGATTCATCAACCTCAGCCTTCCCAGTAGGCGTGACCACCTTGCGAAACCAAATCGTTCGTGTGGGGTGATGTTGACCTGATGCTGTGAGCATTAGCTAAACGTCTTTTTCTTTTTCTTTTTCTTTTCTTCTGTGCCTTTTGGATTGTACATATTAGTGTTTCCGACATCTTCTTCTACGTCCTTTTCTGATCCGATCTTCACGACGACGCCGCTGTGGCCTTGTTCGACTCACTGCAGCCATCAAATCGAACGCCCCAACAGCATCCTGGACCGTCTGGGGTGATGTGGCCATCGTTTCCGGATTGTCATAGGCTTGCAATCTGCTCAACAGTCGGCTGTATCATACATTTTAATATTCTCTGCCCTCTACCTTTTATCTCTTGGAACTGTTTCGTTTTGGGGCTTTGATCATGGACGATATCTTCGACTTTCTTTCACGGCATCTATATTGGCGCGGGATCAATAGAGAACCGGTAGGGAACGGGTAGCCTTTACCTTGAATGGCGATGGTTCATATCAGGGCCATTTACATACCGCGTAGGAGAGTGGTTCTCTCCTCTCGTTCACATGTGCTCCACCTGGGAGCTTGTCTCTCGTTTCCTCGCTGCGTTATAACTCTCTTACACATACCGACACACCTGCCCGATTATCTCTCATCCTATACACTTGGCGAACACGCCCCGAAATTCTCTCATCTCCCTTCGAAGTATTCTGAACGATGCACGCACGGATCTGACATGGTTAGGAGTCTCGATTGGAACTTAGGGTTTAACAGGTGGGAAGTAGCTCTAACTTGGGGCTGCATTTTGGGTTTTCATTTGGGGACAAAAAGGTTCACATTACACTGGTGTTGGG
Source organism: Cladorrhinum samala (assembly GCA_033576145.1). Lineage (NCBI taxonomy): Eukaryota > Fungi > Ascomycota > Sordariomycetes > Sordariales > Podosporaceae > Cladorrhinum > Cladorrhinum samala. The sequence continues at coordinate 159,159 of MU864949.1, read as the reverse complement.
CGGCGTTTCTAACGGGTGGGCTAAGGGTCTTATGAAGCAAGCGATAATCTGCGGCGTTTATTTTTCGGAGATTTCATGCAGCGGCGCATAAGGGAGACTTGCTTCGGCAACGACTTTACCCTTGTCACTTACCTGCAGGCGTTCTGGGCGAATATCTTTGGGTTTTAAGGGTTTTCGTTGGTCATATATGGGAGTGCGGCTATGGCCGTGTCTTTTTGTAAATCTGCGCGGTCTTTCTGGGATCGACCAGGACGACAACGGCGGAAAAAACAAAACTTGGTGTTGTGGGTGTTTTCTCACGGGTCTGGGTACAGTGGATGGATGAGCGACCAAATGAATGGTGCACGGGATGGGTGCGCATCTTCGCTCATGAAGGGTGTGAGCCTCGACTGGAACGATCGAATGGTTGCTTCGTATAGGGTTGGAGCGCTATGATTGGTACATCTTCTTTTCCCTGATACCTGCTTCTCGCATAGGATCAGCAAAAAGTTGAACAAAGTGAGGGAACCCGATGTAGCGGCCGTCACTGCCTTTGCCCGGAGGACGTGCTTGTGAGCATCAGGTATCCTTTTACTTATCTTTTTTGGAGCTTGGCAGATGCATTCCATGTGCAAATGCGGGGGTGTTCCACAAAGTCCACCACTCTACTTGCGGATTCATCTCTCTCAATATTTACGCTATCTCCTGGACACGGTTACTTGCCAGGGCGGTACAGAGATGAATCGGTTTGGGTTGATAGGACTTGAAGGAAGAGAGAAACGATATACTTAAGAAAAGACTCGGTTTTTTTTTTTTTTCTTTCTTTTTTTTTTTTTTTTCTTAGGGAGGCTCAAACGGGAAAGATCTGGTTATTGCCTTTGGACTTGAGATGGTCTGTTTCGTCGAAAGACTGGTCTGGGCTCTGGCTCGGTAGGCAAGGATGAAGTTTCTCTGGACAAGATAGGCAAATACAATTTGTCTGTTCTCTTTCTTACATCATTGCTCACACCTAGTGCCTAGTGATGATTCTTATAAGCGACATGTTTCCCACTAGAATTTGTGCCATCGTCATGAGCATCTATCCGTCAACGCCTTGTTGGAAGTGCTACTCTCATGCCTCTCATCCACACACATGGGACGTGCAAAACCTGGTTTAAAGCGGATGCGTATGGTATCAGACATCCCCAAGGTGATTATTGTCAAGGCGCAAGTCATTTAGCTTCCAAAGACAGCGGCAAGCAGTCGCGCCCGATTTACCTCACGATGTTTCGTCAGGTGCTTACCTAACTCGGTGGTCCGATCTGCCCCACTTTTTCTAACGGCTCGGCCGCCTACAAACTCCGCATCACAGCGGCCTGCAGTCCGGCACTGCGGGACCCACCCCGTCTTCGCCCCACATATCATCGGGGCAGGCTCAAAGACACCGAAGCAAAACCGGTTCATTATCGTGATGATATATCTATGTATGGTTTGGGAAAAATGCGTGTAATATGATGAGCCGAGTGTCGAATCAATCATGTGATTCTTTATTTGAAAACTTGACTTGTCACATTTTCTTTTTCTCAAAAAAGGAAAAAATAAATAAATAAAAAATCGGCATCATCATATATCACTTTCATGCATCAAACAACTGACTTCTTTTTTCTTTTTTTTTTTTCTTTTTTTGGCGGGGGGGATTTTTTTCGAAACGTCAAGTTATCACAAAAAAGAAAAAAAAAAAAAAAAAGAACAGGAAGAAAGGAAAAGAAAAGAGGTTCCATCCTCCTACCTGAATGTTACTTGGCAAATAAATTTCTTTTTAAATCTTTTTTTTTTTGGGGGGAGCCGAAATCATAGTAAATGAACAATCACTAATCAGTTGACCTCGCGTTCTCTTTTGCTGTAGCGGGTCAACAAAAGTCAAAACTTTAAAGTGGCAAAGGGGATGATGCTTGGTATGATCAAAAAAAGAGACGTCGGACGGATTGGGAGGTATATTAGTGTTGGGAGGGTGATTTCTTTGGGAAGGTGGGAAAAGAGTTTTAATTGGGTTTTGATAAGAATCGCGTTGATGGAGAGACGGAAGGGGGGGGGGGTGGCTCGTTGTTTAGCTGTGAAGTGATGTGTTGTTTGTTGGAGGGTTGCGGTGCCAGGAGAATAGGGGCTATTTACTAGCGCAGAAAGTGAATCGGACGCTTGGATCGTAATGAGGCTTGTTGAATCTAATATTTTGGCCGTCGAGCATTTTTATTTTTCTTGATATTCTTGATTTTTATTCGTCATTCCCGAATGAGGTGGGTAAAGTTTTAGAATGGCTTCCCCCCCCCCCTTGGTGTAAGCGAAGAAACTCATGGAATGACTCTCATGACAATGACAACAAGAAAAAACCAGGCTCGAGCGTATAGACAAATTAACGGCCGGGCAGACACGCATCCGCTCCCAATACCTCAATCTGCTGCGCGGTTAATCTAAATGCACTCCCGAAAGAAGAACCGCATGGCAACGCACCCCGGATTTGCTCACATCACAACCCATAACGGGCTCATCTACCCCAGATCATGTGGAGCGGCATTCCGCACGCATGCATTATAATCACTATATCTCTGAATTTCAAGTGGTCGCTCTGGTCGAAGTCATTTTATCCGGCCGCTCCCTTTACCCGCGTTCGGCACCAGTTACTCCTTGCCCTGCTTGGCAGTGACGACGACGGGGGGGCCGTTTATATAAAGTACTAAAAGAAAATGTCTTTCCAGGTCTTTGAGTTTTGGCGTCACCCTTGAGCAGGTTAGGCCGTTGTTTTTGAAAAGCCCCCCTCCAAAAAAAAAATCAAAAAAAAATCACGGTTCAAAGCAACAAACGTCCAAAGATGAAGCTTAGCATCGCCGTCGCCTCCCTGGCAGCTGCCACAGCCCAGGCTCATTGTAAGAACCATCCTTGCTTTGTTCGGGCTCTCATCACGCAGGCTCAATAACTAACAAACTCTGTCAAAAAGATACCTTCCCGAGCATCGGCAACACTGCTGACTGGCAATATGTCAGGACGGCGGCCAACTTCCAGAGCAACGGCCCGGTGACCGACGTCACCTCGGACGCCATCCGCTGCTACGAGCGCAACCCCGGCACCGGCGCTCCGGGCATCTACAACGTCACGGCCGGCTCGACGCTCACCTACAACGCCAAGGCCTCCATCTCCCACCCGGGACCAATGGCCCTGTACATCGCCAAGGTCCCCTCGGGCCAGACGGCGGCCACGTGGGACGGCAAGGGCAGGGTCTGGTCAAAGATCTACCAGGACAAGCCCACCCTGGGCGGCAGCATGTCGTGGCCGTCGCAGAACGCCCGCTCCATCTCGGTCAACATCCCCCGGTGCCTCCAGAACGGGGACTACCTGCTCAGGGCCGAGCACATCGCCCTCCACAGCGCCGGCAGCGTCAACGGAGCGCAGTACTACATCTCGTGCGCTCAAATCTCCGTCAGCGGAGGCAGCGGCACGTACAGCCCCAGGAACCTTGTTTCCTTCCCCGGCGCTTACGGACCCAACGACCCCGGCGTCTTGATCAACATCTACTACCCGATTCCAACGTCGTATACCCCTCCAGGACCTGCGGTTGAGACCTGCTAAGAGCAAGAGAGAGATTCAAAGGGGGGGGGGGGGTGGGGAGTGTTTTAGAGGCGAGGGATAATGTAAGGGATGTATGTAGATTAGAAGAGAGATATATCGTACCCATCTTGAGCCATACCAGTACCAAAACCATTTTAGTCAACGCAGGTGTTCAAATATCCTGGAAATCACTTCAACGGAATCCATGATTGATGAGAAACAGAGTCATGAACCTGACCGTTCATTCAAAGGGAATCTTTAGAGCAGACGGGAAAAAAACATACACCAACCAAACTAGATACAAATGACTGAACCGTAATCGCAAAAAGCAAATGGGTTGAATACAATCAGCAAGAAACTGTAAAGATAATTAAGAAATTAACAATTCTTTTGGTATCAGTTACATACACACACAAGTTGTTACCTGACTAGATAGACCACACCAGATGTGTACTCTCTGAGTAGTAAATCAATTGAAAAATGATTGGATTTCGCTGATTATTTTTTATCGTATTCTCTCCCCGCACCGCAACGTTCATTGAAAGTTATCAAATCATGAGCAAACCAAATTATCTCTGCCGTCAGCCATATTCTCTATAAACTCAGCTCTCCATCCTTGCAATAATCTCTCCGTCTCTCATGCCTGCGTCCACCTTTTAAAAATACAAAATGACACGGTGCAGACCGCATATACCCGACACTCTGAACTTTGCTTTTCCCAAACTCCTTCGTTTAGTCGTCTTCATACCGGCCATCACCCGGAGTCTCAGCATACGCAGCTGGTGTAGGTGCGCCGTAATACCCGGTGCCTGCACCAGGCGTCGGTGCACTGACAGCAGGCGTCGGTGCAGCCTCGGCTCCCCATCCACCAGACCAAGCAGCAGGAGTCGGAGCACTGATAGCTCCAGGAGTTGGTGCGGAATAGGCTCCCGGAGTCGGGGCGTTGAGGGCTCCGGGAGTGGGTGCACCGAGACCGGCGCCAGGTGTGGGTGCATCGAAGGCACCAGATCCCCCACTCGGTCCAGGCGTGTAACCCCAAGCATCGTTACCGCTTGCAGCAGGCGTAGGGGCCGAAACGCCGTATGCAGGGGTCTTGGAGCCCCAGGCGTCTCCGCTGCCGCCACCGTATGCCGGAGTCTTGGATCCGTGACCGAAGCCATCATATGCGGGGGTCTTGGCACCGGACGACCAAGCAGGAGTGCGACTGCCGTAAGCGGTTGCACCACCGTAGGAGGTAGCACCCCCATAAGAAGTGCGGCTGCCGTCGTAAGGGTTGACGGTGCGGTTCCCAGAATTGTCACCCCAAGCTGGAGCAGGAGTTCGCCCGCCAGAGGGATCGCCACGACTCCATGCGGGTTGACGAGCATCGGCTATTGTGACAGTCAGTATCATCTCTGTGCCCTGAAATAGACGAGAATGCAACTTACATTTAGGAGCACCCCATGCTGGGGTTCTCTCGCCGCTCCGGGCAGCAACAGGCGTTCTGCCGCCGGCCCAGCTTCCAGAGCTTCCGCCACGTCCACCAGAAGCACCAGCATAGCCACCACCACGGCCGCCACGGGTGTAGGGGTCGATCGGGCGCCCGGTTACCTTGTCTTTGAAGGCGAGATCGGCCTTGGGTACGGTGATGATCTTGCCCTTGGTGTGAAGCTCAACGCGTGCGTGCGTATCGGTGGTGTCCTTGACGATGCCCAACAGTCCCTTGTAGCCGCCTCTTCTAATGGTGACTGTCTGATTGATCGCACGGTCGGGGCCAAAGTTCTTGGGTGGCGCCATGCGAGTGTTCTCGGCTGGGTTTCTCTTGAGCGCAGGGTTCATGGCGCTCAAGTCTGGGCCCGAGCTTGAGTTGATTCGGCCGCCCTTGGCGGCGACGGTGCTGACGTTGCTCGCGCGCGTGACAAACACACCAGCGTTATCGTTGCTGTCGTTGCTGTGCAGGAAAAGGAATGATCGATGGATGTGGATGATCTTTCCCTGGCGCTGCTGGCCACCATACTCACGAACGACATCGTCGAGCTTGACTTCTGCGCCAGTGCGGTCGGCAGCCACAGCCGTCCTCCTCTTCGGCAGCTTGTTGGTGATCTGCGAAGGCGTTACCTGCCTGTTCTCTCCGTGCTGATCCAAGACCACCACCGACTCACGGTCAACTTTGACGATGCATCCGACGGTTGTAGGATCAAGCTGCACCAGGTCCAGGAGGGAGTACTGCCCTAGAGAACCCTGTCCGCCGATATCACTGGCCTTCCGCAAGTCCTTGCAGAAGACGGTGATCTCCGTGTTTGCCTGATCCGTGAAGAGCGTAACACTGTCGCCATCTGTCTTGACAACCATACCAACCTCATCCCGGAAACGGCTGCCTCCAATGACCTTGACGTGATCACCAATCTTGAAGAATTTGCGGAGACCCCTGTTCGGTACCTCAATCATCTGGCCCTTGAGATCTCCCTCGGTCACCCTGAGCGTGACTATATCGCCCCGCACGTTAACTGCGGTGCCGATAACGCCGCTCTGTTCCCCTTCATACACCGAAATCATGTCTCCGGGAACCACATTAGCGCTGCTCTCCTTCAGGCTGGCCGCCAAAGCCTTGAGATCAAGGTTCTCTGTGCCGTCCTCAGAGCCGCCAGCGAACTTGGTCACCTCTTCCAGCGAAGGATTGACATCCTTGACTTCTAGCTGCTGGATCTTGATGTCCTTGACCTGGAAACCATTCTCGAACTCCTCGCCCATGTATTGCCAGCTGTTGGTTTGTGGGTTGCCTACGACGTGCCGACCGTGTCTCTTTCTGGCCTCGGCCTCACTGAAAAGGCGCTGGGGGGGCCGAGGGCCAGGTACGCCTGGCCGTTTCCGCTTGCCATCCGCGGTCAAGCTCGACGCATCGTCTCTCACACCGTAGTCCAACCGAGGAATAAACCGCACGCGGGCTTCGAGTCCGTTTTCAGTGACGTCGAGCACCTGCGCCAGATCGCCAGCATGCTTGGCCGGCCTCTTCAAGCGTACCCAAGCGCCAGGTTCCAAGCTAGGAGTCTTGGTAACACGCAGGAGATCAGGCATGTCCTTGATCTCGACAAGGTGCATCTTGGTGCGAGGGTAGACGTTGAGAACACCCTCCAGCCCGAGCATGATATCGTTCTGCCGGCGGGCTTCGACGTAGATGTAGCCCTTCATCACCGAGGTGGTTCCGCCACGCTCAAATGCCGAGATGATGGGCAGTTCGTCCTTTGTACCAAGCCTCTCCTCCACGCGGCGCATGATGGAGAAGACAACCTCACGTTCCTTACCTTCCTTGCACCTGACGGCCCAGATGCCGGGATCGTCAACACTGGGGAGCAATAGGCGCCTGGGCACGACCGCCATATCTCCATGACCTCGGGCAGGGGCACGTTTGCCATAGCGTTCACGAAGGATCTCGGCTTGCTTCTCAGCATCGAGGCTCGACTCCATTTCCCTGCGGCGGTCGAGCTCACGATGCCTCCGATCGTCGTTCATCCGGCTGCTGTCGGCGATGTCATCGGGGTGAGCGTTGTCGATGAAGTCTTCTATTTCTTCACCGTCCTTTTCGTCATCTTCGGCTTCATCTTCATCCTCTACTTCGGCTTCGATATCGAAGAAAGCAGCTCCAGGCTCCTTCCGGCGCTTGCGGCGGTGACGCTGTGCAATTTGTGTCAGTTGAGCCGGGGAGTGATGCAAGAAAATTGAAGGGGACGCTAGGACTGCAAACTCACCTGCTGAACATCATCCTCGTCCTCTTCATCTTCTTCATCTTCCTCATCCTCCTCGTCCTCATCATCGTCATCATGTCCTCCGCCGCCTTCCTCATCATCTTCTTCCTCCTCTTCGCCCTCACCGTCTTCATCATGTTCGATGCGGGGGCGCTTTGTCGCGCGCTTCGGAGCCTGTTCTTCTTCTTCTTCGTCATCATCTTGATCGTAATCCGCAGCTCGCCGCGAAGCCTGAGGGCTGCTGCCCTCTGCGTTGTTTTCATCGTCAGACATGTCAGCTGGCGCGGGGTTGAAGTTGTCGTCGTCCGACTCGGAGTCGCCGCCGTAGTGGTCCGCCATCTTTGCGCGGGCGAGAACAATTGCTCGCGATGCCGGTTTAGATCAATCAAAGCAAGCGGGATCAAATTGAAAGGAGCAATTGATGGCGGTTGGCGACGCGATGCAGCGCCAAAGAAATTGCCGACGCAGACAACAGAAGCAGCGTGTGGTTTTGAAGAAAAGGTTGAGTCGTGGTCGTTGCTCTTTTGAGGAAACAAAGGCAAGGAAGCCCAGACCCTGGTTGGTAGGCACTTGGCAACCAGCTTTCGTTTGACATGGGCGTCGCGGTGGCGCTAGAGCCAGTTTGGGAGAAGCGCGAGAGCGATTCGGAGCCTGCAAGAGCTTTTATCCGCTGCCACGCTGCCACGCTGCCACTGGATTAAGGTTCGCCATTGATTGGTCCGCTAATTCCCTACCTTACTGAACTTTGTTAAGGCAGGCTTCCATACCAAGTGATCACTGATAGCACCGAACCAGTCACACCAGTCTGTCTAGAGAATAAAGTTGAAGTCACTTTTTTCTTATCAAATCCCCAACCTTTCATTCTTCCCCTTCGGTTCTCTGGATGAAATCGATTGCACTCCTTCCATCATCGCCCAGCTGTGCCAGCATTGTCAGATCACAGATTCGCTCGAATCTCTAGTGTGTACTCCGTAATTAATTATTACTTTATTCAAGTGCAAGAGAAGAATTAACCTTGTATCCGTCTTTTCTCCCTTGTATTTTTTCTTCTTTTTCTTTTACACCCTTTTTGCCTCAAACAACGCCCATCCATCTCCATTTGTAGTCCTGGATCGCAAGTCTCGCCATGGAAAAAGCGCCGAGGGCTACAACGAGTATCCCTCCAAAAACAATCACAAGAGTTTGGGCCCCAAAGTGCTCCAATATTGACGCGCTCAACGGAATACAGAATAGCGACGAAAGGCTTGCCACCGCATACATGGTCCCATAATACAGCCCAAACTTTGCGGGAATTGTGAGTCTATCATTATACATGTCAGTAACAACTCAGCATGCAACGAAGCACAGTCAACTTGGGGGGGTGGCGATGGTCACTCACTGTCCAACACAAACCGGTCCTATGCTGATGACGGACCCAGTACCAAACCCAAAAAGAGCCGCAAACAGATAGAAGAGCCATACTCTATGCGTCTCGACCAATAACCAGACTGCAAACGTGGTAACGATTGAGAATATGGTTGTCAGTATCATGGTGTTGAATCGCCCAATTTTATCCGAGATGGCTCCAGCTGCAAGCCTGCCAACACCAGAACCTCTGAGAGAAGAAGAAAAAAGTCAGCAACCGCCTCCTCGATCATGGGCTTCATCTCTGTCATTGGTGGTTTACTTACGCGCTCATCACAGCCATGATGGTATATGTCAGCTCTTGTTGAAACCCTCGAGCTATTGCCCAGGTAGGAACCATTCCTAAGCCAGCAATGAGGATGAATTGATTCACTGGCGATCGTGTTAACAACCGGCGGCATCGATCTGGAAGGGATCAACTCACTAAACACACCCACAGTCGTCCACGCAAATTTTGCATCAGTGAAGCATTTAAAGTTGATGGCCCCAGAGCCCTTCTTGCCCTTGATTCGACCTCGAATCAGCAAATTACCCATCCCCAGCAGGGAGGCCACAATCAGAGCCAAGATCCTCATGCTCCAGGCCCAACCCAACCGAGTCAAGGTTGATTTCAACACCAGAGGGAACACCGCCCCTCCTAGGCTGCTGCCTACAAAGACAATTCCGGCCGCCAGACCCCTTCTCTTTTCAAACCAGTGCGCCAAGACTGAAAGAGCGACCGTACAACATAGTGCCGCTCCGGAACCCATAATGACCCCCCAAAGCAGCATCAGAAGCGCGTACATGATTCCAGGTGTTCTGACCAGGCTATCAGGATTCACCGTCTCCGGTAGAAATCCCAATCCAACCAAGCCCGACGTATATACGATGCTCCCCACGAGTAACAACCATCTGGGTCCAAAACGATCAAACCACGGCCCGACTTGTACCCCAAGAAACAAACAAAGGAAAATGTTGGCTCCCGAAATCCAGGCAATGTCTCGCACGGCATATGCGGATAGCTGATTTTGGTCCCAGTAGGGTTGGATAACGCCGACCGAGTTTGAAAGGCCATACACTGCGGTGGTGATGAAGAATGAGCCAAGGACAGTTAGCCAGGCTTGAAGGCCGCCTTCAGGTGGACCATCTGATTCTGGTGACTTGTCATCGCTGGGACGATTTTCTGGATCAACGGAGATTGTGGTCGTCTGTTTAATCGAGGAAGGATCTGGAATGCAAGGGCCGAGCACTCCTGGGCTGGGAAGATCAACGATGGTGGATGTGGTGGATAACGAAGAGAGCGGCCTGCTGCCTGGCGTGGGAGTCCCTGACGCTAGTAATAACTGTTCTTGGTGCCGGCCAAGCGATGTGCTCTTCTCCACGGATTCGTTGGTCTTGGGATCCATCTTGGCAATGTCTGAGGAGTTCGAGAAATCTTGAGCACGGAACAAGGTAAGCAACCACCTGGTATTAAAATTTCAAGGAGAAACAAAAACATTTTTACTACAGAAGTACTCTGCTTTATTTTTTTCTTTTTTTCCTTTCTGACTAGCCGCAACTATCAATTGGCACGTGTGCTACACATCAACATGGACCCAGCCGCGAGACCATTTATTTCTTTTTCCAACTCGAGTATCCACATTCCTCGAGTCCATCACACACGTTCGAGGACCTGGATCGTTGCGGGAGGAGCCGCAACTCCCGTATCTCGCGAGCAGGTACTAAATGCCATGGTGTCGCAATAGCGAACTCGGATTGGGAACCCGATTGCCCAAAATCCCATCAAAATGGTGGAAATACCTGATTTGGAAGTGGAGGTGACCAATGAACGATGGTCATGCCACAGGGGGTACCAGAGAGTTGGGCCACGATCAGCAAAGCCCGCTTACTTGGATCGATGAGTGGCTCCTGATTATTGGTGCGCTCCGTCAGGTGGGCTGCTGAGTTTTTTTGAGCTTTCTTTTCTCCGGTTATGTTAAATGCAGAGAGTTGAGACTGCGAGATGCCAGAGATGAGCATCTGTATGACGTACTCGACCAAGGGAATTTAGGACACGACTGCTGGCGGGCTGGGTCTGTAATCAAGGCATTAATACTTATGTATCATGAGATGCGGAATTTGAAGCCCGATGCCGAGTGGAAAAGGAAACACCAGGTTGCGGCCCTCGTGATGTGATAGACTCGTCGACACCAGCGGTGAGTGCCAGGATCCCTGTCACCCAGCCTCTCATGAATTCGCGCATCCGCTGCCTCTGAGACTGACCAACCCCGCATAAGTAGATAGCGTGGTCGGTCTCGGGCGAGACTTACACGACATCTCGTAGTGATCGTCTTCCGGATGTGTTGTTCGAGATTCTTGAAGAACTAGGGGCGGGTCTCTAATGTTCTAGACCCGATGTTTCCTGACAACACAGTTGGCAATATGAGGCAGGGCGTCGCGAAGCTCAACCCATTTCCCGAAACAGGTGATGATGCAATTGGAATAAGTGTTCTCTTACGTGGCGCCCGGTCCTGAGAACAATGACAGCAAAGAACTGTAAACAATTGTTGACAAATACTACGTAGGCTGACTGCAAGTGGTTGCGTGGGGAGAAAACCCTAACCCTGAGTGTACGAATGTCGGCCTGAAGGGATTCATAACCAAAAGCCAAAAGCAAAAAAAAAAAAAAAAAAAAAAAAAAAACTCTCATTGCAGATTACGTCACCGTGTTCATGCAGGGGTACAGACGTCCCCTTGCGTTAGGATGGAGATCACAAGCTGACAGGCCGAGGCAATTGGCCGCCACATTGCCTTAACAATTTTTTGAGATTCATGAAAACAACAACAACACCAAGACCAGCCGCAACCGATTACCAGTGGCACGGACGATAATCACCGAACAACTTGGCCAATAAACACTCATTCATTCATTCAGTCATTAAAAAAAAATACAACAGAAAACTGATTTGTGAACATGTCGTTCCAACCTGGACCATCTATCCCAACCGTCGCTGAGACGCTCAGCCATCCAAGTTACTCAACCGCGATATGGAAGCTGCAGCCAGACAAGCAGGGCCTCGCAACCGTCGCCGAAGGTCGCGGAGGGCCATTCAACATTAGCTGGGGTAAGGTTTCCTCTCTCTCGAACATCACACCCCCCACAGAGACACCCACAACTAACATGACATCCCATCAGAAATCCACGGTGAAGGACCCATCAAACTCATCGTAAGCCCCTTTACATAACTTGGATTCGCCCCCCAACCCCTATGACTAGTTTAACACCATGACCAACACTTTCCATTTCTTCCCGCCTTTCTTCAGTTCATCATGGGCCTCGGCGGCCTCAAATCGGCCTGGCAGCGGCAGACGCTCTACTTTGGGCACGAGAACCGAACAAAGTACTCGGTCCTGGTCTACGACAACAGGGGCATCGGCGACTCGGACAAGCCGCTGATGCGGTACTCGACCACGGAGATGGCCCTGGACGCGGCCGAGCTCCTCGCCTCGCCGCAGGTCGGCTGGCTCCCCTCGTACCCGCTCCCGCCGTCGTTTCAGCCGTCCTCCTCCGAGTCGCGCATCCACGTGACGGGCATCTCTCTGGGCGGCATGATCTCCCAGGAGCTCGCCCTGCTGATCCCCTCGGCCGTGTCCTCGCTCAACCTGTGCTGCACGGCGGCAAACATCGAAAACACGACGGGCTTCGCCGAGAACATGGCCAACCGCGCCTCGATGCTCGTGCCCAAGTCCCTAGACAGGTCCGTGGGCGACGCGGCCAGGCAGATCTTTGCCAGCTCCTGGCTCACCTCGCCCGACGACGCTCACCTTCCTTCCCCCGGCCGGACCCCCAAGTGCTTGCCGCCTTTCCCTTCGGAGCCGGAAACACCTTACGGGCGTTTCGAGTCAAACGCTCAGAGGTTCGTCGCGCAGGAGATGCATAAACGGCTGGACCCCTCCCGGTTCGGCATCAAGGGGTTCTTGCTGCAGCTGGTGGCGGCTGGATGGCATCACAAATCCGAGGCGCAGCTCAAAGAGCTGGCGGAAAAGGTCGGACGCGAGAGGATACTGGTCATGCACGGCACAGAAGACCGCATGATCAGTCCCCCTCACGGCGAGAAGCTCATCAGGTACCTGCAGCCGGCCGCAGGGATCATCGTGGAAGGGATGGGGCACGCGCCTTCGATGGAAAGGACGGAATGGTTCAACAAGACTTTGGAAGAGAGGTTCGAGGTGGGGGAGAAACTGGATAGGGAGGGGTGAATAAAGTTGGGTATTAAATTGAATTGTAAGAGGACTCGGTTTTCTTTTCTCGGCTTTGGTTGCGATTTGATACCTCAACAGCGCGAATGTCCATCTTTTCTTGCTTCTTGGTAAACCCCGCCCCCTTTTTTTTTAAAAAAAAAAAAAAAAAAAGAATAAAAATAAAATATTTATTCAACACAAAAAATGACAGGCCAGCACCGCCCCGCCGGGTTTACCCACCCAAGTAGTTGTGATTTGGTATCTAAAGCATAACAAAGCCAACGCCGCTTGAAGTTCCCTCCTCCACCTGGTTGTTCTTGTTGACACCGCCGTGAATGGGATTAGCCTTGTAGTTGAAGAGATAGTAATGAAGCTGGCCGTCACCCGGACCGTACTTCTGTTTCTCAAGGAAGAGCGAGTTATCCATCAGAGAGAGAGCGTTGAATACGTCAAACTTTTCCTTCTTGGCAAGGATCAGCGCGTCGGCCATCAGGGCGTTCAGGCGTTTTCCGAGATCCAAGCGGTTTGAAGGGTCCTTGATGGCGAGGTCGGAGGCGTAGTAGAAGAGATATGCCGCGCGCACCGACTTGTGCTTGGTCGACTTGATGGCCGACGATTCGAGGCAGTAGAAGGAGAAGTAATCGGTGATCTTGCCTTCGGAGTCCTGCGGTGCATATCAATACCTCAATTCATGTTCACAATTTCAAGGGAACCAAGCCTACCTCAACGACATAAGTCCAGATCACTCGCTCATTTCCCTCTGCAGTCTTGTGAATCAACCAGTGATCGTATTCCTCTTTGGTCCAGACGGGAGTCAAATCGAAGCGCTTGAAATACTGATCGCTGAGCTCCTTGACAGCATCGAGATCCTTTGCTTCCATCTCACGGAGCCCCTTGGTGGATGTGTTGTCGGGCAACTTGTATTTCCTGGCCTGAAGAGCCGGGGTGCTGTTTGATGGGCACGGACTGAAGCCAACCTCATACAGTTTCGTCCAGTCCAGGGCACGGTGATAGTACCGACAAGTGCTCACTGGCCGTGGCAGCACAATACCGCCAGTGTAGATGGCCTGCCAGATGCCCTCCCGGTTGATGCGCCGGGTGATCTCCTTGATCAGCACGGGCGTGAGTCGCTTGCCTCTCAGCTTCTTGTGGATGCACAGAAAGTTGACCTCGGAACCTTGGATGACATTGTCCCGCACACGCATCTCGGTGGGAATGGCCGAGATGAAGGCGCAAAGGGTGTCACCGCTACGGATGCCGACATGCCAATCTTTCCTCCACCCGGGGGATAACAGGGACCTGGAGAGAGTGGTGAGCTGGATACAGCATGTTGCGAAGCGCAGATATGTATACGTACCATCTGAGAAGAGAACTCGAGTATTTGAATCTGAACATAGCCTCGTCATCCTCGACGTAGTGACCATAAAGCAACTTCTCAACTTCGGCGAGCTCAGCATCGTTGGTGAGATCCATGGTGACCCATCGGAACTGCTCGAGGGCAAGCGGTATAGGTTCTGGGTCGATATCCTCAACCTTCTGAATCTTCAAAGGCCCCTCTTCAATCAGAAGCTTGGGGTCCTCGTCGAACTGCGGCACGGGCTGGGTGCTCCAGAACTTGTATGATCCCATATCCTTGCGGTTCTTGCCCGTTGTTGCCAATCCGGTCATTATGTCCTGGAGGCTCAGGCGCTTGAAGAGTTCGACAATGTTGGGTACCTTGGACGCGTCCCCAGCAGCCTTCTTCTCGGCGAGCTCGTTCATGAGAGCTGGGTTGAGTGACATGAACTCCTCGACCTGCTCGTTTGTCAAGCCATTGATAGCCTCCTTGAGCTTCGCCTCAGCCTGCGCTTGGGTCACACCCTCCTCAATCTGACCGGTAAACAGGTCCTTGATGAAGTTTTTGCGCTCGCCCTTCTTCTTGTTCTTGTTCTTCTTCTTCTTCTTCTTGGAAGGGCCAGCGGCGCCATCGTTGCCTGCCTGTGCGAGTTCCGTCTCGGATCCTGATTCCTCAGCTTCTTCGGCAGCGGTTGGGTTGGCCTCGGAGCTCGGCGCGGGGGCAGCCTGCTTCTCTTTGGTCGGATCGACCGGTTTCGATTCTTCTGACATGATGGCCGGTCGTTATTGAGCTCAGATGCTGTGAAAGTCTGACGAATGGGGGCGTTGTGGCAAGTTGATACAGACGGTCGCGAGCAAGAGCAAAGGTCGGTGCGGGGTGGTATTTTGGTGCGTCGGTCGTGGGGTGCCCAGCTCCTGGTAGCTTCTGGAGCTTCCCTGCCAGAAAGTGGGTTTGCCGGCAGGGATTCCAGGTGACATGAGTGGGTGGGGCACCGCTGCGAGCGGGACCACGCAGGAATTGACTTTCTGCTCGATACATAGGTACGGACAGTACCTTTTTGATTTCATTTGCGTGCCCCCTCCCTCGTTTGATACTTTCTTTGGCATTTCACCACTCTCATAGAACTGGATGCTCCAGAAGATGATTGACACGAATTAGGAGATCCACAGGTACAGTAGGTTGTTCCGTTTTAACACTGACTGTTGGCACTTGCGGGGCAAATGGCCTTTCATTGGCTGGAGGAGGCCAATTCTTCATGGCTCCGCCACTGCTGCCTCGCAACCCCTGCCTGTCTTTCCTCCCCCCTTCAGGCGCGCTTTGTGAGAAGTCTGTTATAGAAGTCAGCCTCCCGTTTGACAATTTTTTTTCCCTTTAAAACATCCTCCAGAAATCTGTTCCTCTCGTCACTTTTCTGCAAACACCCAGATATATACATCGCCGCAATGGGCAAACCTGCACCACCTATCACTGAGCCTTCTGCCGCCGGCGGCAGTAGCTCGCTCGACAATTCTAATGCCGACACATTTTCTCTTCACAGCAATCCAGCCAACACGATGGGGTTCTCCTCAGGCTTTGACGATGACATTCCGGAGCTTCAAAGCCATGACCTCCCCCCTCTCTACTCAGACATAGATGCAGAAGGAGGTGGCGAAAGCAGCGCCCTGCTCTTAGCTGAAGCCTCTCCCGAGCCTCGCAACGTGGTCGAACCGCGTCAAACAGACAAGAATACCGGCGACGTTTTCTTTCTGACTTCTTTCTTTGAAGAGAGACCAGAGGAATTGATGACCCAGATCAATTCTTCAGCCAGCGTACCGCCCCGAGCACATGTGCGGGTTCTCGGCACGCACTCGGCCATGGTGGACGAAGGCGGCAAGAAGAAGAAGCAGACTGTCACCGATTTTGACGTCCTGGTCGAAGTCACTCCATACCTCTTCTCTGATGCTACAAGGCAGAGATCATACATGGAGGTGAGGACGGTCGAGAACTCTGAGAAGGCACGCCGCGGAACCGTCTTCAAGAAGCGCGCCCCTGAGTCTAAGCAGGATATTGAGCTCTTGGAGGTTCCCAAGCCCACGTTGAAGGAATGGTGCCATCGGTATTGCGCCAGCTCCGCGAGGGTCAAGTGCTTCACCCTCCAGCGCCGGGTGCTGGGATTCGACGAGGAAAAGATCCGAAAACTGCTGACGGATTTGGTCCGCAGCACCAATTACCGGGGAAACGTTCAAGTTAACCTCCAAGTCTTGGATCAATATGTCACCGTCTACAATGATTGCTTCGTCAACCGATCTCGGCTGACCGCGTGGATCGTTTGGCTTTGCTATCTGACCTTCCTGTGGCTTCTTACCTGGCCCTTCCTTTTCTTTGCCACCAAGAAATTCGAAGTGGTGACTGCGGATTGGAACTTTTCCGGGACCGACGATAATGGAGTGAAGCGTTATGTGAGCATATCCGAGGATCATTGGTACAACACTTGGGCTCGGGCCATCCATAACGCCGTCATGCTGAAGAAGCAGACAACTCTTGATCATAACGATCTTGTTGCATCTCACTCTTCTGCTCCTACGGCGATCGATCAGGCGCTTGAGGGTGCCCCCGGCTTCGTGAGGTCTGGTGTACAGCTGTTCACCGCCGTCCACCGCAGCATTGGATGGGGAGGTGATACCTGCTAAATTTGGTGTGCCTCGAAGGGGATTGTGTTTCTGCCTGCTTCTCATTTGTTATATATGTTCTCTTTTTGTTTCCTTTGTGGGCCTCCCGAGCGCATGACATGTTCTCTCTTCTCCCGTAAAATATCGTCTTCTTTTATTGTGTGTATTCTTGCCTAAATCTATTCTATCTCGCGAAGCGGCCAGCGGTTAAGTTACTCTCTCATCTGTCTAGGATATATCGCGGCTTACTAGACCGAAACAATAAATCTATCCTTGTCTTTGCAGCCTTCATTTGACTTTTTTTCTCCCTGTGCCTTCGGCTTAGGAAATTGTTTCCGCTACCTCGGTATCAAAACACCTCATGATGGCAAGCATCACCGGCGCTGAAAATGCAACATCGTTGTGGCCTAAGAAATGTTAGCATTTTCCAACCAACCAACCAAAAAAAAAAAAAAAAAAAAAAAAAAGGCAAGTTCGGGGTAGATACCCCCCCCCCCCCCAAAAAAAAAAAAAGAACGCTTACCTCCCCACGGAACCAATTCCTGCCTAATCTCTACATCTCCCTCCTTCCAGGTCGATACAAACGCATCCGTCCCTAATCTTTCCGTCCTTGCCTCCTTCTCGCGCTTAAACCACTCGTCATCCGCCTCCCTCCCATCTTGGAGCAAACCCCCCACCGCGGCCCTGAAGATCTTGTCATCCTCGTGGCAAGGAATATCCCAATCGTTCCTGGCGTGCAGCAGACTCAACCTCAACCTCCTCCTCCTCCTCCCCCCCTCCCCATGCGCCTTGATGATCTCCCTGACTATCCTCCCCCACCGGCCCGCGCTATCCCACTTGTCCACCACCCTGTCCATGACCCTGTCCAGCAGCCAGGGCCACCAAACCAGCGGCCTCAGCACGGGCAGGTACCCCGCGATGCTGTAGCCGCTCAGCATGGTCGGCAGGCTGCTAAAGGGGGCAACCAGGACCACGCCGGCGAAATCTGCTCCCTCGCGGGCGGCCGTCGAGAGCTCCGAGACACCGGAAGCGACGGCGGTGCCGAGGGAGTGGCCCAGCAGCACGATCCGGGAGGGCGGGATCCCGGCTGTCTGGACGGCAAAGTTGACCGCGGTTGCTGCGTCGATGATCAGGCCGGCCTCGGTCGGCGAACCGGTGCTGAGCCCGAAGCCGCGGTAGGAGAGGGCCAGGACGTGGTAGTTGGAGTCGGAGAGGGTGTGGTACAGCCTGGGGCGGAGGGACTGGAGGAGGTGGCCAGCGTTTCCGTGGACTGATTATGTCATGTTAAATTAATGTGGGTTGTTATTTTTGGTTGGAAGAATAAAGGGGGGAACGAAGGCATTGGGGTAAATAACGGGAGTAGGAGGAGGGTACAAACAGCTAATGATCAGTTTGGCGGAAGGGTCATCCTGAAGGAGTTTAAAATTCTGAGTTGTGGTGATGTCGTTGCTCAGACCGGTGGGTTGGGAAACGAGGGAGGATTCGTGTTGCTGATAAGTGGAAAGGGGGAGGATATGCCAGGCGTGGAGGGTTTGGTTGTCTGCCGTGGTCAGGGTGAAAGGTGTTGCTTGATTTTCTATATTTTTATTTTTTTGCCGGAAAGCATTGAGGAATTAGTAACTCTACATCTAGATAGGTAGAAGAGTCTCTACTGTGTCTAGAGACTAATTAATTAATACTGACTGGCAAATCCCCATCTCTGTGGATCATTGAGGTCCGTGCCTGGCAGCCATATGGTCGAAAACTTGTGCGCATACAGAAAGCTGGCATCATTTGTGATGATTAGAAGATGTTGTTTATGAGCCTTATCACTCGCACGAGGCGCATGCTTTTGAGAGTCTTACTGGCGCTGGAAGAATGGAACCGCGGCGAGGCCAAGGAAAAGACCGTAGATTGCCAACGGCACTCCAACAACAAGACCGACGGCTAGATACGGCGCTTTATTCGTCATTTTGACGGGGATTGGCTTGAGTTTTTGTTGTCCTCCCATGATACATTTCAGATAACACACATACGCTGCTCTTCAAGAACCCGAGCATGTGATGATAATTATCTTGCTTCCCTTGGGGAAGTGGCTCAGTCAGGCAGGAGAGCGACCAGTCGCTCCCGTGCCACACAAACAGGAGCTGACGTTGCAGTTGCAGGTCGGTTGACAGTGGACCCGGAAATACAGTGCGCGGGTGATCGCCAAGCGCGAAACGGGAGGTTAAAGACACTGTATCCCTCGAACCTTGATTCATACGCAGGAACAAAGATGGTCGTGCAATCCTAGGCAGCTTACCATCTGAAAAGATAAACCTCCTGTCGACTATAGACGAGGTGTTAGTGAGCCTAACAGTGATAATCGTCGCCAAGATCACAGTCCACCCAGCTGCCCGTCAGCCGCAACGCCATTCTCAGTACTGTCGTTATAAACTCCATGACCGGATGATCTGCATGGAACGTGAGGAAGGATGTTTCACAGAAAACCTCTGTCGCGAAAAGACCTATAATGGGCGTGTTGGATATTTTACATAGACAACGAAACCATATCACTCTCCGTCTTGGCGGGAGCTAGCCTGGCCCAGAAGGTGAACCGGAGAATTGGTGACCGTGATGAGATGAGCGGGGGATAAAACCAAGGCCGTTTTCGCTGCATATTCTATTCTCCATAGGTTCTTCTCTCTCTTCCAGTCCGCTGCCGCACCGGCAAATTCATGGCGCAAACAGAAAGGCTGTCCAAGCCTCCAAGGACTTTGCTGTGGTTTTGGGCTGGGCCAATCATCGGCTTTTGCCGACCTGCATCCTGACAAGGTTTATATTAGCGCTTCGGACCTCAACTCCCCCAGTCCAAAAGTTCCTGGTTTCCATTTTCTTTTTAGGGTCCAGCTCCTTCCTCCCCGGCGAGTAAGACACTTCAAACCCCAAAAGTAACAATCTCACCTCGGAGGGCAGCAACCACACACCATGACAGCACGTCCTGGGACGGCAATCTCCCCACCGTGTCCATTGCCCCGCTGTCACGGAGCGCGACGGATCTAACTTTCCACGCAGCAGCAAATTTCCCCAAGCTATCGCAATTGTGAATCTCCATATACCTTACATTAAATCACCACCCGCCCTCCCCGTCCCCGTCGCGCCTCTCATGCGTTTATGACAACCCGCCCGCACCCATCTGCACGCCCGGTTCGGATAGCGGATACAATGGAAAAGAACCTCAAGCGGAAGATGCCGGCGCGCGCCGCCGCGAGGGGCGAGCAGGCCGCGAAGAGAAGAAACATTACGCCCTCTCCCGCGCAGAACTCGAAATCGTCCACTCCGACTCCCGCACCCGAGCCGGAGCCCGCTGCTGTTGAGGATGCTCCTCCGCCGCTTCCCAAATCTGTTACTGCAGGCAAGCCTCTGCCGACCGTCAACTCCCCACAACCCGACGATCTCCCCAGCAAAGATTACCAGACGGTTACCGAAAGGTAAGCTATCTGTCGCACGCGATCTCTCACCCTTCAGATCGGGCAAGAAACTGACGGTTGATACTATTCTTTTAGCGGCGTTCTTTCCGAATCACTTACGCGTTCACGACAGACATGGATCACCGAGGGCATTTTCGAGAGATACTGGGCGAAACCTATCAAGAAGAAGGGGGTCGTCATTGAAGATCCCAACAACCCACCGAAGGAGAGCATGACCAAGCTCTGCCAGGTAACCATCACCATCGAGCCCCACGTTTTCGAGGCCACCATGTACGCTGTCAAGGACCCGAAACCTCCACCAGCCCCGGCTTCAAATGCCCCGAGGCCCGTCATACAATATGGACCCCCGAATGGCGTCTTGCCTCCTCCAGTTACCCCAAAGCCAGCGCAGCCTGCAGCGGCATCGCCCACTCCCACACAGACACCACAACCACCTCAGCTTAAAGATGAGGCAAACCAACCGAATCAACCCCAACCCCAACCTCAACCTCACACCCAATCCGAAACACCGGCTCCACCCCCGTCCGGTGCGCCGATTCATCCACCAGCACAAGTGCCAGCTGGCCAGGCACCTGCTCAATCTAACCATGCTGCGGCGCCGGTCCCCGTCGCTATGCCTAGACCAGTTGCCTCGCCTCGAGGCATGGAGTCTGTTCTTTCTCCCACTACAGCCGCACCGCAGCCGCCAAGACCCCCAGTCCCGGCGTCGCCCGCCATGTCGCAGCAAACCCCGTACGTCTCCGGCGGGCCCAGTCCATCTGTCCCGAAGCCGGCAGTCAACGGCACCTCGGCAGCCACGGCTGCCGGCGCATCGGGGAAGCCAGCTCCGGGGACCGATCCTATCATTCTCATGCTGGCAGAAAAGGCTGGCGCGGATCCTATGCTCCGAGATCTTATGAAGAAGGTCGCTCAGGGGGAGGCCACCAAGGTTGAGCTAGAGCGGTTTCAGGGCGTTATTGATGCTCTTACGGCCGAGAGCAAGCGCCGGGGAACAAGTGGCCCATCTGCCGACAGGCTGATAGTTGACGGTCGCTCGGTCCGGTACTTTGCAGACGAGGTTCGGAGCATCCTCGACATTGTCCTGAGATCTAACCCAAAACAGACGTCGGCCGACTTGAAGCCACCGGCTGACAGCGACCCGCTGGTTGTGGCGCTCGTCAAGGAGGCGCTCGACGATGTGAAAACTCGAGAGCTAGTGCGCCGAATATCGGAGGACAGAACGCAATTCTTGGATTCGACTACTCTCAAAGCTACCTTGGAGCGCCTGCAGGGCATTGTCAGGTCGAAACAGCTCGAGCAGCAGCCCAAGTCCCCGGTCCCCAGTACAAGCTCCGCGCCTCCGAAGGTGAATGGTACCCCCAACGGGACCGCTGCGTCGTCTGCGGCTCCTACCCCTCAGCCACAGCAAGCATTGCGGTCCAAGGGACCACCACCTCCTCCCCCCAAGCCAGACATCTCAGCCATCGTCTTTGAGTTTGCGGGGGGCACGGGAGACCGATACCTGTTTCCCAAATTCAGTATTGTTGAGCAAGTCCCGCTGCCTCAGGGCGCAGGGCAGCAGGTTCTCTGCTCATTTTTGCTCGTTCGGAGGGGTAGCAAATCCGAATATCCTCAAGCCGACCCCGACCTGGATTATTACCAGCCTGTCACCATCCGGCTGTTTACGCCCACCGGACGCCACCTCGACCATCTATCACGAGTCGTAGCTCCGCAGGCAGAGGTGCAACAGTACATGGACGATGTGATGGATAAAATGACGAGGGCAGAGTATCTTCTCCTAGCCATGAGGTTGCCTAGGAGCGACGGCACCGAGCCCGAGGGAAAAGATTCGGAAACAGCCACCAATGGCGTGGCGGCAATAACAAAGGAAAAAGAGGCCGAGGTGATGGGGAAGGAGAAAAAGGGTGCACAGAACCCGATGGCGGGAGTCCTATGGGCTACAAAGCCACCCAGGGTGGAAATGAGAGAGCTGTCCTCTAGATCTAGGGTTTACAGCAAAGACATGGATTTGGACGATGGAGATGAGCAGTATCAGAACTTTATCTCCACGGTTTCGGGGAAGGGGGTTCAGGAATAAAATCTGGGCGGTTTTTTTTTTGGTTTTTTTTGGGATTCTGCGGTATGATTATCACTACCGACACTGTATCTCTTTCTTTTTTTTTTTCTCTTATCTTATTTTGTATTTGGGAGGAGGAGGCTCCTGGGGGCAGCGGATAAAACGAATAAGTGGCATTTTCTCCTTCTTAACTCTCAACTTTTGCTACTCCTAAGATTATTTTATTATGGCGGATGATTTGAAGTTGGTATGCAGGCAAGCTTACAGCCAATCTAGTGGATGGGAATTGCTTTTTTCCAAAAGAAATACTAAAGTTATGGTCCATCTCGATTCTGAAGGGACCTCTATCTAATTATTGTGCTGTGTTTTTGAATCAAATGCAATGTGACGCCTTTTCCGCTCCATCAGGGGGGAATTTGTTTCACGGATAGCTCCGACTGCCAAAAACCCAAAAAAAATTCAAGACAAAGGATTACAAAAGAATAATCAATTCAAAATGAAAAAAAATGAAAAATGATTCCTCCTATTTGGAGGATGGTATTCTACGTCACCTGCAGGATTCGAACCTGCGCCTCCGAAGAGACGAGCTTAGCAGGCCCGCGCCTTAACCACTCGGCCAAAGTGACTTTTCTTTTTTTTATATTTTTTAACTTTTCTCTCATTCATTTCATTTCGCATGATTCTTTTTGATCAGAACATGTTTGCCTAGAGCAAAATCCCTTCTGTTGCTTGAGTAATATATATTCTTATTAATGGTAACGGTTTTTCCATCCACTTTTCATCTTTTTTTTTTAAAGAAAAAAAAAAAAGGATTAAATAGAGTTTTGAAAAAAAAAAAAAAAAAAAAAATTATAATAATTGGTGGACGCCTCATTCTTAATGTGATTTGATTGATCAGATTTGTGACTCGGAGTGTGTGCAACAGGAAGCAATCTGTCACTTTTTTTTTTGGTTAGGTCTTTTTACCGAAAGGAGAATGCAGTATGTAGCTCTTCAGAGAAAAGATAAGGTCATACGTGTCTGGTGAGCTGAAATGGGACAGGATGGACGGGATTGAAGGGGGAATTGGGGGAAGGGGGGTGTGGTGGTGTGGTGGTGCGGGGGGTTATTTTGGCAAGGTGTGTGTGTTGTGTGTGTGGTGGCTTTTTTGCACTTTTTTCCTTATCTTTTTATTCCAATCGTGCGAGATAATAGATAGATAGAGAGAGGGAGGGGAAGAGGGGGAGAAAGCCCGGGCTTCAAGCTCACCTCGTCTCTTGCTCAATCTTGCTTTTCCCCCTCTCGTTCTGTTTTGAACCTGTGTTTGTGTGATTTACCTACCTACTTACTTGACTATTATTCTATCTAGGATTCCATTCATACCTTACTACAGAGGGATTGTTTATTTCTTTTAGAATTTGCCCCATTCTGGGAATTTTGTCGATTTGTTTGATAGGTAATTAATCTGATATTGCCTGGTCATATGCTCGAGGGAGACCGGGGGGATCCTGTCCGCGTTCAGTTGGACTTGTTGTGTCTGAATTTTTTAGACTGCCTTCAGTTTACTTTTTCTCTTGTTTTTTTGAATAGTTCTTCCTGCCTCAACACACATACACAACGCACAAGCACATTGTTTTTCTTCCGGTTTTCTTTCTTTCTTTCTTTCTTTCTTTCTTTCTTTCTTTCTTTCTTTCTTTCTTTCTTTCTTTCTTTCTTTCTTTCTTTCTTTCTTTTTTGTTTTCCCCCTTAGTAGGTGTGTGTCTGATTTGCTGGCGTAATACACTGGGGGACAAGAGATATCGCTGCTGCGGTAGAGATGGGTATGGACGGACAGCAAGAGTTGGAAAGGGTCGAAGTGCTTGTGGACAACCTCGCGGGGTCCTGCGAGACGGCGTTAAATCTTTGTGCAAGCTGGAGCGCGAGGTTTGCCGCGGAGAATCGGTATCGTACACATTCTCGTCGAGATGGTGGATATGGGGAGAGGTATGAGGGGGATGATGATGATGATGGATGGGACCTTGATAAGAGTGGAAGTGGGATTCTCAAGTGCGCGGCGAGCACGAGCTTGGAGATTTCGGGCTATAGGATCCGGTCGACTTATCAGATCGGGCTGACGCTGATCGGGGGGGATTTCGCCGAGGGGGACGGTATGTTGCCCTTTCTTCATTATTTATTTATCTTTCTTTTCCTATATTTTTTTTGGAATTCCTGTTGTTTGACTCCGTTTCGGTCCATTCACTCTGCTCTCTCTGTCCTGCTCCCTGCCCCCCAAGCTTTCCCTCCTTCGGTTGAGCGTATTCGTTTCGTCAAAACTGGCTGCTGATGAACGATGGACTCGAACAGTTGAATGCCGGGTCACGTTATCGCGCCAGTTTGATCATATGCTACAAAGGGTAAATCGGCTCCGCGAGGCGGTGGCGAAAAGGTGGCCGCTCAACTTGAACGAGATTTATTTGAGCTCGGAGTCGGTTAGGATTTACTCGGTCAGGGCACTGGCGTTGCAGTACAGGAGGTTGGCTTTCGGAAGGCCGGTTCCGCACGAGGTTCCCATTCCGAGGGTAATGGTTCCTACGAAACGTTTTAGCTGGGAGGATGATCCTGGGGATGATGGTGATGATGATGCTGATGAAAAGAGGGGAGGGGAAGAAGATGTGTCAAACCAAAAAGCGAGGGAGGCCGTGGGATTTGATAGCCAAACGGCGGTTTGGTCAACAGCGGGTTCAGATCCCAAGGACGAACCGAAAGCAGCTGCCTTTGGGTCGGAGCCGCCCAGTCCGCCTTTAACGCCCAAGGCTTCGAGTTCGGGAGTTGCCGTATCGGCAATGGAGCAGCCTCAGGCTGTGATTCCGCTACTAAGATTGCCAGGACGCGAGCTCGGAGAAGAAGAAAAGACAATACAATGAGTCGCTTGGCTACGGAAATCCGTCTTTGGGGGGTTTCTGAATTGATGGAAACAGGAGACGGAGCGAGTTATTGCGACCAAACCAAAGCTTTATCAGCATCTTCTGTGCTGTATTAATGAGCATGCAGACTGACCCAACGAGGAACATTCCAGGTACCAAGTCGAAATGCAGTTACGGCTGGAGAATGTCTGGTCGAGGACGAGTTAGCTTGTTTCTGGAGGGGACGGAACTGAGAGGCATGCGTCGTCGAAGGATGGGTTTGGGATGACGGAAAGGATTTTGGGCAAGTCACATTGTGACACGAGGGCCGGTAATCAGATTTGATGGTATAGGTGTATTTTCTGTGCGTCCATGGGACGAAACGGTTCCTACGTACTTGAATAGGGTGGAGAAGCCGACGGGTGCCATTGATATTTATTATGTTGTTGATTTCACATCTCTATTGAAGACTGCGTTTCCATTGTTCCGAGGCCAACACCTTGCGTTTCTTGGCAATGGTGCTGGAGCGTGAGAATCTTGGGATACGCGGTATAATGGACGGCGTTGCAATGCCTGAGCGTAGCTGCCACGTCTACGAGGAAGATACCGTGTCGTATATCCAATACCTTGCTGTCTCGAAACTGAATTGGTTCGAATTCCTCATGTCTCTGTGCAGTCTCTCAATGTCCTTTTGATTCCAAACTTGGTCAGCTACCTATGTATCTGTCCGTCGTGTCGTCTCTGGCTCGTAGTCCGTCACTTTCGGGATGGATCATCGCTACTTGTGGGTTTCGGATTCAGTGCTCGTATGGCATAACAGTTCATGGCAAATGAAAGTGTAGGAAATGTTTTCCCTCGCGTGTTTTTTGTTTGTGTGTCAAGATCAGGTAAACAGCTGGCTCATCGTTTGTTAAAGTACTTAGTATGGACTAGCAGTGTCCGAGTACCTTCACGGCGCTCAAGTAGGTGCCTACCTATTTGCAAATTCCTTTGGTCATTGGTTCTAGTCTTTTATGTAGATAGGTAGACAGGATATAAGTCCTGCGGCCACTGATGATGAGGTAGTGTCTGATGGTGATGTTTCTCTAGCTTGATTTGATCACCTTACGCATCAGGACCCTCTTGGATCTCCAGCATGGCCCTCCCCAAGTGCTAACCGATCGAGGCTCAAATACATACGTACCTCAACGCAGTATGGGGAAAGTGTCCTCTCAGTGAGATTCGACGCGAGGAAGGACCCGCGTCCCACGCTGAGCAGCCATTGGCCGCCCGAAACTCGCCGCGCCCGCAAGGTCCCCGCGAGAGGGCCGACTAGGACGGTGCTCTTGCTTTCCTCTTCACCTTTACTTCTTCTTCCTCTTGCTTCCTTTCCTCACCATCCCACTCGCAGCACCAGCGACGAGAGCTGACTCGCAGAGTTGCCCTTTCGTCTTTTCACTCGCGCAAACCTCGCTGCGATCGAAATCGTCAGACTCACCACTCTCTTTCGATAGTCCGCTGTAAGTTTTATCTCTTCCACCTTCCTTCGCATTCGCATCACTCGCAATCAATCGAAAGCTGTTCACGACCCCACCTAACGCCTTTCCAGGCCACTTTCCATCTTTGTCACCATCTTTCAACTCTTCATCTTTCTCATCACAATCATCACACACAGTCATCATCGCAACGAAGATGGCTGCCCCTCATAACACCAAAGGCAAAGCTGCCGCCACTAATCCCATGGCTGGCAACGATGACGATAATCAGAACGCAGTCGCTGCTTCCGAGCCCAAGTTTGAGTATTTCCAGAAGCTTATCCCCGAGCTTCGCCAGGAAATATTCTTCCAGGCCCTGCGCAAGCCGAACATTCACACCATCAGGGCCGTCCGTGTCGAGACGCCTGACCAGCCGGGCAGCTTGCGCGGCACATGGACCACAAAGTACATACCGATGCCTGCCAGCGATGATGGCTCAGGTTTCCGTTTCACCAACGCTCTCAAGTCAGTGAGCCCCGATGCCGAGGTCGCTTTCCGTTTGGGCGCCGGTAAAAACGCAAAGCACATCCCTCTCGTAGGTGGAGCGCTGCGCAGAAACTCGGTAATTGACGTTGAAAACGACTTGATCCGCTTCGAGTTCCAGCGCTCCGACCGCTGCCACTACAGGTTCTGGAATCTGAACCACCAGGCGCTTCCAATGACCCTCGATGCCGAGGCCATGACCTCTGGACCTATCAACGGCCAAATCGCGGGTCTGAAGCACGTAGCTGTCACATACAGCTCGCGCCACAACTGGTGTTTAGACGCTGTAGGCTCAATCTTTGCGTGCCCTGATGAATCGCATCGAGATGATCATAGAGATCTGAGAATGTGCCCCAAAGAGCTCCAGGGCTTCTTTGACTGCTTTCCGTCCCTCGAGGTGGGATATATTATCATCACCCGCGACAGCAACCTTGCCATGAGACCGAATGTCGAGCGGTACGCCAAGAATTTTTGGTCCGGTAAGTTTTCCCCTAAAAAATCAGCTGCGACGCCATCGCTCAGTTCAGATTGTCCTAACTTTTGGTCGAAACTTTTAGTTCACCCGCAAGAGCGCAAGAAGCGCGGCTACGACGTCTTTTACGAGGCTAATCGCAGCTTCATTGAGATCGATCCCGCTCTGATGATCGACGACTCAGCCAAGGATAGCCAAGGGCGTTACCGCCCCTTTGCCATCCCGCCATTCGAGGGCGCCCAAAAGTGCATCAAGTTGGTCCGGGACAGCTTTGTCCTCGACGACAACGAGGACGACAACGAGGACGACAACGAGGACGATAACTCGCCGGCCCAGAACAATGTCGTGCCTAGGTACCGCTTGCCCCTTGAGCGCCGCAAGGCGCTCAAGTTCAAGGTCCTCTTGCCCACCGACGGGGCCGACAAGGGCTGGGCCGATGGCGACAGCCACGGTCACCACTTCCGCGCTCTCCATCTCAACGATGGGAGCAACGCTGACGACCACTCGTCGTAATGATGAGTGTCTGCTGGAAAGTGGTGGGTCTCGCCGGGCGTTCGGGTTTGGACAATTGGGTGATGGGAGTACGATTGGGTGTGGGAGGAATAGGTAGTCCATTGAATTCAGTTGATTCCCACCGACATCGTCGGATTGGCCACCAGGCCTCGCGTCTTTTTGCTTTGTGGAATGAAATCCCTGGATGATCTCTTGTGTTCTCCCATGCGTCCAGGCTCGTGAACTGTAATGACCTACCTACGACATGACTTGCACGAAGGTTTTTTGACCGCGGCACGAATTAAACTCCCTTCCATCGTATAGGATGTTAATAGTATGCGTGACATCATGACACGAATTGTCTATTTCATAAGAAACATCCGTCCAGGGAATCTTTTGATACCTGGTATATATATCAGTACTCTGTCTGGAGTCGCTGTAGCGCCAACCTTCCCTCTCACGGTCTTCCGTCGCTTCTACCATGTAACTTGTTCAAGACCTTGACCAGATTATCCCTATGCTGTCAAACTCAGCAGTACTCCTCATAAGGCCTCTTTACACCAGAGCCTGGACCAATTACCCTAGGTTGTTTTACCTCCCGACTTTACTCGATTATTATCAGAGACTTGATTTCAGACAAACCTTTTTTTCAAGTTGAAACCTCTCTAAAGCTCGCCTGACCGACGTGGAAAAAAGACCCCGACGCCGCTCAACCGCATTCAGTCATGGTTCAATATCCCTTACAATTACAAGAGAGATGAGACGGGGCAAAACAATATGCCCGGAACTTGACGGCGGAGCGAGATGATGGGAACCAAACACTCGTAATAATTAAACCATCTCGTTTCGATCTTGTGCCAACGCACTGGCTGAAAGGCAAGACATGATGTCAATTAATGATCCCTAATTCCCATGATCAACACATTTTAATGACCAAGGTGGTATTAACTTGGAAGATGAATTCGGGACATCCGTCACACCCTGTAAAGACACCTCTACCTTACCTGAACTACAACACACAAGGTCCGAAAAGCGGGCCCATCGTCCAAATAAGTCAAATTGAAGGTTTGATCAAGCACTGCCTGGCTCCCTTAAAGTCCGTGAGCGGGCATTCTACGGCACCAGACACGCACACGATCAGATATACATCTTTGATTGGCCTCTCCGGGCTTCAAGCCGTGAGCTTCGACATTTACCAAAACGCGTACACATGCGGGAAGTGGACGCACAAGTTGGGTCAAAGTCCAGGAATCCTCAAGACCGCTCGAACCGACGAGGTGGTTAGTGATATTTCGGGAATGCAGGCTTGGATGACGAGACGTCCTGTAGGTGGCCCGCCGTGTTTTAATCACCACTGGGTGGGTAGATGGTCGAGCCATGCGGATGGCTTGATGGGAAAGAATCTCATGGTTTGGAATACCTAAAGGGTTAACAGATCAGGGGTAAAATTTTGGGATCACAGCGTCGAAGACAAACACGGCTCTGGCGCTCGAGGGTAGGTATTCTGAGCCATCCCGGGCCCCAGAGATAAATTAGGTAGTACGGTTCAAATTCGTACCTTTGCTTTCTAATTCAAGCTATCATTTATTTTAGATTTCTTCTTTATTGGAGATCTTACAGATAAACCCCTTTACATGTGAAACACATTCCAAATGCGGCGAATTAATAGAGAGTGTTTTCACTCCATGGGAAGCACACACATATCCCTAACCCCCGCGCAAAATCTCAAAATTCAGGCATAACAATCATTTTACACCTACTTATTTTATACCATAAAATATACATACACTCCACCCCCAATAATAATAATAACAATAATAATAAGTAACTCAGTCTAAACAACATGGGCTTTTATTTTTCGTTAAATTCCCTGAGCTATGATAGTCTTTAATGTGGGAGATCATCACTTCGACTTGTATACATCTCTGAATACAGTGTGGGAGGACACGTACGATAATTAGTGTGCAAACAATCTTTTCTGATGAAATCTAAAGAAACTTGTTGTTCTTTTCTAAAAAAATAAAATAAAATAAAGAAGAAACCAACACATCCATATGAGCAGGAATGAATCTGCAGCCCTGAAAAAAATATTTCCTTCATCAGGCATGCATTGTGTCTGACTCGAGGGGCTGATCACGCTTTGGTTTTCTGCCAAGGCAACAAAAAAGGTCAAATGCAAAGAGTTGCAGCCTCAACAACAAACCCAAAAAAAAAAATTCTTCTCATGACTCGGGCGTGTGCAGTCGTGTAGTTCATCTCTTGGTGACTCAAAAAAAAAACTTGTTAGGCTGCATCGGGTGCCACGTGGGTGCCTGGAAACTTGAATATTTTAGCGCCAGCAGGGGGAAGTTATGTTGATACCCAATTTCACGGTTTCGCGTAGTGTAGACGTGATTGGGGGGGCAGGGAAGGGGGGGGCAAATGCAAAGTCGAGGCACGACGTCGCGTCCCCTGAGACCCGTTTATTACCGCTATAGGCAAGTAAGTAAACATGGGTGCAGTGGTGGGGTGTCTGGGGTGGTGGAGCCCAACTCGCGCTATAATTCTTACCCAATCCCCCAATTTCATGCATTATGCTGTCGCATTGTACCTGGAGACTTTTTGCAGAAACCTCCTGAAAAATAAAAATAAAAAATTGTGAGAAAAAAATAAATCAAAACATGTTGGATCAAACCGAGCTTCCAGTTGCGCTACGGCGTACTCGGAGAAGTATCAGCGTGGCTGAACCGTCACCGAGGAGAGCATTGTCATCATCATTACCGTCATCATCACCATGCACACGAACCGCGCCAACCCCGTCTCGGCGGCGCTCACGGAGAGCGTCGGTTGGCGCGTCCGTCAGGAGACGAAGCGTGGCCAAACGCGTTAGGTTTTCGGATCCCGGACCGTCACTATCCACCGGCTTGACGCCCATGATCAACCGGGCCTCGATAGACACACCCTTGAGCGGCGAAGTTTACTTTGCCCCTCTTCGTCAAGTGCTGGACGGGCGGGTCAAGCGTCGTATCAGACGGAATGGCCTGAGCGAGGAGATGAACGTCATCTATGCCGAGAGGAGGCGGCGGGCGAAAGAGACCAAAGCCCAGATTGAGCGTCTGAAAGCAGAGCTGGCAGAGAAGGACCAAGAGATTGAGAGACTGCATGACGAGACCATCGAGGGTGATTCGGGAAGGATCTGGAGCCTCGAGCAGCAGATTGCTGCGCTGAAGGAAGAACTGGCCGCTCAACCCAGAATGCGACAGCTGCAGCAACAAGCACAAGGACCAACACCCGATAATTCAGGAGTCGAGGCGTCCACCGTTGAGGCTGATCCATTCACTACCGCATTCCGGATGGACCTGGATAGCCAGTTTGACATGGACGTCGGCGGCAGCTACAGCGACGACGAAGCCGAAGACGCTGAGGCCGACGACGACCAGTTTGGGGAATCAACCCTGGCAGACCTAATCTCCAGCACCCCGACCCGCTCCCGACGAGCGGCCGGACACGGCTCATTCCCCTCCCCACCATCCACCAGCCCGACCTCCGTACCAGAAGAAGATCGTCCGCACACGCCGTCTAGGCCCTTCCACAGACCACCTTCAGCCCTCCGTCGGCAACTCACCCCGACCCCAAGCCAGACACACAGCCACACCGCTGTAAAATCGTCTCCCGAGTTGGAGGACTCATCCCCGGACACACAGCTGCAGACAGATTTGGAATCAGAACTGGTCTCGTCTCTCCGACATGAACTCAAATCCTTAACCTCGACAGTTGATTACTACTCGAGCCTGACTACCAAATTCTCTTCGTCCTCCTCCTCACCCGCCACCCCACAAGCGCTGGAATCCCTCCTAACCTCTCTGACAACCGAGCTCAACAGTCTTCAGTCACAAATCCTCTGCCTCGGATTCCCCGGCACGACCCCGCTCGAAACGCTGTCCACCATCCGCTCCGCTTTCCGCACCGCTCGGCTGGAGCTGGAACACCTCGCCCCGGACGAGATCGATTTGCCGCTGACGAGCTCCGAGTCCAGCGCTGCGGTGCTGGATCTGCTGCTGGAGAAGCTGCGGGATCTGGGAAGGCTGAACAAGGAAAAGGACGACGCGATAGACGAGTACCACTCGATCGAGCAGAGCCTGAGGGCGCAGCTGGGCGCTAGGGTTGACGCCATGAGGATCCTGAGCGGCCAGCTGGAGGAACGGGAGGGCAGAGTCAGGGAGCTTGAGTGGGGGATCGAGGAGTTGAGGAGAATGGAAAGGGACGCTGTCAAGGATCTGGAGGATCGGCTCGAGGACGAGGCTGCGAAGGCAGAGGGTGTCAAGAACGAGTCGGAGGAAAGGCGCAGAGTGATTCAGGAATTGGAGGCGAGGTTGGAGATTGTGATTGGAGAAAGGGAGGGATTCGAAACCAAGGTGCAGGAGTGCATGATTGAGTTGGAGGGAGCGGAGCAGACTTTACAGGAACGGAACGCGAGGGTTAAAGAGTTGGAGGAGGAGGTCGAGAGGGTTGGCGAGGAGTTGAAGGGGGCCTGCGAAACTGTTAGGAAGTTGAGAGCTGAGAACGTGAGGTTGGAGAAGGCGAATGACGAGTTGGAGGAGGAGAACGAGGAGCTGGCAGAGAGGGTCGAGGATGAGAAGAGGAAGGCGAGGGAGGTGATGGATACGCTTGGCGGGTTGGTGAACAA
Source organism: Cladorrhinum samala (assembly GCA_033576145.1). Taxonomy (NCBI): domain Eukaryota; kingdom Fungi; phylum Ascomycota; class Sordariomycetes; order Sordariales; family Podosporaceae; genus Cladorrhinum; species Cladorrhinum samala. The sequence continues at coordinate 126,298 of MU864949.1, read as the reverse complement.
GATGGGGGAGGGGTTGAGGACGCCGCCGCAGTCTAGTAGGAAGAGGAGATCGGCTCGCAAGAGGTCTTTGAATGGCGAGGAAGAGGGCGGTGGAGAAGCCGAGTTGCCCTCTGGCGAGGCGGCTAGAGATGCTCACCAAGGAAATAAGAAGAGGAGATATGACAGTGGGACCGGAGTGCTGGAAGAAGATAAAGTGGATGTTAATGCTTGAAAGATGGGCTGTACACAAGGTCGAACGGGACAACTTTTGGTTTCGTTTTTTTTGGTTATTCAAACTTATCCATGGCACTTGGATACCTAGAATTCCGTTTCTTGTTGTCATTTTATTCTTAATGTATTTTTATGCAACTCTGCAATCATGCCCCTGAAACACACAATAATACTTGATTTTTCATGGACCCCACCGAGGTAGATTCATCACATTGAAACCACCACTAAACAAACACCCGACCTTATTTTTTTTTTTCTTCTTCTCTGCGTCAATATTCCCGACATAGTTTTGTCGTGGCGTTTTGGAAACCTTAACAATCTGAAAAGGTATCTCCGACAGGAAAAATTATGTCTATTTAAGAGAGCGACCCATTTCTCATTCGCACATTTTCTTGGAATCCATTTGATCATTCTACTCAACATTTCTCAATCGTATCTCGACAAGAAAGACTTCATCACAATATCAACATCATGGATTCTAAAACGCAAAACGTCACTTTCCCTCAATTCTCTCGTCTTCCTCTTGAAATTCAGGATATGGTAAGTCGTCGCATTGTGCAACCGATCCGTCTGGGCTGGCGCAGTGGCCTGTCTCTCAGGGCATCTATCATGTAGGCTGAAAGATCATTCACTGACCCAGACCGACCGTTGGTTTTGACAGGTATGGACCCTTACCTTGCCGACCCGCCGAATAATCTGCCTCGAGGACCTCTTCTCGGGCGCCGACCTGAGAGCGAGCACACTGGCACCCATCAGGTCGGGACCGCCCGTGGCCTCTCAAGTCTGCAAGAGGTCGCGGAACGTGGCGTTTCTGAGGGGCAAGCGGGCCAAGGACCTCGGGCTGGGACAGCTGCTCGGGGACGACGTCTGGCTCAATCCGAGCACCGACACGATCCACCTCGGCGTGAAAACGTTGCGCGGCATCGCGATCGAGGACCTGACGGCCATCGTCGACGCCGGTTTCGGCATCAGCCTGTCGGGCGACATTCGCTGCTGGTTCTACAGGAACCTGATCTTCCGCCGCTGCGGGGAAGGTATTTGGTGGGACAAGTACGAGAAGTGGCAGCTTCTCAAGGGGGTCGCCACCGCCGCCACCGCCGCCGACAGCAAGCAAAAGTCGTGGGAAATCGTCGTCGGCGTTCTGTCGAGCCGCCATGTGCTGTCGGTCGGGGGAGCGAGCTCGAGCGGCTCGTTGTCTGATCTCGGCGGCGAACCGGACCGACTGATCCACGTCAACGCTCTCCACATGGACCGGACGACGCGGCTCGGGCAAGCACTCGACAATTTTGCCAGCGGGGGTGGGATGGGCGAGGTGTGGATGCAAACCAAACTCCGCAAATTTGCCGCGAGCTGGTGCCGGGAGCAGGACCGTAACAAACACAATGACGATGAGGGGGAACTGATCGAGGATTTGGTGCGAGATGCCACCGGCGTGAACATGGACTCGTGGGACAGATGGGACGAGGCCAAGGATAGCTTCCTCTCGATGCTCGATGGGTTTCAAGAGTTCGTGCCCGTCGTGCAGATTTGGGTGGGTTGAGAAGTGATTAGGTGGCCAGCTGATGTTGCTGAACAATTGTGGGATATGGTAGCCCCTGGCAGCGCAAGTAATTGGAAGGAAGTGCCAAAGAGAAGGAACCTTTGGACTGAACTAGGGATATGTATGTATTTATATTGTATTGAAAACCGAATATATGAAACTTGACAAGAGATATCTGCAAACAGTATTTCCATTTCCCAGTACGCTGCCTATACCACGAGTACAGTATGATTATATCGTTCATTGGGTGCCAATGACTGTCTCCGGTGCAGCACACTCTCTTGTTACCCCCACCGTTTAGTGCCAACACCGATGCTAGCACAAAGTGTAGACGGCATTCAAAAATTGCCTGTCCGTAGGCGGTTCTCCCCATCTTCAACCTCACTTGACCCCCTCGATGTCGTCCCAGGTCCCTGTCAATGATGTTCATCACTACCTACTTACTAAATCATCACTCGCACACAATTATGATCCAGATGATTTACCATAGTGCCTCTTCGCATTTAGCTTCCCAAAATGCCGTTCTTATCCCTCTACTGATTCATCGGTATTCCCCCCCCCCCCCCAAACCGCTATCCCCTCCGAGTTCTCTTCGTCAGCGATCTCCGCTGTCGCACAAGAATCATTTTCCCCGGCAACTGATACAAAACTTCGGACTCTCAAAAATCTCGACCGTTGTCGTCGTCGCCGCCTTCGGGCGGGAATGACATGTAGTTAGGAATTGGAAGTGGAGTGCCGGCGTTCGAACCAATCATACCACGGTAACGATTGCATACGTCATGACGGACCCTGGTTTCCCGAGTCCCAACGTTTCTTGAAACGGGCCGGTCCGTTGACGGCCTAACCGAACCGACGTCCCAACAAACCTGTTGTATAGGGTGTATATGTACTGGCATTAATCAAGCCAGGTATCATGCTTGGTGCAGAATCAGAGACACTCCCAAAAACAAATCATGATCACGCACTCGGCCGTGAACCTGGTCCTGATCAGGATCAGCATCCTCCTCCTTCAATATGCTCCACTCATCGAAACGGCGCTCCTGTTGTACTTCTACCAAGCTTCACCCAGGAACCGCCCGACATCACATTCGGCCGCAATCATCATCCTGCAAACCCTCCTCGCCTTTGAAGCCATCTACTACTTCAACCTCTACCTGCCCCACAAGACCCGGCTGCTCCAAACCAAAGCGACCCACCCTCAACCCCCTCTGAACCGCGCGCAGCGACAGGCCCTCTTTGACAAGTGCGCATCCAACATTCCGGACTGGGAGTCCTACATCCGCGGCTGGTTCCTCAACGCCCCGATCTCCGAAATCAAGCGCGACAACGTCCGGGAATTCCTCCTCTGGGCCTTCTTCGACATCGACAGCAACGATGACGCCACCCGAGAGCTCGACCCGGACACGGAATCCCACCTCGACTCCCTGATCTCCCAGACCGAATCGCTCCTCGGGAGGAAGTTCCCCCCCGGCCGGGCCGGCGCCGCGACAACCAAATCCCTCCGCTTGACCATCGACCCAATCTCGATCCAGTACCGCAGCGTGCTCTGGTACGCCGTCGTGGCCCTGACGGACGCCATCACGTACCTCCACCTCCGCCATTCCGGCTTCACCCACCACACGCCCGCGTCCGACCCCGACCGACCCCTCTCCTCCTCCTCCTCCTCCTTCCCGCCTCGACTTTCCCATTGCCGCCTTTTCCAGCCTCGGCATCATGCTCGCCACCACGCGGCGCCCACGGGAACGAGCTACTACCTCCGCCCGCACCCGCCAGGCTCCGCAGACCTCCCAATCGTCTTCCTCCACGGGATAGGAATCGGCCTCTGGCCCTACCGGGACTTTCTGTCGGCCCTTGCCTCCTCCACTGACGTCGGAATCCTGGCCCTCGAGCACCTCCCAATCTCGTCGAGGCTGACCTCGCCCCCGCCGACCCGGTCCGAGTTCGTTTCCCAAATCTCGGCGATCCTCAAGGCCGTCGGGTGGGACGACGGCGGCTTCGTCCTCGCGACGCACAGCTACGGCTCCGTCCTGGCCACCCACCTGCTGCGGTCCCCCGAGGTCTCCCCGAGGATCCGGGGCCTCGTGCTCGTGGACCCCGTCACCGTCCTGCTCCACCTTCCCGACGTCGCGTACAACTTCACCAGGCGGCCGCCGGCGAGGGCGAACGAGTGGCAGCTCTGGTACTTCGCCAGCACGGACCCCGGCGTGGCCGAGGGGCTGGGAAGGTACTTTTTCTGGAGGGAGAACATCATTTGGAAGGAGGAGCTGCTAACGATTACGCCTACGCCTACGCCTACGCCTACACCGGCTCAGAGCGGCCCTGGGGAAAAGTCGGAAAAGAAGAGAAACGTGGCGGTTGCTTTGGCTGGACGGGATCTGATCGTCGACACCGCGACGGTGAAGAAGTACTTGGCTGATAATGATGGAGAGAAAGGTTTGCAAGAGACGAATGATGGGAAGATATGCGGCGGTGGGGACTCGACTCCTTCCGGTATAGAGATCCTGTGGTTTCCTGATATAGATCATGCGCAAGTGTTTGAGAGGCCCAAGGATATGCAAAAGGTTGTGGATGTTGTCAAGAGATTCTGCGTTTCGGAGAGGAATTGACAGTTGATTATTGACATCGGGGGATGAGAGAAGCATATTTTTGGGGCAGTTGAATATATACATGGATACCTACCTATCTACCTTAGGCGGGTATTGTAACGCATGTATGTATGCATGTACCTTGACGTGATAAAACCTGTATAAATCTAGAATTTGAAAAATAAACCCAAGAACCCAAGCGAGCTACGTCTACTGCTTTGTGTCACGAATAGGGGATGACACCGTCGAAAGTCGTTGTGAACAAAAAAAATGAAAATATTACATGCTACCGCCATAAATTAAAAGAGAACAAAAATAAAAGAAACAGCTTTTAAATCAAAAGGCGTTATTATGGTGAGCGTGTTTTTTCCCGGGGGGGGGGGGGGGATTTGTATGTGGGCCTTCTTCTCTCACTACGCCCGTGGCCCACTCCAGCCCTCGAGGTCGACATCCACAGGCGCTCCCCCACTCTGTACGAATACCAAGTGAAGCTCGCTATCGTATGACTCGTTCAGGATCTGGTTCTCGGTCCAGGCGGGGACGTAGGCAAAGTCGCCCTTCTCAATCGTGTGTCGTTTTGGCTTCTCCTCGGCGTCGTCGTCCTTGGGTGGAGCGAGCAAAACACCCTTTCCCGAGGATACGTAGATGATGGAATCTTTATAAATATGTATTTAATGCTTGTTTTAATAAAGTCCAAGTCACATATTCTAGAATATTTTCTGGCGCCAGGGGTAAGGGACGGGGGGAAGGGGGGGGCGAAGGATGCGAACGCATTTAAGATGGGGCATCGTGTGGGTAAATGGAGGAAGGGTGGGGGGGGAAAAAACATACCTTGTTCACCGTGGTGGTGTATAAATGTTGACGAGTTGGGCTTTACTATCAGGACTAAAGATTACATCCAAAAATATGTCAGTATTTCTTAGATAGGGACTAACCATCTAGGTAGGTACGCAAGGGGGGAAACCGTATTTTTGAGACGGTGGGTTTGGAACGTTTGTTACCTCTGGCGCTGAGCTTGTCGCTCTTGTCGACAACAGCATTCCTGCTGATCACCCGCACGCCTGGCACGGTCCTCTCTCCTGATTCGTCGAGGGCTTGTGATGCTGGAGGGGGTGGCAGCACCTCGGCAGATTTGGTGACGGATATGGTCCCCGTCATGACCATGGGCATGATCTCCTGTATCAGTGGTACGATGTGCGCCATTGTTTTGAGAGACCTGTAGAGGATTGACGAGGGTCGCGTCTGCTGCGCGGGCGCGGGCGCTGCTTGCTCCATGGCTGCGCTGCGCCGACCGAACTTTATGGACGGCTTCTCCCGTGCTATGACGAAGTTGGAAGGCAAATACGGCACGTCAGATCTTGGCCTTGCACGGGTGTGTCACAAAACCGCCAAGGTTTTATAGAGATGCAAAACCGAACTTGAGATCTTCAAGGTTACAGCTGTTTGCACTTGATGTAAGTTTTGGAATGTGCAGTCGCGACTGTGATGAGAGATCGTGATGTCGGCGTGGGAAATTTCGAATTGTATGGCGGTGAGATGGGTGGGTCGCAAATGTTAAAAACAATTTTAAAACCCCTTGTTACTTGTAATGAAATGGTCTTGTCTCGTGCTTTTATTTTCCCCCCTCTGAAATCTACCCCTTGGGCGCGGCTGCTACCCGAAGTAACCAAGCACAAAACGGCGAAACAAGAAACGTGGATATACTGGAGTGGGTGGTGATGTTGGTGTTTCGCTGCTAAAAATTATTGGGGGTTGAATGGGATTGGGGAGCAATGAATTTCTCGTCACCTGGAGTGCCACTGCAGGGCTTATGACGCACGACGCACCACCGCTGATGCCGATTGGCGAGGGGGCTTCTCCCAGATCTTCTTGGCAGCTCGTGTCGCCATGATTACGTACGTGCTGGACGACCTGGCCAGAAGCTCTGGGCAACGCACACCTTCCATGTTCGGTAGTCTTGGACTTCAACTTAGGTAGGTATTGATGCTAAAACACATGTCGAATTGGGACCGAATCCGGTCCAGAACCGGAACATTTGGGGTTGTGCTCCTAACTGGGGCTCATCAGCGGGGGGTGGGGGTAAAGGCAGTCTTTTGGTGGAGTATCCCAAACCAACAATGTTAAGTTTCTGGGAGAACCAAAACAACCTCAATCCTTCCTTCCCGAGTGAGACGGTGTACTGATTCAACATGAGAACCTCGAGGGTCTTTGCTCAAGATTAGGCAGCTGGTCCATTTTTACTCCAATGGGCTGAGCTTACAGGGCATCTTCCGCTGGAATTACATAACAATTGGCTCTCCCCAGCAAGTCAGATGCGCTTCTCTGACCATCACGGGTATATCCACGCGCTTTCCAAGAGCTCAAACAGGAAGGTATCACACAAAGACTATTCCCTTCCCGACTTCAACGCGGCCAGACGACTCGACAAACATTGCAATGCCCGCTATGTCCGTCAAACTGGCATCTTGAAGACCCCTGTTGACAGTAGCTGTCGAGCATAAGCGAAGTTCTTGGCGATGTTGTGGGGCCGAGATGGCGAGCAAGCATCAGATGCTGCCGCTGCTAGGCGGGCGTCGCCTCGACCTTCCCGATAATGATGCGGGCGATACCTCTGCGGCTGGCAATTAACCATGCTCATCAGGGGGGAGATTGAGTGAATCTAGATTGATGTTGCATTTATCAGTTGTCTGCTCGGCAGAGGTGCGGCGGCTAGCGTCTGTTGCTGCTAGTGCAGTGTACACTAGGTAATTAGCTAGCAGATGCATGATGCTGAAGAAAGGTGGGGGTTGAAGTGCCCCGCCATTTGTCACTCAGGCACACACCCACCCAAAGACTTGGTTTCTCCAACTCTTTTTAACTGCCAGCATCTCCAGTGTCATTGTGCACAGTCGACGGATGCTTGCTCGGGTCATCAAACACCTGGTGGTCGAGCATTCGAGTCAGCAGCAAAATGGAGTCTGCGCAAGAAAAGCTCCTGGATTTGCTGAATAGCAAAACCAAGGAAAACATTCCAGGTTCGCAGAGCACCAGCCCCAGCCAGCATAAATGCGCCTATCTGATGCATTCCATGCTAACGAACCCATCCATGCAAAGATAGCCTTAGCCCGCCTTTGACCCCAAGAACCTCGGTGCCCTCTTCGCCGGCCTCTTCGAGCTCCAAGAGCCCTCTGATCCTGCTGCCCACCGAGATAATCCACAGCATACTCTCCTACCTCCCTCCGGTCGACTTGGCGTCAGTTTTGGCATCATGCCGTACGCTAAAAGCCCACGCCCTCGATGACCGTCTGTGGCAGGCTCTCGTGCAGGAAAATGTGCCGGGGCAAAAGGTTACAGAGTCCTACCCGTGCCCGGATTTTCGCACCCTGTACCAGGCCCACGATACGCGCTGGTTTCTTCCCAAGTACAAGATCTGGTTTGCAGATGAAGACTTGACTGGCCGGCTCATCGTCGTCAGATACGATCAGCGGCGCGGGTGCATCGAAGGATATCAGCTCGTTGCCGTGAGCAAGGACGCGGGGATGACGGCATGGGACTCCGATCCCACCATCAGCATCCATGGTTTCCAGCCCCAGGTCGCACTTCACCTCGACAAGCCCATCCTTGAGCTTCAAGCAGTCGACACGGAAAACATGGACTCGGTCCGGGAAAAGGTCAAGTGGCTGAGCAGGTTTGACGACGTTACCGAGGTTACCGGCCGCAACAGGTCCGGTCCTTCTTACCTGTTCAGCCATCCGAGAGAGGTTCCCATCTCGCGACTGATGCCCTCGTCCAAGAATTCCTCATCTTCCATCGCGTCTCTGCCTTTCCAGACTCAAAGCCGCTACGGGGCCGAAATCCCCATGGACTGCGATTCTAGCCCCTCAAGCTTTTGCACCTACATGCCCGCTCGCCCCTTATCACCTGTCGAGCTTCAATCCCGCGAGAGGCCCTCGTTCCCCTATGGAAACATCTGGCCTCCCCCAACCATCCCCTCACCTCATCGTATCCGAGCCGCAGGGCCTCGCCGTCCCCACGAGGACCCCTTGTTCAAATTGGAAGCCCGGCCAACTTCTCGCAAGGAAATCAGCGAGCGCTCCTTCCGGATCCGCAAGTGGTTCGCTCACTGGTTCCCCGCCGAGCACATTGATAGCGATCCCATCTCGGCCGTCTTCGCCAGGGCCACCATGACACCTCTCTACGAGGAAGTCACGACGTACGCAACGCTGGATCCAAAGTTGTACACCCCGACCAAGGAGAGACCATTCCGAGGGATCTGGGTTGGCGATTACAGCGGACATGGGTGTGAGTTCTTGTTGCTGACGCAGCCGGACTTTGATGAGGAGGATGGTGGAGGCATACCGGTTATTTCTCCACAGAGAGAAGACGAGACTGACCAGGATTTTGAGAAGCGCAAGTATGAGGAAACGGTTTATCGCGGCTCTTTAGAGGCCATAAAATTGACTGGTGATCCGAACGTCCCGAGGGGCGAGGTTACTTTTCGTGTCCATGACATGGGACCTGAAGGCTACGTCAAGACGATTGATGATGCGCCGTTTGCGGGTGCGAGGGTGGTGAGGAGCATGGGTCATATTGCCCATACGGGGTTTCAGCATGGTGAGTTTCTGTGAAAAGGAATCTGCCTCTGCCTTCAGAAATTGTTGCTAACAGTGTCACTCTATAGACAGTTTCATCGAATCCCAACTCTTCATCATCTCGCACGACCGACTTGCGCAATACTGGATCGATTGGGGTCATATCAGTTTCTTTAAGCGGGTCGACATTGATAAGTTCACTGCTGATCAATTTACCGTACTTGGTCCCAATGATATGGACGACTGAATCAATGTACTGTACGTCAGTCAGTGACTCTATATCGGTGGCTCTGAGTTGATGGGTTTGAGTTATCAATGGTTCAACTTTAATCATGGGGGATAGAGGATCTGGTATCTTTATCGATATGAACCAAACTTGGTTAATATGGCTGAAGGGGGGGTGGGGGGGGATTAACAAAAGTAATGTATGCCATAAGATTTCAGAATGGCTGATGACGGGGAAAGATTCTCAGCAGATATCTAGGATAAGAATGAACCAATAGCCCCTTGTAGAGTAAAAGAAAACAGAAAAATCAATTCATCATGATTATACATTAAAAGAAGGCCAGAAGAGCAACTTGGCTTTTCATAGTTCCTACCAGAACAGCTTGTACGAGGTCAGGGCTTGCCAGTGTAGATTTAGACGAGGCTGAGAGAGAAATCAAAAGCAGGCCTGCTCCTTATATCCCTTGGTTTGTCCTCAGCCCGCCGCCTACTGTGAGTATATCAAAAGTATTTCTCTCTCTCTCTCTCTCTCTCTCTCTCTCTCTCTTTCTCTCTCTCTCTTTCTCTCTTTTCAACCAAAATATAAAATAGAAAAAGTAAAAAATAAAATAAAATAAAATGATAATAGTATGAAAGTGGGAAGGTAAGTATGTATATTACCTGGTGACTGATACGTTCGAAACTTCGTGTTATACTCATGTCATCTGGTTAAACGCCCGGACGTCCTCCAGATGTTACCATCTATTGTGTCATAAGCCTAGGTAGCTATTCAATGATGTAATGTGGATGATAATTATACTACTACTACTACTACAAAAAAAAAAAAAAGGGCACCAAATACGAATCTTTTTTGTGTAGATACCTAATGACCGCTGTTTTATGTCCTTGAGCTATTCTCGTAGATACCTTACTTTTCCTCGCTATATGTCCTGTACCTTTTCTTAAATGCTTTTACAAAATCTTCAGGCTTCTACGTATCTGATGCACCAATTCAATGCATTTCTCCCAGCTCCATCTACGTTTCCAGTCAACCGGCTATCAACGCTAAGGGTGCGGGCTCCCAGACATCATCCTTGCGCTGTCGACACTATGCTGTAGGATCGCCAAAAATTCGGCCGTGCGCTCCGTCGTGGCTCGACTGCTCTTACTAATATCGAGCCTGTGGTAGAAGTCGCTGACGGTCGAGTAATGGCGCGACAGGTCCCGCTCAGCGTTCAGGATCGCTTGCTGCAAACTCTGAGGCGCCGGAGTTCCATGTCGAGAGTTGGAGGCCTGTTGCTGTTGATGTTGCTGACTCAGCCGCTGCTGCACGTTTGCCATGTCCCTCGACAATGCCGTGATCTGGCTGGACTGCTGCTGGATCAGAGCTTTGATTTCGGCACCGTTAAAAAGTGGAGGCGGTGTCCGTGGCTCCTGCTTGACTCGGTTCTCCTTGAGCTCCGATACTTGGCTCTGGAGCGACTTGATGCTTTCTGAGATGGCGGAGAGGGGCTGTACTAGTAGCGTTTCGAGCTTAGCAGTGTCGGTGGCAGCCTGGGCGGGCTGGTCCTTTTTCCAAGTCTGCAGGCTCGATACCTCATCCTGCAGGCTTGATAGGCCGTCAACGATGTCGTGCATAGACTCCATCATGGTGGCCACTGCATTGGTCACGGCGTCCGCCTGAGAGCTGATCTGGTTACTGCTGTTGGCAGCAGTAGCCTCGAAAAGCTTTGCTTTCGTCTCGGCGAGCTCCTTCTCCAAAATAGAGACACGATCTAGCTGCTTATGTTCCTCGTGTGACTTGGGTATAGCTTCGCCGTTTACATGCTTTGGGGGCTGTTTGGGATCCTGACCGTGCTGAGCGTTGATGTGAAATGGGTGCCGCCCCTTATCGCGTTCTCTCTCCCTCTCTCTCTCCATCTCCCGCCCCTCTTGCCTCGCCCACTCTGCTTCGGCGTCCCGCTTCCTTGCTTCCACCGCTCGCTGATGAGAGTCCGGCTCTGGCTTATGAGCCGCATACTCGTACTCTCGCTGAGCTCGTGGTCCGGTTGGGGGCAAAGACTCGCCAGACAGACCAGAGACGTGACTTATTCTTCTAAGCTTTGGGCTGCGGGAATCAAAAGTTTGCACAGCAGGAGAAGGTGACCGCTTGCGAATAGACCGCAAGTGAGGACCGGAGGCGTCATTGGCGCTGCCGGGTTCTGATTTTATCGGGGTGGGCGCTCGAACAATCTGATGATGGCCGTCGCCCTTGAGATGAATTGGAACCCAGGCGGCATTCACCCACCTCTTCTCCTGGCTCCTGAAATAGGCGTCAGCGGCGAAAGCTAGGTCCGAACCGCGGGCGTCGGCGCGAGACGGCCTTGCTAGACGGGCCGAGTTGGAATCGAGAAAGCCGATCCATCTATCGGCTGCGCGAGCGGTATCCGAGATCTCCTTGGACGGCTTGCCGCGTTGAATTTTGCGGGCGTCAGTGAGGATCTCGACGGTGCATCTGAGAATGGTAGCGTTGGTGTTGAACCCGCGAGCGATTCCTTGCCAGAAGCCATCTTGGCCCCAGAATGATCTGCATTCAAGCAAAGCGCCGAAGAGCACGGCAATATTGTTGCCGTACTTGATTTCCCGCATCTTTGATATGTCGTCGCGATCGATGCTCCGCCACATGTCATGTCGCTCATCGGTGTATTGGTTGGTCAGCCAAGCCGCGCCCCAAGCCGTGTTGAAATTCTGTTTGGCCTGAGTACTGAAGCAAAACCCCCAGAGCATGATAGGCTCGATGGCCGAAGTGTGCTTTGATGGCCTGGGCATGGTTGATGATGTTAAACTAGCTTCCGCATGTGTCGATGCTTCCTGTCATGATTAGCAGTTTATAACGTATCAAAGGGCAACTCAAGTGACATTAACAGACGTACTGGTATTCTATTGCTGCCTACGGAGTATATGTGTGGCAATTAAGTTCTGTTTAGGATGAACAAGCTCGGGGGTCTTTTCAAGGTATGTATTCTTCTGCGCGCGTTTGGTTGATGTTTTTGGCAGCGTGTTTGCCTTCCAGTGGGGTTTGTGCGAAAACTCCCATCGGCATGGATGATGGCTGCAGCTGTAGCAAGAGGATGCAAACAAATGATGATGGTTGAATTTCTCGAAAAAAAGAAACGAGAGTCAAGGTCTGAGATTGAGATAATCAGATGTAAAATAAAAGAGGAGTGATTGCCCAACAAGCTGAATTTTGGTGGCTTCCTCAGGCGCGCCTGTCAATAGCCAATAACCGTTGCGTCTACCGAATCCATGAGCAAGCACAGTGTGTAAGCAACCGCACTGTATTGCTACAAACATACACAGTACGCGACCTTGGTCACGCAGGAACATACATACTGACATCGCCAGCTATAGGAGGGACAAAAAACTGTTGATTGACATTCAACTTTCTTTGACGATCTTGTTCGAACGAATCAAGGCGTTTATAACGTGGGTAGGTACACCGCACCCGCACTGTATCCCCCTCCCCAGGAGTCTTCTGTTCACAATGGAAAGAGTAATCAACAATTAGAGTATCATACGGGGTCTTGTAGCCACCAACTAGCTTAATTTCATATCCCTAAATAATATTCAAATAATCCAGAAAGAAAACAAGTCTTGTCCACCTGGCGCCAGACTATGCAAATTCCCCACCCCAACAACCATCATTATGATTCATCCAGAGCCCTTTTCAAATCAGGCTTTTCCCTCAATTCATCGCTTACTCTCCCCGCCTCCTTCCCCACTCTTCAACATCCCCTCCCTCACCTCGTCAGCCTCCTTCTTGAATCCACATCCATAAGTCTCCCCGGTAGACCATGTCAGCCCCCGCTTCGCTTCTTCTTGAGCGGTTCCCTTGACCCCAGTCCCCGTAGTACACTTTGGGCAGATCTTGACCCTGTGCCAAGCCGTAGCAAGGTTTCCCCGAACGTTGTATATCCCCTTGAAACTTTCCGGCTGTGTATTATACGCCTCGTCCGTAGCCTTGACGATCAGCGTTGTGCACTTTTTCTTTTGCAACGTGTTCTGGCGGGGGAACAATCCTTCCTCGCAGTCTTCTTGTACTGCCGCGGGAAGTGAGGGAGAAGAAGCCGATGGGAGAGATAGGACAGGAAGCGTCCCCGTGTATCGCCACCGAGTCCAGGCCCAGGATTTGTTGCCGTGGCATGGGCTGGAAGGGTCGGCGCAGTCCTTGACAAGCTCCGCTTGGTCCCAGGTTAGACCGCCGTCGAGGGAAACATCGACTCGGGTGATGGCGCGGCCGCCGCCCGAGTAGGCATATCCTTGAAGCGCGATGGGCTCGTCGGCTGGAGTGGAAGTCGGGCAAGGGGTTGAGGACGACTCTTTGGGAGTGAAACCAACTTTTTGGTTGGGAACGGCGGCCATGTCGATAATCTTGGAAGCGGAAGCAGAGTGACCGTTCCTGCTGCTGCTGCTGCTGCTGCTGCTGCTGCTGTTGCCCATCCATGGGACCCGCCCTCGTCGAACACAGTCGCCTACCCAAACGCCGGTAATAGCGCTTGTGACGGGCATTTCTTGGATCGAGGGTGCACGGTCCCAGTCTGGGTTTGGACCTTCGTTGGGCCCAAACGACTTGTAATCGCGCCTTTGCCATTGGCTCGTGCTTTCCTCATCTGAGATGACAATCTTGCTGAGCCACTTGACCGAGCGCGCGGCAACGTTGCCGGGGACCACTGCGCGCAAAGGGAAGCCATGGTCGCGCGGTAGTGGTTTTCCGTTCATGCCGAATGCGAGAAGGACGTCACCGTTCTCGTCGATGGCTTTTGGCAGGGGGATAGAAGCGCCGTATGCTTCAAGGCCGGTGAACTGGACATGTAGTGATTTCGGATCGAGCAACTCTTCCTTTCTGTCCGCAACCTTTAACCCAGCATCAGCGAGCACATCAGCCAGCCGCACCCCCTCCCACTCGGCGTTGCTGATGGCACCAACCCCCCACTGCAGACCATTCGTTTTGCCTGCATGCCGCGTCATGTCGTTCCTCCTGTTTCCGCTGCATTGCAAGACGGCAGTAACCTTGTGCGTTGGGAAGCGCCTCTTCAGCTCTGCCAGGGTGTAATGTCTCGTCTCGCCGTCCGGCAGCTCAACCGTCAACGCGTACTCGTCTACCTTTCCTTCCTCGACCACCGGAACCCACATGTGATGACGCACGTAAAAGAGCTCATTGGGAGTGCGGAACGAACGATCTAGCTCCTCGTTTGGCGGTTCGGCGTTGCGGGGTTTGAGGGTGTGGGTTATGAGGCGGCGATCGCGGACAGGGTCGGCTACAAACGGGTCCTCGACGGCCTCAGCTGGCGGCCGGCCGTCGGTACCGAGATCAGCGACATCAATGAACCCGATTAGGTACTGATCGAGGATCTCGCGCACATGGGGAGCCTTATGAATGGAGAAGATGTTCCAGTATGGCTCAATGCTCCCTCCGGCTGCGCGGAGAATCACGTCTCCGCCGGGGTGCGCTGCCACCCATTCCTTGATATTGTAAACTTTGTCCTCGTATATCACCCACGGCTCGGATGAGGAGCCGCCATGTTCCCGTATCTCGGATAGTCGGAAGCGTGGGAGCGAGGGGTCACGGCCGTCGGTTGAGAAAGACGCTTCCGTGTGTTGGTTCTCGATCTCGTCATGACCGAGCTGCGAGAGAGCCAAGTACGAAGCAAGGACACCGCCGCCGACAATGAAGCTTAGTGGAGCAGTCCGCGCAATTCTATTGTGTGGACTGGGAACCTTGTTTGACGCTGGTCGAGAAGTGCCGGTAGATAGAGGCCGAGCTCTAAGCCGGAAAGACCTAGAGATTGCCGCCGCGGGGTTTGCGTATCTTGGAGGTGCCCGTAGGATGCCGTCAGCGATGCGGCCTGGAACTCGTGCAGCCATTTTGGATTGATGTTCTGATGTCGTTGCTGTAGAAAGCTACTTTGTGAACACGGGATGTTGAGGTTCACATCCCCGCTGCGCAATGCTGATCATAAACAGGTGCCCTACAACGGGCAGTGCGTGTCTATGTAGGTAGCCGTACTCGGAACACACGGCAGGGGGGTTGTTCGAGATGAACCAGGGCGGAAGTGACTTGGGCTGTCGGTTCGGATAGGGGCGGTCAGGGAATGTCTTTCTTTTTTGTTTTTCGTTGGATCAATCGGGGAGGTGACAATAACAGCGGATCTCACCGCTCGTCGCTCGACAGAAAGAGTCACGAGGACCAGGGCGATAGGGGTACATCATGTTGGGCGAGTTGGAGAGCGTTGCGTGTTGCACGGTTCCTTCTGTTTTTCTCGTTCGTTTCTTGCGAGTTGGGATTCGTTCCTGACACCTTGGTGGCCCCTGGCCCGACGCTTGCCGTCAAGGTGCAATTATTGTTACGTCAGGCACCGCACACCCAGCCAGGTGTGGACTTCCACATGCGCAAGCTCCGCCTGCTATTGGCCAGCTGATCCTGCGGATTTTGGCCGGGGATGCTGCTGTGTCCAGCTGTTGTGGAGTCGCTGCAGTGGATGGGGATTTCCCCGGATTTTCAGCGGTCTTCTAGCGTGACCCACACCCGGCTTGGCACCTTTTGACAACACACCGTCGCCAAACTGTATCGGATGAACAACCAAAAGACAGAAAAAGTCAATCACTCGGAGAAAAATATCAGTTGATCCGACTATAAACGACCCAGATATATGTTTATCATCCCTGAGAAAAAACAATAAACAGTCTTGGCAAATGAAAGATAGAGAGTGCGATACCCGTGTTCCCAAAAAAAAAAAAAAATTATTTTACACGTTCAAAATCATGTTAACCAAGTAAATTCACCCATTCAGTTTCCTCTCTCTTTTTTCTTGTTTATCTTCATCATCGTCGTCGTCTTCTTCTTCTTTTTCCTACCTTCCACCAGCCCGCGACCCCTTCGAAGGAGGAGGAGGAGGAGCAGCGCGGCCTCTCCCTTTTCCTCTACCTCTACCTCTACCTCTCTGCGATATCAAGCGAACAGCGCTAGCGAGATGACTATAATAAAAAGATCAAGTTGAAAAATTCGAAGTCATTAGTTGATGTTGTCATAAAGAAGAGATTTTTTTTTTAAAAAAAAAAAAAAGGTGGGGGGGGGGGGTTGTTCGGTAAAGATTAGGTATTGACTGACCTTGGATGGCTGGGACTTTGTTGATTCGGGTCGATGCTATTCCCGTGTTCATCTCGGGGGCTGTCACGAAGTAGGTCCGTGTTAATGAGACGACCGCTGGTTGTGGGAGTTTTTGGTCCGCTCACATTGGTGTTGCCACTGGTAGTAACGGGCGTTTCAGGAGGGGTCTTGAGACCAGATTTAGTAGTGGGCGTTTGAGGAGGAGTTTTACGACCAGGCTTGGTAGTAGGCGGAGAAGGAGGAGGAGGAGGAGGAGGAGGAGGGGGAGCAGGAGGACCTCCTGCAGTAGTAACGGGCACATCATCCTGCGTAACACTGATGATGCCTTTGTCCGCCGCCACTTTCCTCAACCGGCTCAACTCTGCGGCGCACTGCTTCGATGCGGCCTCTACCTCGGCGACTGTGTTTTGAGCCTCAGTGATTGCAAGGTCATCCAGTCGGCCCCGGATTGACACCGATGCAACCACTCGCGAAAGGCGATTCCTGGCCCGCACGAGTGCGATCCTCCGTGCCTTTCCTTCCGCATCATTTCCCGGATTCGCACCGGCCAGTATCGTTCTCGCGTTCACCCTCGCCCTCAGATAACCCAACCGCCGGGCTCCTTCCTCCTTGTTGTGGTTCCGAACGGTCTCCAAAGCCTTCAGAGTCCTTTGCACCAGAGGCAATCTCAGGGCATAGTAATCCCGGAATGCCGCCTGTTCTCGGATAGCGAGTCTGAGCGTTTGCGGCGTGGCATCGCCCGGGTCTGCGGCGTGTCGTCTCTGCAGCGCGGTAGCAAGATCCAGGGCCCTCTGCAGTGCAGTCTTTTCTTTCTCGGAAGGTTGAACCCCTCCCGCGGCTGACTTTGCCAGTTTCAGTGCTTCGGCTCTTGCTGCCCGTGTCCTTTCCATCTCTCGCCGATGCCTTGCGAGGTCATTTGCGCGCTGCTGATCGGTCACTTCACCTTCATCCGCAGCTCTTTCATTCTTGTCATCATCGTCGTCGTGGTCGCCGCCACTTATTCCATCTATTCCTCCTGTCTTTCTTACTCCTCCTTTTTCTCCTCCTTCTCCTCCACCACCACTGCCACTACCACCACCGCTACCACTGCCATCACTCTGCCTGACAACCACGACCTCCTCGTCCAAGTGCTGCTGAATATGCTCCCGCCGGGCTTCGTTGGTCCAATGCTCAAACAGCTGGTCCTCGCACCAGGGGCACCTGAAATTGCTGTGCACGTCCTTCAGGTGCGCTCTCATGACGGCCGGATCCCTGAGCGGCAAGACGGCCGTGCAGTTCTCGTAGGGGCACCGCTCGCTCCTGCTCAGCAGCATGTTGCGCATGTGCGTAAAGTTTGTCTGCAGCCGCCGCACCTCGGTGGGCGTCAGGACCGACAGCGAGACGATGGGCAGGCTCGACGAGCCGAGGTTGAGCAGCGGCTCGACGGGCGGAGCGTTCATCGGGATCGCCTGGCTGGTCTGCACGCTGAGCGGCTGCGTGTAGCTGACATCGCGCATGTGAGGCCCGCGCGGGTACGTGGCGATGCTGCCCGGCTGCTGGGCCAGGTACTCGGTTTTCAGGTTCACGCGGGCGCGGTACGAGTCGTAGACGGCCCGCTCGGCCGTGCCGGGGTTGCGTGCCGACACGTACTTGGCCAGGACCGGAGCTTCAGAAGCGCCACCTTGGTCCTGGCCGGCAGCCTCGGCGGCGGCGGCGGCGCGGTCGAGTTCTTTCTGGGGAATCACGAGGCTGTACTCCGCGGGAACGGGCCTGATGGCCGAGTCGGGCTTCAGTGACGCTCCGGGTTGGTTGTCCCATGGCTGATGGGTCGGCAGCCTGTCGGCCGCGTCGAGCTTCCAGAGCTGGTGGTCGTTGTGGTGCGTGTAAGGCGGCAGATCGTTTTGGTCGAGGTTGCGGTACAGCTTGGCGCTGTCTGTCTCGTAGATGTTGCGGAAGCCAAAAGGCTGGTCGTAGTCCTGATCGCCGAAAGCGGGCTGCGTGGTTGAGTCGGTGAGGGAGACGGCGATGTCCGGGTCGACGATCAGTTTGCGGATCTGGTCCCATTCGTCCTCATCTGTCAAGGGGCTGACGATTAGCTTGGGCTTGCTTTCACTGCGGCTGGCGATCCGCTTGAAATAGTTGGGATCGCGGCCCCGGGTTGTCTTGTTCGTGTCCGTTTTGCCCTGGTAGCCTTGGTGAATACCGATCCAGGAGGTCCCGGGTACGTATTGCTTTCCATGCCTCCCCTTTGACCAGACCTTGCCCACCAGTCTGCGGAACCCTTCGAGATCGGTTGCTTGCAGGTCCCAAGTAGTCTTGCTTCCTGGCGGACTGTCGATGTCGCGAATTGTGTACTGCTTGTAGACGGGCCTCAGCGTGAGGAACTGTGGGAACAAGCCGAGCCCGTTCTCTACGGGCGGAACTCCAGGCAATTCTTGTAGCCAGGTCTTCCACTCTGTCAAACGGGCCACCAGAGGCTCGAAAGCGGCCTCCAAGTCCTCGTCATCGCGATTCTCGAGATCGATGACCAGGTCGGTGGGCTCGTCCGAGACGACGAAGAAGCCGCTGCCTGGCAGGTACACCTCAAGCGACTGAATCTGAAGATCCCCAGAATCGGACCAGAGGTTGCTCAGCAATCCCATAATTCTATCCTGAACCGCGGCTACACTGTCCAAATCTGAGTGGAGGATGTACTGCCCCTTGGTCCGGGCACCCAGCTTGGCAGTGTAGGGGAGACCGAGGCCTGGGAAGTAGAGGTGCCAGCGGTCGCTGACTTTGAGGGGTCCTCCGGCCTTTTCCTTGTACCCATGAGCCTCGAGATAAACGACGGCATCATTGTCCTCCTCCCACCTGGCCACAACCTCTTCCCACAGCTTGGGGAGGAAGCTGAGGGCTCCGTAAGTGGCAGCCTTGTTATCTGAGCCCTCAAGGCCGTAGAATGCATCGGGGATGGGCGGCTGGCCCGGCCGGTTGGGCACCCGGCTCGGGGTGAGCACGCGAGCGGCCTGCGCGATGTAGCGCCCGTACTGGTTCGTCCAGCTCGCGCTTCTGGGGTTCTCGGGCATCCGAAGATAGGCGATGTCGGGCCGCTCCTGAGTGTAGTCGGTGGCCCAGGACAGCGCCACCTTGAGGATCCGATGCTGCGGAAGCGGCTCCCACGTCCAGGGAACCGGGTCATCAGGACCAGCAACAAACAGGATCTTGTCCCCCCTTTCTCCTGGGTGATCCTTAACCCTGACGCCAAGCGCAGCCACTGCCCAAGACCAGGCATGGTGATCGCTGGAATAGTCGCCGACACCCTTCGTTGTGACCGTTAAGCCGTTGACGTTGCTATCTTCTGTCCATTGCATACGCACGCGCTCGTCTTGGTAATTCTGACTTCTGTCAAACGTGTAGAGGTTATAAGTGATTCCTGCACGGTTATCAAGGCCGAGGAGACGATCGACGGCATCGACAAAACTGTTTAGGATATTGGCTTGAAACCACACTGCTCCCTGATATCCGTACAGAGGGACCCACTCCGCCTCGACCGCCTTCGAGGCGACGCCGATATTCGTGGGGGCGATGTCCTTTCCAAGCCAACGCACAGCTCTGGTGGGATCAGGACCGGTGATTTCGTGCTGAAAGATCTCGTGGAATATGGATCTCACAAAGTAGGCCGAAGCATCAACCTGGACGCCGTCCAAGTCATCGCCATCAGGTAGTGCGCCGGATCCGGTACCTCCCCGAAGCAATGCCGGACTTGCAAACTCATTCGAAGGCTCTCCCTCGGATCCGGGCGTATCAATATCCATCTCCGTGATAAGGTAGTCGCCATCAAGGGAGGAGATCTCTGAGGCGCCGTCGACGTCCATGCCTTCAGCCTCCTCGGAAGAAAGATCACCGCCGCGGAGAAGCACATTCTGTAGCTGCCGCCCACTTTCAGCTTCTTGCTTCTGCTTCAGCGTTGCCCCGTCGATTGCTTCCTTGTAGTAGCGTTCAAAGAACGGATCCGGCTCTGCCATCCCAATTAGCACCCACTCCTTCTCCTTTTTGGGGGAGTTTTTATCTAGATAATTAGACCAAAATCGTGATAATAAATAAGGTACTTACCCCTGGCTCCCCAGTCTTGCCCGTGAGCCCTCTCCACGTATCCGTTCAAGAAACGCAGAGGGTCAGCCTTCTTGGCGTCCTCTGGCGGATTCGGGAGCGGCTGGCTCAAATCGACCTCGGTCAGGCTGGCATCCATGATGGGCGCCACGGGTATCCCAAAGCTCGCCAGCGTCAGCTTGAAGGCGACGTTCGCTCTTGGCCGCCACACGTCCCAGGGGGGCCTGGCGAGGAGTTCGTGATACCTGAGCGTGTTCTCGTTCTGGATGAAGAGGCGGACCGGGTTCTTGCTGATCTTGCTGGGCTGGTTGGCGATGGCGTAGAGCTGCTCGCGCTCGTGCTTGGAGAATATCCCGCCGATGAGCGCGTGCGGGTTTTGGCAGCGGCGGAGCTGGTGCTGGAAGAAGTCGTACCGCCTCCGGAATCGGCGGGATCGGGGGTGAACCTTGCTGATGGTTCGCCAACGCTTCTGGGAGAGGCTGAGGAGCTGGGCGTCGGTGAGCTGACCTGGATGAGCTGTTGCCGCCGGGACAGGTGGTGTTTGTTCTGCAACCCCAACTTCTTCAAGTTCTTGATCGGCTGCGCGTGTACTAGCTCCTTCGGCTAGTGCAGCAGCAGCTGTTGTCGGGAATGAAGGTAGCGGTTGCTGAGGGAATTCGAGCTCCTCGTCGTCTGGTGAAGAACTGAACGAGTCCGAATCCGGGTCCGGGCCCTGATCCCGCGTGATGATGTGACTGACTCTTCTGACGCCTTTGCGGAGTTTACGGATGGGCTTGACGTTGAACATTATTCTTGGGCGATATTCGAATTTTTTATTTTCTTCGCATGCGTTATTTCATGACTTGAACCACGTCCTCATCAACTAGGTAGGTACCCAACGCTGGCAAGACGGGGAGATGGGGAGCGGAGCAAGACTAGTCGAGCAAGGCATGCGACATACACGAGGCAAGACAAGCGGGTGGAAAAGAGGAAAAAGAGAAAGGCGAAACTTTTGCGGTCTCGAGCTAGTCTTCGAGGGCATAAACATATCCGGCATGAGAGACAAAGAGTGAGCGGCTGAAGTGTAAACATGGTGTTCGCATTCAGTGCACGCATTGCCTCGAGGCTGGCATTCCAGTGACAAATCTCCACCCCCTATTTTTTTTACTTGTTTCTTTGTTCTGCTTTCGATTAACCACCCAAGCTTATTTTTTACAAAGACATGCATGCTGCATGCGAACTTTAGACTTGGGGCTAGCTCGACTCCGGAAGAAGAAATCCCGTTTTGATGGATTTATGGTGCGCCAGCAATTGGTGACATTGAACAAAGGCCTTTTTGTATGAGCCTCGTTCACCCAACCATCTAAGACAATGTAATGTAGTTGGCTAACCCCAGAGCAGGAGAGGAAGAAAAAAATACTGTGAGAAGGAGGTCTTGAACGGTCAAGTTTCCCCAGTCAAGTTCAACAAATAGACGAAGATGACAATGGTCTTGTTCTTCGCGTGCTCACACAAACAAACCAGCAGGGAAACAATGAGAAAGTATTGGTCGAGTAGGCAACAAATGTAACGCCTTTGCCCATTTAAGCAAATTCACCTTTACCTAGGTATTTACTAACCACCAGATCATCACCGAATAGAGATGGAAACAAAACAGCCACAGCTGAAAAGCATTCAGCATGTAATAAGCACAAACTAAACTCTCCCCATACCATTTCCCCCCTGCATTCATACATTGATACATATCAAAACCCTTTTAAAATACACACGTCGACAATGCTTCACCTCATTCCCTAAACTCATCCCATCAACCCCAAACTCACTCAACAGCATCCTACACAAAATGAAACGACATCCCACCTGCACAAGATCATTGCATACCTAGCTCAGCGGCACAAAAGGCACAAGACGCCAGGTCAAATCTCCTGAAACCCCGGATATGAGGGCAGGTAGTAACCGGCTGTCGTGATCTAACCAAGGATTTAGATACCAAAAAAAAAAAACTTCAAAAAAAACTTGTTTTGCTTTTTCTTTTTTTGTTTCTTATCTAACTGTAAATCTCTGTCAGGGGTAGAATAAATAAATGTTTCTCGTAAGCATTCCGCCTCCCGGTTATACATGGTACAGTAAGTCCAACCCAACCCCTGGATCTCAGTAACTCCGACGGCAAAACGGTATGCGTCCAACTAGGTAGGTAGGTACCTAATCACACCAAGCAAACGGTTCGGGTGTGTTGCATCAACTCAAAACCTTTGTCTTCCCTCGCCGTAATGCTTCCCTGCGTACCACATCCCAGCCGCACCCAATGCACCGTCATGATGCCTTGCCCGCAACCTTGAATAGGTAGGTAGATGTTGATCACATCTTCGCTCTCGTAGCAATCTCCTCCAGCCGGTCCTGCATGTCCGCAAAGATATTGATCGCCTGCACCAGCTTGGTCTCATTCCTGCCCCCCTCCGACCTCGTCACCGCCATCCTCCAGCTAGCCTCATCCCTCGAAAGCTCTGCCATCTTGGCTCTATGCTTGTCCGCCAGCATCAGATCTAGATCGGAAACCTTGTTCGCCAACCCAACTGATGCGGCCGTCCAACCGGCAGCAGGGGTAGCAGCCAGTTGGGCCAAGAGCGGAGGGGAAACAGTGATGTGTCTCAGCCCAGCAAGCTGCATCACTTCCTCGATGGAAGTCAACGAGGCTGGCATGACGTGCGGGGTTTTCCCTCCCCCAAGCTCGAAATATCGCTGTATCACGCCGCACAGGAGGAGCGCCGCGTCCTTGTTGGGGTCCACGTAACCCGGCTCAAAGTGGACTCGTAGCTCGTTGACGTAGGGTGCAATGTACCTACACCCAGCGTCGGCTGCAAGGGCTGCTTGTTCAAGACAGAACAAGGTGGTGGCGAGGGTTGACACGCCCCTTTTTTCGAGCTCCCGGCAGGCTTGGATGCCTTCCCAGGTGGAGGGGATCTTGATGCATATGCGTCGGGGGTCGAAGTCCGGGGCTAGGTGTTTGACGTGTGAAACTATTCCTGGAAGCGGGTGTAAGTAAGTGATGGGGATTCACACAAATTGTGTTAATGAGAAACCTTACTCTCGGCGTTTTTGATGGTTTTTTGAGTGGAATACGCCAGTTTCGGGTTTGTTTGGACGTGCAAGCAGCCGCTGGTATGAGGGGCCATTCGAAGTGAAAGACCGACCATCTAGTTACTAGGGTGTTAAACGTCATGGTACAAAACATAAGATATAGGGGGGAGATAGGAGTTCTGGACATGTTTACCATCAACTCCACGGCAATCTCTTCCAAGGTTGCATCAGATTGCTTCCCATACATCCAGTGTGCCACCCCGACAGACTCATTGATGAGCTGTTGGTATACCGGCTTTCCATTGCCGTCAACCTTGCTCAACTCGGCGTAAGCGATGGCCTAAATGGGTGTCAGTATGGTACGCCACATTTGATGCATCCTCATGTGCATACCTGGTTAGAAGTGCAGTCGGCAAAGGGTCCTAGCCTTGCAGCCACTATCAAGCAATTAGATGGGACGTGGCTAAAGGGGCTAACAATGTCCAAGGCTCACCCTCAGGATCGAGTGTGTCGCAGTCAACGGTGCTCAAGCCCCGCAGGTCATCAAGCAGGCTAGTCATGTTTTGGTATTATCCTCCAGGTTGAGGATTCGGATTCTCAAGGGAAAAATAGTGACAGAGAAATATGTAGAAAGGAACCGACACGGTGATGATCAGATGGAAATCCGCCAATACGATGACGTGTCTGGCACAAGACTTGGGAACCCGGGAATACGTCTCCAGGTGAGCTAGTGTACTGCAATGGCCGAACGTTGACCCACCATGTTTGAGCGTTCGTGGGATACGCGATGAGGGTTCAGCGCACGAACTGCTTGTGACTCGTACGAATCCTCCGGCAGTTCATGGCCCTTGTAGTGCACAGCCGCTGTAAAACCGAGCTTCTGGAAAAGCCATTTTACATATATATAAAACAAAACCCCAGTTGCGAGACCTCGCATCTGACCACCAATGCAGCAGCGGATGGTCCCGAACCCGACTGCCACGCGGCTGAGGTGAGAGCAATGGAAACGCCCTGCTGGTCGGATTCCCGGCGTTAAGGGATCAAAATTGCATCTCGAAAGCTGTGCAACTGTGCAACTCTGGGATCGAAGAGCGGACGCCGCCTGGCCAGAGCTTTGAGCGGCCGCTCCACCCGCCAACCCCGCACTGACGTCTCTCTGACAGCTCGGCAGCGATTCACTGAGCGCTTCTCTTGGCATCAGCCACATCTTGATCAAAAACAGCCACATTTACCCACAAAATCTGGAGCGCTAACCAATAAGCATGCGCCTAAAACAGAGCTTGGGGCATCCACTGGGAAATTGGAGGTTTTGCGGGGTCTCGATCTGGTGGTTTCGGACGCCAACTAAACGGCGGAGCGAATCCAATTGCCAATGATGGCGATGCGGGCCGGGCCTTGAAAGAAGCACGATGCGGCCGCCGATATCACCATTACGACTCCAGCGAGGCATCTTTGAGAACGCGTGCTGGCAATGCACCGAGCGCGCCTTGTTGCGGGCTGAGCGAGGGGCAGCCACCAAGAGCTCGGCGAGGTTCTTTTCGAAATCCACGTTATCGCGCGCTTCTGCCACCAGATCAAACAGCACTGCCGCCGCCGCCGCCGCCGCCGCTGTGCTTCCTACTCATCGGTTCAAGGCGGGATATTTTGTGTCCAACAGCCTCCTGGCGCGCTTCAATGGCACGCAAGTGGCTTCCCCGAGCGTGGAGGGGTCGGTCTCTACTACCCAAGAACCTCGAGTAGCTACAGCTACGACAGCCGACCGTCCAGCGCCGGACCTCCTGCCCCACCGGCGGCGACAAGCAGCCCGGCGAAAAGCGGCCGAAGATGCTTCTTCCCCGGAGAGCGACGCTCCAACCGCAACCATGGCGCCGGATGCTTCGTCCCTCCTCGCGGCGGCAGCAGCCCGGCACCCCGCCGACTCGCTCCGACGAAAACTCTCCTCCTTCCTCTCCCTCTCCAAACCCCGGCTTACAGTTCTCGTCGTGCTCTCCGCCATGGTGCCCTATGCCCTCTACCCGGTTCCGGCCTTCCTATCCTCAGCAGCGACCGCAGCTCCCTCGTTATCGCCCTTGACCCTCCTCTTCCTCACTACAGGGACCACCCTCTGCTCCGCAGCCGCCAATGCGCTCAACATGCTCTACGAACCGGACACGGACGCCAAGATGACGCGCACACGAACCCGTCCGCTCGTCAGAAGACTGCTAAGCACCCGCGCGGCCGTAGCTTTCGCTATCGGATGCGGGGTAGTTGGCACCGGGGCGCTCTACTGGGGGGTTAATCCAACTGTCGCCTTCCTGGGCGCGACCAACATCGTGCTCTATGCAGGAATGTATACCCCGCTGAAAAGGATATCGGCCATCAACACATGGGTGGGAGCCATAGTGGGCGGCATCCCACCTTTAATGGGCTGGGCAGCGGCAGCAGGGGAGAGCGCAACGGCCGACGGGACCTGGAGGGAACTGCTGTTCGCGAGCGACGGATCCAGCTTGGGCGGATGGCTGTTCGCTGCCATACTTTTCGCCTGGCAGTTTCCTCACTTCATGCCGCTTTCTTGGGGGATAAGGGAAGAGTACAAAGCTGCCGGGCTAAAAATGCTGGCGTGGACCAACCCTGCCAGGAATGCGAGGGTCGCGCTCAGATACAGCTTGGTGTTTATTCCGCTTTGTTTGGGGCTCTGCGCCGCCGGTGTTACGGAGTGGAGCTTCGCCCTTACCAGCGCCCCGGTTAATTTGTGGTTGGTCAATGAGGCCGTCAAGTTTTGGAGGCACGAGGGACACAAGGGCAGTGCGAAGAAGCTTTTCTGGGCGAGTGTGTGGCATTTGCCCGTGATTATGGTGCTCGCGCTTGCGCAGAAGAAGGGCATGTGGAGCAGGGTTTGGAGGAGTGTTGTTGGTGAGCCTGTTGAGGAGGAGGATGAGTTCTTTGATGACGGGGAGGATGCCGCATAAGCCGGTGGCTCCGAGAAGATGACCGGACGCCGAGTCCGGACGGAGAGGCGCCGCAGAATGGATTTTAAATCTTTCGGCAAAGCCGATGTATTACGTAAACAACCGACTGACCTTTTATATGGGGCTATTTGATCATGTTTTATAATTTCATTGAAGGAATACCTGAGACTTTGGTTTCTGTTTCTCTTTCTCTATATTTTTGTATGATGACGTAGACTCATCCGGGGGAATATATTTGGCCCAAGGATCAGATAAAAGTAAGCCACATCCATCGGCTTCGAATTGCGCATTGTAAAAGGAATCCTGCGCTACGCCATATGCGACGATTGTTTGGGGCGCCATGGATGATATATCATTTTTTTCCTTCCCGGCCCGTTTTATTTTGAGAATTGTAATACAAAAGTCAGAACCCTATCTTGTTTCTCCTCTCACTGTATGTGTGGCGTTCGTTTTGGGAAACCCCAATCCCGGTTTCCGATTCCGGTTGTTGGTTTTTACACCACAATCCGTTTTACTGTAATGAGTGAGTGGCTGAGTGGAGGGTGGGGAATAATAGGGGGGTGAATTGAACATAAACAAAAAAGTTCTTTGATGTCCCCAACGAACGGCGGCGCAGACTTCCTTGTTGTGGTGGAGAGGAAAAATTGGACATGAGTGATCAATATTATACTTTTGAGTGGGTATTTTAGTCATCATCGACAATATGAAATAGATGTCGCGGATGTCATGTCTTCATCCTACTTTGTAATTCTATAATTAATACACGTTATTACCTTACTCAACAAAAATATATATCTTTCTGAGTACCTGTACTGAAAAGGTTGCCCAAAAGGAGTTAAATAAAATACTAGGTGTGTGGATTTTTTTTTCTTTTTTGGGAAACGGGAAACGCGTGGAGCAGTGATTACCTTGTAAGTGAGAACCAACAGATCTTGGTTTTTTTGGGGGCCGCGTGATTCATCGATGGTGGTGATTTTGGAACGGGGATTTCCGCAAGGTTATATTGGAGCTGAAATAAAGGAGAGCATGCGTCATGCTTGGACACTTAAGGCTCTGCAATTTATTTATCTACCAGGAAGATGGTATGACCTCTCTCAGCAATTTGAGAGTAGGTGTTCTCTGAGTAAGAATGGAACTTGGTGATCAGTCTATCTAAAGGACAGATGTTTCGGAACAAGATAATAACGGCATATACATAACACAAACTAGTTCTACTGCATTTCCTGGACAGGCGCCTTGCATAGCATGTTAGGTTGACTGTTTGTAGGAAGATAGATCCCCTTGGTGTCAGAGAAGCAACAGGTGTGGGAGGAAGAGCATAAAAACAGGACTGTAAAACCAAGGAGGACCGACCAAACACACCTCACACAACTCCTTCAGATGGAGGGGCAAAAAAAAAAAAAAATGTCGTCAAGACCGTGGATTAAAAAAAAAAAAAAAGTCAACCCCGCAACCTCTAATTCTCCGAGCCTCAAGTCCCACCCCTTGTCATCGTAGTAGATCATCAAATATTACACACCACTCATCAACACTAAAAGCAAGAGAAAACCGCCCCCAAAAAATGGTGTTAACATCCCAAAAAAACAACAACACCAAAAAATGTTGTGCCGCCGCCATCTACTTTCGCTAAACAGAGTAAGGTAAGGTAAGGTACTGGATAAGCAACGACAATAGCTAGTCTAGTCTAGGGAGTCCAATTTACCTCTCTATTTCCCCGCTTACTTACTCATCCCCCTGAACCTGGACCTCTCCCAAAAAGAAAAAAGTAAACAAAAAAGACCAAAAAGAATAAAGATTTACATACAGAGAGAGTTATAAACTTCTACAGTCCTTTTTTTTTTTTTTTTTTTTTTTTTTTCTTAAACTTAAAACCAAACCCTAATAAATGATGCATAAAAAGGGACCCATCAAACTTATTGGTTTCACACACACACAAGAAAAAAAAAGAGGTCTGACACTTTATCCTCTTCAATCCGTGCCACCCTCAAGCATTCAATACACAACCAACAACAAACACGCCAAAGTGTTTACGTGCCCCCCTCTAACACAGAACCTCACACCACCACCACCACCAAAAAACAACAACAACAAAAGTCCCGGGCGCGGAGAGAGTTTCACTGCAAGAATGGGGCTAAAAAAGAAACACATTGACAAATCATTGTTTTTAAAACTTGATTTAGACACACACTAATAACACAAAAGAAATAAAAAAAATAAAAAAGAAATAAAAAAAAAATCTCTTACCAACTAACACACACACACACACACCTTCAAGCCCTGTGCCAGAGAGCTAGATGATGAGAGACAAACCCCCCCCCCCCCTGGCCTCCCTCACCACACTCTAATCGTGACAAAAAATTCCGCCCGCCATATGTTCGCATCCAAGATCTCAAAACTAAAAAAGATTAAGCTGAAAAGAATGATGCAATCCGGGGTACATCAAAAAAAAAATTCAGTTCACAAATGACCAGAAAAGAATGGAATATTTTCAAGTTTTTGAAGAAATGTTTTGTTTGATCATGAACCCAAATATCAAATTCCAAGTTTCCTAATACAGTAATAAAAACACAACATTTTAACTCCCTTTTCCCCCTCCCGGGCCCCCTCCCTCCCCCCCCCCCCCCCCAAAAAAAAAAAAAAGAAAGCCAAAAAAAAGAAATGAAACCAACTTTGCGTTGCTCATCCATTTGCTCCCCTTTCCCAACAAGGCCCCCCCCCCCCAAAAAAAAAAATACCTCTATGAAAAAAATGGCATGCAATAACAAAACGCTCGTAGGAAAAGATGATAATCATGACGAACAAAGGAAATTCGTTTCGATGCTGATGCTAATGCCAAATGAATGTAAAAGACAGGAAAATTTCCGAGTTTGGGGTATATCCCGATCCTTGATAATGAGCCCACAAAAAGGGCTGGCTTAGCGAGACACAATTAACTCGCTCGCTCGCCGCCGCCATCACCGCCCGCCGTTCCCGTTTGAGGAAAAAATAAAAACAAAAGGAAGAAACCGCCGCCGCCGCCCAACCAAAACCAAAACGCCATGCTTTATGCCGAAGTGGGGAAATGAAGGAAGGAAAAGAAGTGAAAAAAAAAAAAAAAAGAAACAAAAAAATCTCAAGATATCCATCTCGAGTATGATGCTTCCAACCCCCAAAAAATGAACGCCGGTTTTTGTGATGCCTCATTAAAACAGCGTAAAAAAAAGAGAAGCAAGGAAAGAAGAATAGAGGAATAAAGACTCATAAGGAAAAAAAGCCACATTATTACTCCCGGTTCTTTTTAGTTGCTCCCTGGTCCCCTGTTGATGATGGAATCGATACCCATATCTCCGACGCTGGGCAATCGGTTGCCGTGTCCCATGTATGGGCTGGTTCCTTGGCTGCCGGGTTGTTGAGGTGCGTATGCGGTTCCAGTGCTCGAGACGCTGTGGCTGTAACCGTGGTGGGGCTGGTAAGAGTATTGTTGGTGGTAGCTCTGAGTGTGCATATTGGCGAAAGCAGCATGGGAAACTGTGCTGCTGCCACCTGAGCTGCCGTTGGGTGTTGAGTGGGCGCCAGTGGAGCTGGTAGTCTCTGGGCTGCTATACGATTGCTCGGCGACGTCATCGATAGGGGTCAAGCCACCGAGGGCTGCGTCGTCGTAGTCGGTGATGGGCTGACCGGACTCGAGACGTTCGCGCCTGGCATAGGCGCGAGCATGGGACTGAATATTCTTGAGGCCGTTGGACATGCACTAAAGGGCGTGGATGTTAGAACACATTTTTTTTTTTGGGCTTGGGACAAGAAGCTGGAGGCTCATGGCGTTAACTCACCTGCATCTCAACGACGTTCCACTTCTCGCCACATCTTTGGGCAAGTGGTTGCCAGATCTCCTTGCGCATGCTCATGTATTCCTTGCACAGACGCTCAAGCTTTCGGTTGTCAAAGTCGTTTTGACCACGGCGCTCCATGAGACGCTCGTGGCGCTTTCTGCATGCGTTTCCGGTTTTTCCTGGGAAGGCCTCGCGTTGGATCTGGTTCCAGTTCTTGCCCATGGCGCGGAGAGCCAGAAGAGTCCTGTCATCCTCCTGATTCCATGCTCCAGATGAGGCTCTGTGTTGTGCGGGAAGAGGACCGCCGACTGGTCCACCCATACCGCCAGCGCCGGTTGGGATCTGCAGTGGCGGAACAGCATTTACCGCATAAGGGTCGTATGAGGCCATCCCCATCTGGGCGGCGCCGGTGGTGGAGAGGTCACCGTAGAAGCTGGCGAGCTGTCTAGAAGGCTGGTAGTAAGACATTGTGGAAGCGGTTGCTGTAAGAGAGACTGGAATTTGCTGTTGGTATTGATGATGGCTCGGTGCCCGGATCAACTTGGGCATCACAAGCAGGAGGGTGGCGACTCGGGGTCGGGAAGGGCGATCTCGGGTCGATCAACCTATCAGGCGGGCTCGGATCGAGGTCGGTGAAGAAAAAGAAGAAAATATTTCGTTTCAAACGAAAGGACAAGCGAGCTAGCGAAGAAGGAAAAAAAAAAAAAAAGGAGACGATGATAGAGTAGGAAACCGGACAAAGAGGAAAAGAAACTCCAAAAGAGAAGATGGGTCGGGACTGGGCGGGTCGAAGGGCTCGGAGGACTGAATGACTGGCTAAGAGGCCGGCCGAAGAAAGAAGGCGAGGCGGTCGACTTATAGTATCTCCAAAGCTGGCGATGGAGACCAGAGAGGAAACAAATCGAGGTGACGACAAAATGGCCGGCTTGGCTTGACCGGGGTTACCCAAACTAAGGTATATCTAAGACCAGGGGGGTAGGAGATCTGAAACAAGAACAAACTGAGAAGAGAAGCTTGAGTGATGAAACTAAGCAAATGTATCTGAAAGACCTCAACGAGCGACCAACGGCCACTGCTAATGGCTGACAGGTTTCGAAATCGCGTTTGTTTGGGGATGGGCGGCTACGAAAGTTGGCCTCGTTGAGCGGATACTCTCGTAGGGCGGTTAACGTTTAAAGGACCACTGGGGCCCATCCATGACAGGGACCAGGGTTGAGGGTGAGGTGGGGGGGGGGGGGGGGTGAACGTTCAACTTGAACGAGGGAAGTCTATACAGGGGAGTCCTGGTGATGGATAAGGTAACAGTTACCAGTATAAACGCAGGCAATCGGGACTGAGAAGGTGAGAGGACAAGAGGGGGGGTGAAGGGGTGGTAGGGTGTGCCAGGCAGTAAAGATGGGACGGAACCAGTATCAGGAAGATAGATACAGAAATAAGAGAGCTAAACAGAGTCCGCAGAGATTACACTCGTAACCGTGACAATAGTGAGAAAGTACACAGCAAGAGACCTGTTGGTAGTCTCACCGTTCGCTTAGGGTATGGTGCGGTACTGTGCCGTTACCTCGCCAGTCGTCGGTGCTGCGCAGTGATCTCAAGTACCTCAAGTACCAGACTGTCTTTCTTCATGTTCCAAATCCCAATGGGGGAAAGGCTGGCGTGCAGTGCGGGAAGCGGGAAGCCGTGCAAGGCGTGTCAAAAAATAGTACCAAGCAACCAGAGCGCGGTTCGCAGGAGCTAACCGCCAGCCCGGTGCAGCATCAAAGCCTCGTCTCGCCGCATCTGATGTTGTCATTCCATGCTACTGCCGAGTAGGTAATATCCGCAATTTGATAATACCCACTTTCTTCGAAGTTGTCGAGCAGGTAGGCGAGAGGGAATCGTGGGTGGATGCTATCTCGGTTCGCAACATCACCAAGCCCAACAACAAAATGCTACCCTGCCCGTTCAGAATGGCCCCAGAAGCAGCTGAGCAACAGCCTTAGGAAGCCCTCGAAGTTGCCGGCCGCCGCCGAAAAAAGGCGATCGAGATTCGACCCGATCTGCGACTGGCCGACCACACCCTGCTGACAAGGCCAACCGTGTCCTCGAAACAATCTTGGAGCAGAAGTCCCGACGACACGGGACATGACTGATTGTCACGCTGAAGTCATCGAGGATTTCCAAATTCTCGAAATTTGCTTTGGCGCGCGACTGGCGGCAATTTATCTGGCGAGAACAAACGGGCGGCAAGCAAGATTAAAGGGACCGGGCAATTGTAGCGCCTGGTAACAAGGTAGTATTTAGTCGGTAGCATCAATGCCGAAGAAACGCTTTGATTGAAGCTGCGCGTCGATGCAGGTGCAAGCAATCCGTAACCGCAAGCGATGGAAGTGTTGGGGGGTGTAGCCGCGGGGTACAGCGCCAACGGAGAGTCTGCGTCGCAATCGCGTTTTTTTTTTTTTTTCTTTTTTTTTTTTCTCTTTCAAAAGTGACTTTGGCAGCTGTAGCGAAAATAGTGGCAAGCGTGATGGTTGTCACCAGACAAGATGAAACAAAACATTCTGCATGCGGAACTTCTGGATTGGTCCGTTGACGGCTGCCAGCAAAAAAGACAGAAGAAGCTTTTGTTGACGACCGACGGGAAGAGCAAGAGACAAGCGGGAAAGAGGCGCGCGTCAAATGCCTGGAGATCGATTCCCGCAGGTGGAGAGTGGTGGGGGCCGAACCCCTGACAAGATTTATCTAAATTTGGGCGTCCGCACGTGCCATTTGCCCCGCCTTCAAGCTCTTATTGGTTTATTCCCTGGCCGCTGATCTTGGAGATCCCTGTCGGGCGCCAGGAACAAGCTGCAAGGGAGATCACTCCTGTTCAAGCCAGAGGTCGGGGTAGGTGGTGTCAAACTGGGGGTGCACAAAGTTTTCTCTAGCAGGATCCGCCCTGTGTTGTTCAGAATTCTGCTAATGCGTCTTGGTGGCTTGACATCTGGTCTTAACAACCTGCTCGCCAGAGACTGACCACCTCCGCAATTCTTGGGGTCCAAAGCTGCTTCCATCTGTTCGAGTTGCAACAACCACAAGCCAACATCGGGTAATTATCAGCTGCCACCAGCACCAACCCTAAGTTTATTTTAATGCCTTTGGTGGTTTTTTTCCTTCCTTTTTCTTTCAAGAACTGCTGAATAGGTTATTTTTTTTTGTGGACATTCCGCAGTCACATCACGCATCTGCCGTGTTCACGATAGCATACAATTACATCACCAGGTTGGCATGGCCTTCTCCAGGCTTTCTCTGCCTCACATACACATTGCCGTTCAACGCCGCCACTTTTCGTCTCATTTTGCGTCAACTGCGAATCCGGTGATAACGTCAGCCCCTGGTCCCCTTCACCTTTGGCTCACTGCAAGGTGAGAAAGAAGTGCTGAGATTGGTCTTTGAGTTACGAGCGACAGGCAACCTTTACCGTTATCCTACGCCTCCGGGGATTACTTTTTGCAGGGAAGCTCGACGGCGCACATGCATAACAGGAGGAGGCAAAACTGCCAGGGCATCACGTTTTTATCGCAGTTTCCTATTCTCACAACTATCCTACGGGAAAAGTACGTATCTTCCGACAGAACAACCCGGTGCTGCATCTGATAGGCTTCCGAACGGATGGTGGCGTGGTCTCGAATCTGTCGACCGATGCGGACCCTGCGGGGCATCTGGGGACCAAGATGGTCGACCGGCCTTAAATCCGTTTCGAAACGTTTTCAGACCTTGGCTCGACCGAACCCGACCGAGGTTGCGTTTCCGGCCACAGCTTGTCAATCTCCCGCGTGATACAACGTACTCTCTCCATCACGGCCCGTCGTCATCTTTTTTCTTTTCTTTTTTGGTGCATCCACACCTTCGGGAGCCAGACCCGGAGGCCGGAGTGGAGATCGGATAGGTACACACTCGTTCCTCTTGGATTGTTCTTTGTTAATGTTGCCGTTTCAGGTATGTCGACTTTTCGTTCGTCTTGAAGTGATTAAATCAGCCCCCCCCCCCCAACAGCCGGTGTGCTTCGCCGTCCTCGCACCTTATCACCGGACTTATCTCTGATAAGATCTAATACACTGTTGGTCTGAACACTGCCATCCTACTGTTTTGAGTCCAAACCCGGCAGTTGAGCGATCAAGACGCGAGTTTTATTTAGACCGGGATTTTTACGATGCACCCCATCTAGCCAACAAACTCGCTTGGATCGATTGGAACAGTCAGGATGGTGGCTTGGTGTCGTGGAACGGCTGAGCCCAATGCTTACTACACCAAGCACGTAGAATTCTCCGGTCTGTCACGACTTCACGAGGGAATTTTCGTAGGCGTGTTGGAACCAGATTTGTCTCTCGGTCTCACCTCCGCAGCGGATTCGATGTGTCTGGCACTTCTTCAACGCCACATCCAGCGTGGCTGCGAAGAACCTGTGCGGACCGATGGGTTTCCGACGGCCTCTAGAGGACACTGAAAGACACACACTCAAGTATCTAAGACACAGCAGTAGGCTACTTACAATTCCAGAGTTGCAAGTGCAGCATTAACACTTGGTCCCGGCGTTGGAATTTTGGCTGCGTTGCAGTCACTTGGTGTTGGTCGAGCTCGTCGTTTCAGAGTTTAATTTCTTGCGGCAGCTGGGCGCCCGTACGGTCCCGACAGGTTGGGAACAGCAGTCGGGTCCGTGACTTGGTGAGCTAAAATAGATTGTCAAGTAGGCCCAAGAATAACTGCATATTCACATTCACACCTCGCTTCAACCACACCAACATTGACGAGAGGCACACATCCTCGATCACCAACATGACCAAAACTCTTTTTTTTTTTTTTTTTTTTTTTTTTTTTTTTTTTTTTAAACCGTCTTCTAGACACATCTTTCAGAATTAGATGTGGTTTCTTAGCTTGTGAGCTCCAGAGAATGTCGCGCACGTTCAAAGACGTAGGAAAATTCTAAGGGTCTTCTGGTAACCGGGTGTCGTTGGTTGCTGGTTGTCTTCCAACCATCTTCCAAGTCAACTAGCATCAGAATGAAGACATTTTTAGCTCGCCGCTCTTCTCTCACTTGCATCTCTAGATCTCGATCACATAAGGCGAGTTCCCCAGAGACTTTGAGGAAGCCTCACAAGACTTTGGGGGCCGCCGATGCGGTGACCACCACACCCACGCAGATTTTACCCCTCTTTCTACCTCCCTCAGTTGGCGTTTCGAGTTTTTATAGATGTGTGCAGCGAGCGCTATCCACCTTCTAGAAATGTAGTTTTGTCTGAGGAATATTGCAGAATCTGGTTGGAGGACATCAGTGAGCCTCATTCTTTTGTCGAAGCTCTGTTTTGAAGTCTGATGATGATATGCGATGTCCGAGAGGTTCCCTTAATTGGTTGCAACTTGCAAGTCCCAACTGCCAATTGAAGTGCCAAAATTACGCCCCTCTCAGTTGGTTCTCGGCTGATCTTTAACCGAGGGTTCACAAGCAGCATGCAGCGAGAAACGAGCTATGTAGCCAAGGATGTGCCAAAACCGCGCCGTTGACAAAAGCCAAGCCACCAAGCCCAAGCCACCCGAAGCTTAACTCAAGCCATTCTTTTTCCGGAATTTTTAATTTTTTTAAAAAAAAAAAAAAACCTTCATCATCATGCCAACAACAGCAACAACATCCAACAAGAGAGCGTAAGACCACAAGAGAAAAAAAAAAAAGTGGATGTGAATGTGTCAATCCCGTCACTTTGACTGCCGAGTGGACCATGGGCCATGGCAAGATAACCGAAAGAAAAGAAAGAAACAAAGAAAAAGTAAAAGAGAAAAAAAAAAAAAAAAGGCCCGAGTACCTTAGATACATGGGGGGTGTTTTCGCGCTTCTCAGCAAATCAGGAACGTCGAGATGGGGCGGAATGGACGAAACTTTCTCCAACGTTGTATTGCCAAAACTTCAGGCTAAATATTACCCGTCAGCCGATTTGCTTAACCTTTGCCTTTGCGGAAGGGGCCAGCAAGGGGAAAACAAGCACTTCTTTTCCCTCTGCTTTGTGGGTGGCTGTTTGGTCTCTGATGACGACTACCGAAGTTTTGCTTGGCCGCGTTTGGTTATTGACGTTTTGCCTGTGGATTTTTTTGCTCCGACAAGCCACCAACCACTACCGAACCGGCCGGTTCTTGGTGTGTCTGAACATCGGGAGAGAAATGTTTAATGCTTAGATGTATATATATATTTTACAATGTATTCAGGCCATTCATTTCAAGCCTGAGCAACAATTTTTTGATGTGAACGGATAGGCCATCTGAACACCCCAAAAAAATCATGAGGGAACAGGGGTCAAAAGGTTCCTGAGTGGGTGAAGCGATCGACAGCAACCCCAATCTTCCCCAGACAATATTTTTTACCCACTTTGCCCCGGACAAAAGTAAACCATTCATCAGGCCCTTTTAGTTCTTCATGTCCGACCTGACCAATGGTCTGAGACCCCATTCACCCGGGATGATACACCAAGCAGAAACGAACATGTCCCCATCCGGGAGGATAAGGTGATAATCGCTTTTGTTTATTTTTCTTCTCTTCTTCTTTTTACCCCTCATCCCGGCCTAGACCAACCCTTGACGTGTCACCGGAGCCCGGCTTATAATGTAATTACATGAACTCTGCGTTACGAACAATCATATTGATGCCAGAAAGAACCATGCGTCGTCTCCCGACCGATCTCGAATCTTCAGTTCTGGTGTAATTTAATTCTTTCCTCCCCAAAAAAAATGCGTGAAAGTCGAAGGCCGAAAAGACGGTAATAAAAGACTACGTAGGTAGGTACCTAGATAGACTTACCGGTAGACTCGATTTCTGATGCAAATTTGCCGCACCAATCGGCCTCCTTTGCTTCACTCCATTGTCAACTAATGAGAAGAAGAGAAAGCGGGAAAGCTAGGCCAGTTAGAGGTAAAGGGATCACCGCCAGCGTGAAGCGGGTGGGTGGGTGAGTGACAGGGTTCGAGATCATGATGGCAGGGTAGCATCTCTCCATCTGCACCCACGTACATACATACATCCGCTACTCCATCCATCCACCCGTTCCCATTCAAAAGAGTAAAGATTATTGATTTTTGCCAATCCAGGTGGCCGGTAGTAATTAACCAGTTTCCCAATGGTCTAATTACCCCAATATTCATCTTCTCATCCCCACCGAGAGAGGTAGGTAGGTAGGTAGGTACATGGATGGGGTCTAGGTAGGTAAAAAGGTCACCCAGTTCCCACTTCTTTTCTTGTCTTTCAAGTCCCCGTTTTCTTTCCTTCTCTCTATTGTTTTGATTCACCCCTTCAGGTTCCCATACTTATCTCAAGTTAAGGGGGGGACTCTGTCAATTCAAGAAATAGTCCACACCTGGACTTTGATATCTCAAAAGGGAAACTGAACACCGCACTCGACGACACACAACCATGGGAGGAGCCGACGCCTCCGCAGCCGGCTTCTACGATGCCGCCCTGCACAAGCGAGAAGCCCTGATGGGCAAGTCAGGCCCGGCGGCGCTCATCAAGAACTTTCGAGTGTTCCGGATCGCTGCTTTTGCGTGCATCGGCGGTGTGCTGTACGGGTACAACCAGGGAATGTTTTCGGGAGTGTTGGCCATGCCTTCCTTTCAGCACCGTATGTTTCTCGTCCCCCAATATCCTGCGTACTACCTCATCAAGCTCTCTCCCTCTCTCTCTCTATCTCTCTGTCTCTCCTGCTCTACCTATTCCTCCGGCCCATCCCCTCCTCTTTCTTCCTGTTGATTGGATATTTACCCCTTTCTGCCCCCCCCCCCCCCCCAAAAAAAAAGAAAAAAACAATACTCAATATAAAGAGATGCTAATGAGAACAAATAAAAGACATGGGCGAATACACAACCAACCAAACCAAAAAGGGCTGGCTAACGGCCATCTTGGAACTCGGCGCCTGGCTCGGCACTTTGCTGTCTGGATTCCTCGCCGAGGTGCTGTCTAGAAAGTACGGAGTCCTCGTCGCGACCGCGGTTTTCGTTATTGGAGTCGTGATTCAGGCTACGGCCGTGACTGTAGGACATAATGCCATTTTGGCTGGGAGATTTATCACGTAAGTTATTTTTTCCCCTCCCTGACTATGAAAGAGTTGAGAATGGATAGTAAGTCAGATGCTAACGTATTTTTCTTTTAAAAAAATACCAGTGGTATGGGCGTGGGAAGCTTGGCAATGATCATTCCCATTTACAACTCCGAGGTGGCGCCCCCCGAGGTCAGAGGCGCCTTGGTGGCCACGCAGCAATTGGCTATTTGCTTTGGCATCATGATCAGTTTCTGGATCGATTAGTGAGTTTTCCAAGTTCATTTAGAAGACAGACGGACGAGGGTTCCCCGATACTGACAGCGCATTCAGCGGCACCAACTTCATCGGCGGGACCGCGGCCGAGACGCAGAAAGACGCGGCGTGGCTTGTCCCTACCTGCTTGCAGCTCGCCCCGGCCGTCGTCCTGTTCGTGGGCATGATCTTTATGCCTTTCTCCCCGCGTTGGTTGGTCCATCACGGAAGGGAGGACGAGGCTCGCAGGGTGCTGTCGTCCCTGCGGGGGCTGCCTTCGGACCACGAACTGGTTGAGCTCGAGTTTCTCGAGATCAAGGCGCAGTCACTGTTCGAGAAGCGAAGCGTCGCCGAGCTGTTCCCCCAGTTGCGTGAACAGACGGCCTGGAACACGTTCAAGCTGCAGTTTGTGTCCATCAAGAAGCTGTTCCAGACCAAGGCCATGTTTAAGCGGGTCATAGTCGCCACGGTGACCATGTTCTTCCAACAGGTATGAAAAAAACAAAACTCTGATGAAGTATATGCTGCGTAGAAGAAGCTAACATATATATTAAACAAAAAAATTAGTGGTCTGGTATTAACGCGATTCTTTACTATGCCCCTTCCATCTTCAAGCAGCTCGGCCTCAGCGACACGTCAACCTCTCTCCTCGCAACGGGCGTGGTCGGTATCGTCATGCTCCTCGCCACCATCCCCGCCGTTCTCTGGATCGACAAAGTCGGCCGCAAGCCCGTGCTCACGATCGGAGCCATCGGCATGGCGACCTGCCACATCATCATCGCAGTCATTGTGGCCAAGAACAAGGACAGCTGGGCGGAACACTCGGCCGCCGGCTGGGGCGCCGTCTGCATGGTCTGGCTCTTTGTCGTCCACTTCGGTTACTCCTGGGGCCCTTGCGCGTGGATCATTGTCGCTGAGATTTGGCCGCTGAGCACCCGTCCGTATGGTGTCGCTCTCGGCGCGTCCAGCAACTGGATGAACAACTTCATCGTCGGACAGGTTACGCCTGATATGCTTGAGGGGATTACCTACGGGACTTACATCCTCTTTGGCCTGTTGACGTATCTTGGTGCTGTGTTTGTCTGGTTCTTCGTGCCCGAGACTAAGAGGTTGACTCTAGAGGAGATGGTAAGAACCCCCTTTTATTTTTTTGTAGTTCTTGAGGTGCAATCGCTGACTTTTGGTCTTTTAGGATGTCATCTTCGGCTCTGAGGGTACCGCCCAGGCAGATTTCGAGCGCATGGCCGAGATCAATGCCGAGATTGGTCTCACACAGATCTTGAATTCACAGGGTGGAGTCATGGAGACTACTTATGAAGGCTCCTCAGAAAAGGAGAAGACCGAAGTCAAAGCTTACTGAGTGAGAAGGTCTGAATTGGAGCCAGGAGAGTACCTTATTTTGACTGATGCCCGGGGAGGGAGAATGTACATGCACGAGGGCAAATTTGGCTTTCAAGCCGTGATTTATATGATCCACGGCTATATATTCTTGGGAAATATTTGGTGTTGCATTCCCCGTTTCTCTTCCGTAATTAAATTGTTGTCGTCTTCTTCATCAAAGCAGGCCGTTGTGCGTTTGGTAGTATTCAACGTATGTATGTACTTCCGTGCGTCGATATCCTCGAGGCCTGCACCCCAAGCCTTCTCTCGTTCTCCTGCCTGTTTCTTTCCCTCTGGCGTCTTGACTCGGCGAGGAGAACTTCACAGTCAGCCCTCCAGGCTTCATACTCGGGGGAATGAAGGAAGCTCTGATGGGCTGTCCGACTGTGCATACCGCCCCCCACGCGAAGAACCCGTCGAACGGGTGGGTCGGCCGTTTCGGACAGATTGGAGGCAAGCAATGCAGCTTGGATCAGCTGCCAATTCAGGTTCCCCGTCTCGGGCGATGGCCGTGAAGCAGTGCCCGCGCTGTTACCCACGACGTTTCGGTACAAAATATCCTGTCCCAAACTGATATCCGTAACTCCCCCACCGACTGTCTGAATCACCGCCACATCCTCCTCCTCCTCCTCCTCTTCATCCATCGCTAGCCCCACGTCTTCTTCTTCTTCTTCTTCTGCTTCATCTTGTCCCTCTCCCACCACCGACCCCCCGTAACCCAACCCTAGTGCCCTCCTCCTCTCGACCGCATCCCTCAAGACCCCGCTAACCACCTCCCAGCCTCCCAACAGCTCGCGCTCCTTGCTCCCTTCCTTCCACTTATCCCACAACGACCTCTTCACGCGCCCAACCTCGGCCCCGCAGTCCAGCAGCACGTCGACAACCTCGAGCTTCCTGTACCTGGCAGCCATGTGCAGTGCCGTCCTCCCGACGCCGTCGACGGCGTCCACCTGCGCCCCCATCTCCACCAGCGCCAGCACGACCCTCGCGTCGCCGCTCTCGGCGGCCACGTGCAGCGGCATGACGCCCGTCGCGCTGTCCCTCGAATCCAGGATCCACTGATGTCGATTGGTGCAACTTGTTTGCCCCTGCACAGAGCTTTGGGGTTGTTGTTGTTGTTGTTGTTGCTGTCGTTGATCGTCCACATCCATGTACCTCCTCAGAATCTCCAGGGCGATGTCGGGGCTGGGCCCCCTGAGAGCCTCGTGCACGCACGTGTTGCTGTGCTGCTGTCCTCCCCCGATCTCTGCGCCCCCGACGTCAAGTATGGCTCTGACAAAGGCCCTGTCCCCCCACAGGGCGGCTTTGCGCAACGCGGCCGTCAGGGTTTTGGGTTTGGGACCGTAGTAGGCCTTCCATCTGTGCTGAGAGAGGAGTGTTTCCAGGAGGGATTTTTCCTCGCCTTGGGGGAGGAATCCTACTTTTTTTAATGGCGAGGTTTGATGAGTAGTAGTAGTAGTAGATGTTGTTGTTCTTGTTCTAGAAGAAGAAGTGGTGGCGATGGTGGTGGTGGTGGTGGTGGTGGTGATGGCAGTTCGGGATGAGGAAGATGGTGGGCTGGGTGAATACAAGGGAGGAGGGGCTAGTGGCTGGTACCGTGGTTGTCGAGAAGGAGGGTTTTGCGGGTAAGTGGTGACGAAAGGCGGTGGTGGTGATGATGATGATGATAATGATGATGGTGATTCTTCATATGGTGGTGGAGGCTCGTCGGCATAGCTATCTACTCCTGGCAGTGATCTAGGATGAAGGGGTGTCGTCATGGTGTTTACTTTTTTTCCTCCCCAAAAAAAGATGAATGGAAATGAAAATTGACAGAAACACTAAATGTCCCCCAATGGGTTACTTGATGCATATAATTAATGAATTGCTGAGAAAATAATTGTAAGGCGAGGATGAGAAGTCCAAGACAACAGAGGTGCGGGGGTGAGCTATCATGCAGGAAGACAGTGTTTGATAAGGTGAGGCTGCAGTTCTAGGTAGATGTGCGGGGAAAGTCGGGTAAGGCAATCCATGCCCCTTTCATTTTTGGGTCATCATTACATACAACCTCAAAGATGGCAGGAGTCACGGTGTCTTGCCCGTCTTCCCGCTGTCCAAGTGATGATGGCCAATCAGGCATTCGGTGAGAATAAATGGACATGATGCGACGTTGTGGCGCAATGGGCAATTATTAGGCTCATGCAAATGGGCGTTTGGCGGTTTTGAACTAGCTATGTGAGTTTAGCAGTTGGGATGGGAATAAGGGGAGACCGAATTTCCCCGAGAATCGAACATTCTTGGTTATCATTTACATTCCTTGAGATTTTAGGGAGTATGTTGAAGAGCAAGGAAATTATAAGTGAAAAAACTTAAAAAAAAAAAAAAAAAAAAAAAAAAAAAAAAAAAAAAAAAAAAAAAACCAAATATTCGACAAGAACTCAAGAAAAATCAAGATTGGTTATTAGGGGCAAACCAGTGCTACAACCTGCTGCTTCCTGTGAGAGAACAATACTATACAAAGATCATGTGGATAATAAAAAACAATATACAGGTATATATATATATATATAAAAAAGGAAAGTCCCTTTCTTCCAGTCACCAAACATCAAAACCAGTCAACAAACAACCCAACAACACAAACACCCATCCTGGCCTGACAAGATCTCAGCTACAGAAATCCAACCCCCCCCCCCTCCCCCCGCACTGACTTCAAATCTCACAGCAAGATTT
The DNA here is from genome assembly GCA_033576145.1 of Cladorrhinum samala. NCBI lineage: Eukaryota > Fungi > Ascomycota > Sordariomycetes > Sordariales > Podosporaceae > Cladorrhinum > Cladorrhinum samala. Next base: position 83,782 of record MU864949.1, on the reverse strand, counting down.
TTATTCACTTCAATGTTTTGGGGGCCACGGGGACCTCTTAAAACTTGGGGTCTATGGAGCCCCTAAGCGAGAATCACACCACTTACTACTGTAGACAGACCATCCGCCCAATGAAGATACCCATTTGCTTGCGCTTGTGACCTTTAACTCTGAATTTCGTGTAATTATGCTCAGTCCAACAAAGCCATCCCCTCAGCCATCGACACAACGGACAACAACCCAGCAAAGCACACACACAAACATACAGATACTCGCATTTTCGTGTCTCACAATCCCATTTGCCATTCAAGGCTATACATACATACATACTAGACAAAGCCATGTCTCCCTGCTCTCCTCTCAAAGAGAAAGAAATCTACCTCGACGAGAAAAAAAATAAAAAAAACACCCAAACACCTTGAATGTATGAATCAGTCAGTTATCCATCCCACAGTTCCTTTGTTGTCCCAATGAATAATGTATGTTTTTGAAAAGAAAAGAAGAAAAAAAAAAAAAAAAGGGGGGGAAAAAGAAAAAGAAAAGAAACAGCTGTAACAGCTGTATAACTCAAAACACCGGACCAATCCCAACACCATAACCTGATATGATGTCATCAAAAAAGAAACTCCATTATACGCCAACAACCACGGAACCAACCCATCATTTCGATCTAGGTCATCAACCCACTCAACCTCACCGCCACACGACACCGCCCGTCCTTGCAGCTCCACCACCCGCTCTCAAACTTCCCCCGCCTCCCAAAGCTCCAATGGTAATTCTCCTATTCTTACCATTCAGGTCATTATCCGCCAACCTCGCCGCAATCCCCGGAAAAGGCCCCGGCGTCAACCCTGCTCTTCCGCTTCCAGGACTGTGTCCATGTCCACCGGAATCAATCCTGAAAGCAGCACCCATCCTCCTCGCCTGTCCACCAGTTAAGCTTGAGCTCTTATTACTTGTTGCTGTTACACCGCTTCCAATTCCGCCCAAGACGCTGCTCCCCTCGTCACCTCTACTCGGCAATACGGGGGGCGAACAGGCAATAGGGGCCGGCTTCTTCCTCTCGACGGCCAAACTAGTCCTCCGATGTCTCGAAATCCCGTTTGCCGAGCTGGCCAGCGGAGCACCGGAATAAGAAGCCGACACCCGATGATGAGAGTTTATCGAACCCGCTCCTGACGAGACTCTTTTAGCATTGGAGGCTGCGGTGCCGGACATGAGCGACAATCTCTCTCTCCTTTTAGCGGCCTGCATTGCTGTCCGGATTTTCATGGGATCTATTACCGTGGAGTTCTCTGTATCGGAGCACGAGCTGCCCAACGAAGCTCTCGGCAAGCGGGATGGGGATAACCGCGCAGGCTTCTCGGCTGATTGTTGGCCCCGGGGCGGATCGTTCTCATCTAGCGTCGAGAGAGACGACGTCTTGTTGGAGCCGAAGCTCCGGATCGTAGGAGGGGAGAGGCTGTTGCTCGCTCTGCTCACGGGGAGGCTTCGCAGCGGGGAAGCGCGGTTAGCGTCCGACTCGGTATCTGAGGAGCCGGTGAGGTTGAGAGAAAACGTAGGAGGAGTAGGTGAGCCGGTAGGGATAAGGGAGGGACGGGAGCCCTTTGACAAAAATCCGGCCTGGAAACGGTTATTGGTGGGTTTAGTGATGTGTAGAGCGGAAACGTCCGGAAGGGTATCATGATCGCTGTTACGAACGGTGGTCGACGGTGCAGATGAAGCGGGCCCAGGTTCCTTGCTGGTGGTTGTGGTGGTCGTGGTACTGCTGCTGTTCTTGATCTTGGGCGAGTCCGTATTGTTCAGGTAGGTGGGTACAGGTAGCCGTTCCGGAAGTGACATTGTGACATCTTTATCGAGAAACGGCTCTTCTGAGGTGTCTGGGGCTTGGGCTGGGGATTTTGGAAGGGGGGAAAAAAACTTCTGGGGAGTCTTCTCGAAGTCAGCAAGGGTTCCATCCTCCGTCTCGTCATCGCGCCAGCGGACAGAGTGTTTCTTTTTGACGGGCGTAAATGACACACCCTTCCTTGCGGTGCCGACCTTACGACGTCGCGGGGATGCCTTGATCGGAGAAGCAAGTACCTGGTGGTGGTGGTGCGGTTGCGTTGCTGCCGAAACTGCTGCGGCCAGTCCGGGAACGGGGATCGCTCTCGGGTTGACGCCGATCGACTTCTTGCGCTTCGGGGTCCCGCTCTTGGTCGGCGGGAAAAGCTCCACGGGCATCATGGATCCGTCTGGTTTGACGACGTGGGAGGCTGCCGAGCATCCAGTTTCCAGGAGCCGGTTGATGATTCCCTTGGCGTGGGTGACGGCGTCGTCCTCGCTCATGTTGAGCGTCTCGGACAGAGATGAGAGAATCTCGAACTGGGCAGTAAGTAGAACCTGCATCATGGCCGCATCACCGGCCTTATCCTGTTCTAGTACCTCCCAGTAAGCATCCCTCATGAAGGTCGTCTTGAGGGACTCGGCTTCTCTTGTCAGTGTGTCCCTCTCGGACGTGTCAGCAATCCCGTCATTCTTGGGGAGCGCGGCGATGCTGTGGGTTAATGCAGAATCGAGAGCCCGCTCCCAGTTGGTCCGCTCCATCTTTTGGCGGATGTGATGCCTGCTGCTCTCCAGCTCAACCAGGACCCCCTGCGCAGTCTTGCGCATGGCCGTCAGGTTTGGAGGGATGGCGTCCTCGTCGCCGCGAGAATCGACCACCGCGTCGAAAGCAGCAATCCAAGCGGACAGGAGACCAATCCTCCTCTCAAAAGCCTTGAGCTTCTTCATCAGGTTAACCTTGTCCTGGCGATCCTGGGCCGCATTGTCGTAGGCTGCGCGCAGTCGAGCAATACCGTCCTTGACCGAACCCTCGCGCTTGTCCATCTGCTTCTGAAACTTTGCGAAAAAGATCTTTTCAGCATCTCTCTGCTGCGCCTTGAGCTCATTGATCATTGCCATCTGTTCGTCAATCTTGACCAAGAAGTCCTTGACGTGGCGGTTGACGTTGAAGACATTGCGGGTGACCTTGGTCTGAATGTTCTTGGCGCGGTTGGCGTAGCGGAGGGTGTTCTGGGTCTCGTCGAAGTGTTCGCTGGAAGGACTGACGCAAACAATCATGACCGTCTTGCAGTTGCCGCCAAGGGAGAATTTCAGCAGGCGAGTAAGCTTGCTGTTGCGGTAGGGAACGTGGTTCTTCTTTTGCGGATCGCAGAGCGCATTGATGCAGCTGCCCAGAGCGAGAAGTGATTTGTTGATGTTGGCTCCCTCGATCAACCGCTCGCCCCGGTTCTTGGTCGCGCTGGCGCGCTCGCTTCCGGCCAAATCGATGATGCTGAGGGTGGCCATCGTGTGCGGCTCGTTGATGTCGGCGTTGCGGTCCTTCTGGGCAACGTTGATCTGGAGGACGGCGTGGGATCGCGACGAAACAGCATTGGCTGCCGTGGGCGAGACTGTTCGGTATTCGTTGCCCTGAATAATCATGTCCATGACCTCCTGCACGTTTTTCGGCTTGTGGCTGGTGAGGCCGGGCACCGAAACGGTCTGGTTCGAGTCCTCGCGGAGCATGAGCCCCTGCTTGCCGCTGCCGCCCGGCACCAACAAATCGCGGATCGTCTCGTTGTAGATCTCGAGGTAGGAGAGCGTCACCTCCGTCACCTTCTCATCGCTGCGTTCAGCAATCTTCTCGAAGAGTTCCTGCATAGTCAAGAAGATGATGCCGGGCGACTGCGGCGTGCCGGTGATGGTGTGCGTCTTTCCGCAGCCCGTGGCGCCGTAGGCAAACACGGTGGCATTGTATCCGTCGAGAACACTATCCAACAGACCTCTCGTGGTTCCTTCGTAGACGTCGGCCTGCGTTACGTTTTCGTCGAATATTCTGTCAAAGGCAAAGACCTGGTCCTTGACCTTCTTTCCCATTTTCGGGACGACTGATCGGGAGAACTTGGTGACGGGGTTGTCCTCTGGGGGGTCGAACACGAGGCATCTGTCGTCGACCACCTTGATCACGGATCTGAGGCCGCGCTGGTGCAGCTTAGGCGTGGGCGCCGCGGCGAGCGACCCATCTCCGAGGAACACTGTCGAATCGTCATTTCGGACTCTGCATTTTGGGTGTCAGCGACCTGGCGGTGAGGGGCTTCGAGAGGGACTCGGGGGTTGCGCTTGGGTCTCACAATTGTGCAGCTTCTCGGATGGTGAACGGTCGCACTCGAACCGCTACCATAATCGACGAGGCATTCGGATCAAAAGCCATGGTGCTGGATGTCGGGCATTCAGGTGCCGACGACCCAATGATCGACCGACTGTAAGTTTCCCCTCCTTCAGATATGTAAAACACTTTTGACTGCTGCGGGGATTCGAGGGGGAGCGGTAAAGAAAAAAATAATTAAAAAGAAGGGAAAAAAAAAATTTGTTGTCGTCGTCGACCAATTACTTCAGATCGGGCAGCTGCGGCCTCTCTTTCTCAATGAAAGAAGACAAAAAGGGAAAAAATAAAAGAATGACGTCCAGAGAGTGACCCTGTTGTTCAGCATCGAGGTGGAATCGCAGCGGATTTCTTTGCCTGGGATTGGCGCATTGGGCCTGTTTTGGCTACTCCATTTTCTCGTTTCCACGGTGACCGCTGGGGAGGGGTGGCCCACATGGTTCCTAAATTGGGTCCAGCTTCTGCGTGATTGGTTCGCGCAGTGTCAAGGCTGGCGTCCCAGCTGGCACTTGGCAAGCGCTGAGTGGTGGTCAATGCTTGTTTTGACAGCAAATCGCTGGAGGTTTCAGCGATCTTCAACGGTTCGCGGATTGCCTGTTTCGATCTACACCGATCAGCCTTTTTTTATTTTTTTCCCCCACAGTTTTTTTTTTTTTTTTTCTCGTTCCAAAGTTTAAAGATAAAGACTGAGAAGGTTAAACAAGTGGATTTCTTTTATGCTTCTTCTTCCTTTGGGCAGGTATCGTTGCATTGCATTGTCCCGAAGGTGATGTCTGGTTCCAATCGGGCTTCGGCAGTCAGCCACGCCAACTGCACTCAGCATCACGGGCAACCTCCATTCCCTAGCCCCGCCATTTTCATCCCCTCCCCCACCCGGACAGCGATTTACCTACCCTGCATATGCATGTTTACTTGTTTCAATCCCACCACTCAGGAAGCTGCAAGTTTTCATTGATTCACAATGTATTTATTTTTTTGCGAAAAGAAAATGGATACCATGTTATCACAGGTATTCATTATCACTTTTAGCCACTCATATACAATATAACTATACGTAAGAAATCATTTTATTTCATTAAGTACTATTCCCCCCCGGCTTTCATTATCGACGAGAAACAAGCCAAAAGACTTCAGTGAATGATGATTGATCAAATCACTCAAGCGTGGCCGCCGCCTTCCAACCGCCCAAGGTGCCCCTCTCGTTGAGGAAGCTGGTCCCGTTCCTCGAACCGCCAACCTCGTCCTTGCCCTTCAAGAAACTCTCGGGCGGGCCCAGGTAGCTGGGCCTGACGCCTCCGAGGTCCACGATGGCCTTTTGCACAACGATGCCCGGCATCAGCGCCCAGATCTTGAGCGTGTACGCGCCTTCGGCCGGAACCTTGTGGCTCGAGGTCGTGTACTTGCCCCTCAATCCCCACACCGCATCGCCGACGGCGTAGCCCCACCCCTCGGGCATGTTGCTGCCGACCGTCTGGCCGACGGGCCTGACGAGCACGGGCGCGTCCGCCGAACCGGCCGGGACGAGGGACACGGCGTACTCGAGGGGGTTCCAGTCGCCCAGGTAGTTGAGCGCCGGCGAGATGAGGAGCGTGACGTTGGCGGCCGAGTGGTTGGTGAAGAGGTAGAGCGAGTACTGAAGCGCCGGGGCCGTGTCGACCGTCAACTTCTCGGTCGAGAGCGGCATCAGACCGACGCCGGTGCCGGTGCGGCCAAAGTCCTTGAAAGTGTGGTAGGTGGCGTTTTTGTTCAGCTCGGAGGACTCCTTGGGGGGGACGATGGATTGGTACGAGGATCCGACGATCGAGACGTGACCATCTGACTCGATGAAACCCTCGGTGAAGTTTGATGCGACAGACCGGATGGTAACGGGCACGTTAACGCGGGGAAGGCCGAAGCCGTACTTGTCCATGCCGCGGCAGGGGGTGGTGATGTTGATAGGGATAGCGGAGGCGGTGTTGGCCGCGGTGAGGTTGGGATGGTTCCAATCGATAGAGACGTGGATTCGGGTATCGCCGCCACTGGGTCCGACTGTGCCATTGTATTGAGAGAGCTTGATGAACGGTTGCCACGGCGAAGCAGTCCAGGCGCAGTCCTTGGTGCCGCGCGAGAAGATCTCGAAATAGCGGGTCGAAGGGCCGTAACGGTCAAGCGGAGGGACCGACAGCTGGTTGGCGCTGTTGCCGTGCCATTTGTCATCACCCTGGACGGTGGCGTTGGAGCCCTCGACGCCGATGCCGACTTCACCGGCGAGGGAAACAAAGTCGGTCTGGACGTGGACCATGGGCGGGAGGGTGTTGCGCATGGGTTGCTGCCAGTATCCGTCGTAGCCGAGATGGGTCTGGTCCATGAAGTGCTTCCACTTGCCGTCGAGCAGGGCGTCCCATCTCCTGGTGAGGTTGGCGTCCTCGGACGAGTACGACAGAACCTCATTGATGACGCGGTTGGCCGAGTTGCGCTTCTGGCCGGCGTAAAGCCAGTTGCGGGCACCGCCAATGTGAATCTTGTTGACGATCTCACCGGCGAGGACAGGGTGCAGCACGGTCTGGAAAAAGGTAGGCTGCTGCTCGGCCGGGAGCACATCATAGATGGCCTGAGCCTCGGCGGCAAGTTCGCTCCACTGTTGGAGAACAGCGTTGGCCTCGTTGTAGTTGATGACAGAGTAGACGTGAGACTCGAGAATCTCAAACTTGCGGCGAGCTGCATAAAGACCGTATTTGGTCATGATGTCGGCGATGTGGCCGGCATGAGTAGGGCCAAATTCGCGAGTGGCATATGCCTTGGCCCAGTCGTGAGCACTGTCAACGCTCCAGCGGTCGAGGTCGTAAGCAAGATCAAAGTAGTGGTTGATTGGGATCTCAAGCGCCTTCATGTCGCCGACATTGACGATCCAGATTCTGTCAGCGCCGCGGGCAGCAGTGAGGTGCATCTGCTCGGCGGTGCGCGTGAGCTGGATCGTGTTGATCCACTTGTAGTTGCGCGGGTCACCGACGTAATCGAAGTGGTAGTAAACGCCAGCACCACCGGCACGCTGCGTCTCGTTGAGCAGGGGCAGCCTGCGGACGGTACCCCAGTTGTCGTCAGCCCACAGAAGGGTGATGTCGTCGGGGACCTCGAGGCCATGGAACAGGTAAGTCATGACCTCCTTGTACAGGCACCACATCTGAGGCACCTTGGTGATATCGTCAACCTCAAGACCCTCAGAAATAATCTCGCGCTGGTTGTGCACAAGCTCGGTCAGCATGTCGACAATGTGGTCCACGCCGAGACCCTCAATTTCAGTATCACCAGTGCCGCGCATGCCCATGGTCCACAGGCTGTTGCGGGCGTAGGGCTTCGCTCTCGAGACGCCATAGCGGAAGTACTCATCAATGGTCTTGTTGTTGAGGTTGTAAGCCCAGGGGCCGAGTCCCTGGTCTCTGTAGAACTTGCCGAACTCGTTCTGGGCGCGCATGAGAGGCTCAGTGTGGGAGGTACCGAGAACGATCTCGAAAGCGTCGGCGAGCGGCTGGTTGCCGGGGTCGTCGACCTCGAACATGGTGGCCCAGAGAGTGGGCCAGAGGTAGTTGGCGCGGAGGCGGAGCAGGACCTCAAAGATGAGGCTGTAAAAGGCGGGACCGTAGCCCGGGCCGTAGGGGGTGTCCTGCCAGCGAGTGGCAACCCAGTTGGTCAGGGCGGGCTGCTCATCGTTGAGGAAGAAGCCTCTGTACTTGACCGACGGCGGACCCTGAACCTTCTTGGCCTTGGAGACGTACAGGTTCTTGCTCTTCTTGGGCGGCGTGTCAGCCCAGAAGTACCACGGGCTGACGCCGATCTGCTCGCTGACGTCGTAGATGCCGAAGATGGTACCGCGGGGGTCGCTTCCGGCGATGACGAGCGCCTTGGCCGTGCCTGGCACTGGGTTCTCGACCACCTGGCTGGTGAACGACTCCCACTTACCCTCAATCTCGGAGACGTCGAGGGCTCCGGACTTGACAAGGCCATCAATGATGGACGACTTGCCGATGGTGCCGGCAATGATGACCGTGTCGGCGGGAGATGGCTCCGAGTAGGAAGGACCAGGGAAGCTCTCGGTTCCCGTCGTGGAAAACTGCAAAATTTTGTTTTAGCCCAGATGTAACAGAGACCCCTTTTTTTTCCCCTGCGTAAGAGAGATAACTCACGTGTGTGTTGTTCCTGTTGTTTACCGGGTTGTACTCGTACGACGCCGGCTGGGCACCGCTCTGGCCGTTGCTCAGGGTATAGTTGACGCCCGTAACACGGCCAAAGTCGAGCGCCAGGTCGCCGGCAGCGCGGATGACGCCCCAGTACTCATCGGGGGCGACCAGAATCTGACCGGCCGACACGGAGCCTCCTGCAATCTGAAGAACGGAATCTGTTGCGTTTAGAGAGATGATCCGCTCCTGGCCGAGGGCCGCAGCCACGGAGCCGAAGGCGAGCAGTAATGCCCCCTTCAAGCCCGCAGAGATCATCTTGGGCGGCTTTATCCCCCTTGTGGCTCGCAAAGCTAACGCTCGCGAAGACGACCCAAGAAAGAAAAAAGAAGACCGTAGAACAAAAGAGGCTTGCTCACAACCTGCCTCCGAAGGGGAAGACGACAGGTTCTTTAAGAACGACAACGCAGAGGAGGTCGGTGAGAGGGTGAGTGAAGAAAAAAAAAAAAGAATCCCCATGCGAGGGACTCTGTGGGAGCTCTACATGATATATATCATTGATACTCTGGGTATGCAAGGTACGCGAGCAAGAGAAGACCAAAAAAGCAGCACAATGAACGGTGGGGTCTCCCGCACGCATCACAGATGGCCAGAAATGGAACCATGTTTACCGGTTTTCTTGGGTAAATAGATTAACCAGGGCAAACCTCCACCACCACCACCACACCCCCTCGTTCACGGCGGGGGGGTCGCATTGGATCGGGGGCGGAGGAGGGAATGCCATCATCGCTACCCATTATACTGCGACCGCCACCTTGCCTCCAACCTCCACAGCGGGTGGTGGAGGTTGGTAAAAAAGATTGGAGCAACAGGCAGCATCAACAGATGCCAAGCAGATCGGGGTCAAGAGAATTCCAAGACGGATGAGGTAACCGGGTCACGGGTAAAATGGAAGCGGAGGTAGGTAAATAGCTTGACCTTGACCAGCCAAGCATCGACAAAGAGCTTCGGAGAAAAGAAGCGAAAAGTACCGCGATCCAAGGACGTCTTGGCGAAGGGGGAAGCGTTGCCGATATTCCTAGAGCAAACGGTTTTCCTCGGCAAGCATCCTCAACCCCGAACAAGCCGGCAATCGGACAGGGGTGGCGGGTGGCTTGATGCGGTGCATCTCTCTCCCTCTGCATGCAGAAAAGCGTAATGTCGACGGGGGTGTTTGCGATGCCTAGATAATCGATTGCAACTCTTTTTAGGAATTATGAAGAGGGTGGTGGGTGGTATAAGAACCCAATTCCTTTTTCCCCTGACATATGCATGCTACTTTAGCACATGGATTATATCCATGTTGAGTTGGATTTGTGTTACTTTGAGCAAATGAGCGGGAAGATATTAAAGAGACAAACAAAAATACATATATCCATAATATTTTTCGTCGATCTAAAAGTTGGAGAAAATGACGGGGTAAACAAGGGCATGAAAGGCGGAGGAGCGGAGAACTTGACAAATGGGTTCTTGAATGCGGGGGAAGCGGAGCGGAAGCTAGGAATACAACGTCGCCAGGCGAGTCAAGGTTGTGAGTTTAGCCGCCAACAAAGATCCACGGTCTTGGCTGCCAATGTCGGTCCTTTTAACCCTCGGATTGGAAAGAAAGAACTCCAAATACCAGGCTCAAGCGTGGGTCCATGGTAAACGTGATAGTTTTTGTGGGTGTTTTTGACATCTTGTCACTGGTGGACGGATTTGCGTTGGATCCTTGCACTGCACGCTGATGATGGGGTTTCCTCGTACCACCCTTGGCCGGAGGGTGTGGTGGAATCCGATGAGAAATGCGCAGAAGCGATTTGTAACCGTCTTGTCGGGTACCGATTAAGAAGACCGCCATGAAGGCTTGCTATATTAATGCATATAGTCTACGTGCAATGGGTCCTGAACCAAGGGCCCTCGACCTTTGGGTTTCGGTCCGTGATGCCATCCCACCGGGCTTATACCTCGGAAAGAGAGCTGGTCAAGCAGCAGCAAAGTGAGGCATCTGATTGCTATTCAGCGGTTGACCTCGACGAAGTCAGTGGCCGGGCAAAAGTAAGGCTATCCCTAACCTAACAGAGACCACCAATGAATTAGAGCGTAGAGGTGCGGTGGTCAAGCGCAGACTCACATCGAGTGACAATTGTCACCGGTTCCCTACACGTTCCCAAGTCTCCATGGTATCAAAAGGTACGATCGAACCGCCGGAGGTGGTTAAGCACCACGTAACGCGCTATGCATTTTGTTGTTTCTCAATTTGTAGAACGACAGGACACATACCTCGAGGGACCCGAATGAAATGTCCAGCCAAAAAGTCTTCCCAATGTAGTCGTACAGGACGCCACTAAAATTATGATCTAATCCCAAACGGGTTTTTTTTTTCTCTCCCAAGTAGCGCGACAACCAAATATTAAGGATCGCACTTACTTAGACCTAAGCATTCCCTATTCCATTGACGTCGCTGATGACTCCTTTTCCCTCCTCCTCAACTCCTCACGGGATTCTCGACATGATTAAGCCGCGGTCTCCTCGGCCCAGCGATAACGCGGCAACAGCGCCATCTTCTCTTCCGGACTGACGTCTGTGTCGTCATACACCATCCTCATGCCCTTCTTCTTCTTCTCGCCGCCGCTCGCCGCCGCTGTGGCATCGTCGGTCTTGGCCGGTTTGATGCCCGCCTCAGCCAGCCTGATCAGCTGATCGATATCATCGCCTCCGGGAACTCTACCGCCCGTGGCAGCTGCGCTGGCCACAAGTTCGTCCACCGTCGAAGGAACACCGCCTCCCGCTGGGAAACCCGCGGGTGGCGCGCTGCCATTGTAGGCATAGGGCGGTCTCTGCGGCAGCGCGGATGGTGCACCTGGTGGGGCAGCGCCGCCAGGAGGTCTAGCAGGAAGACTGCCAAAAGACGCGCCGGGCGGAACTGAAGCGCCAGCGGGATAGGTGGAAGCTGGGTATCCCTGGCCCCCCGGGGGGTAAGGCGTGACTGGTGTTGCCGAGTATGGGAATCCAGGCTGCGGTGGAGGGAAAGGTGAGGCCTGTGACAGATGGAGGTTGTGAGACAGGGATCTTGACAAAAAATAGTCTGGGAAAGGGGGGGTTGGTTCTGTTCGGAGAAACAAGCGTAACTTACACCTTGAGATGGGCTTTGACCATCAGCGGGAGCTGTGACGGGAAGAGGGGTGCCGTTCGCAGCGGCCGCCTTTTGCGCAGCAACCTTGGCGCGGTGCTCTGCCAGGCGTTTCTTCAGCTCCTCGGGGGTTTCAATCTTGATCTTCTTTGTTGGCCCCTGGCCGCCCGAATTACCCCTTGGAGGGTTCCCTGTAGCAGCCTGTCGCTCGGCTTGTGCCGTGTAAAAATTTTGGATGATGCGCTGGTTGTGTTGCTGCAAGACATCCTCAGGGACACCTTCCATGCCAAAGATCTCGATGTCGAGCCCTTGTCGGTTCGGGAGTGCATTCTCGACGCTCGATAGACTTTCTTTGTGAACCTGGTTCATGTGAACGGAAAGACCTGTGATCGTAAGGGTTAGCAACGGATGCGCTTCGACGTCGAAAGGCTACGGGATGCCATCACGTACCGCCGGCAGTGTTCAATCGCTTGCCGCATCGCTCGCACTTGAAATGCTTCGCCTTTTGATGTGATATGAGAAGCTTGAGGTCTTCAAAGTCTCTCTCGCCTAGGATGAAGCTGCACGTTAGCAACTGCCACGATGGTTGGTGGTCGCGTCTCCGTGGGGGGGACGAACAGTAGTAGCACCATGGCCGCTCCAGCAGCTCTTCCACGTCGGGGTGTCCTCTCTTCTTTTTGCCCATTTTTTCGATTTGCAATGCTTAAAACCAATTCGTGCGTGTAAATTGAGATGAAGCTTCGTATTTCGTATTGCTGGTTGTTGCGGGTTTCCAATGCGTCGGGTGTCGAAGTCAAAAATTGAAGGCAGGAAGCATGCGGTTTGATGGCCCGGTTGGCAATTGGCAACTCGCGGCGTCTTCCAAAATGTTCAGCCTCTCTCAATTGCGGCGCGCGACGCAACCTCAGATGGCAGCGCTAAGCCTATTTTGTTTGCAATGCTCCACATCACGTGCATCTGAAGAAACCCTAACCCTCTCGCACCCCGTGTTGATAACGGAATTCATGATCATGTCTTTGTATTTACCTATTATTATTTTTTTGGCTTTTCTGTCTCTTGACCTCTTGTTTTGTCATGAAGACTAAGATAACCTTTGCTCTACGGTGCTAGCATTCATTTTTTAAAGCTTTTTCGAGCCAGATCTAGCCATGGGGTTATCACGATACTCCCCGTTCCCCGGCCGTCTCTTCATAAGGAATTGCTGATTTAAATGGAGTGATAGCTGAGAAGATGATATAGATCAATAGTAAGCTATAACGAATTATTGTTATAAAGACATCAGATTAAGGTTATTATGTCAAAGCAGTGTCAACATTGGTAAAAACACCTAAGCAGGAACAAAAGGAGAACAGTCAACACAGGATTGATGATAAACAAATCCAGTACACAATAACAAGCAAACTTAAATATATATTTTTTAATTTTGTGCATTTCAGAGAAGCCAGGCCGCTCGGAAGCAACACTTTCCTCCCTAGGTGTGTTTTATTTTTCTCACCTTTTCAGCGGCCACATTCTACATGTATGTACCTACAAATTGTCGATATCATCAAGCAAGCATAACTTCGAGAGTTGAAGATATTTTGTTGTCTTCAAAGTCTTAGACCAAGTACCGCAGGTACCTTGGTCGATCTGATATCCAATGAGAGAAACGAAACCAGATAGAGCAATTTGTGATGTTGTTTCATGCTGATGATAATGATTAATAGGAAAGAGTGAAAGTGACAAAAAGAAAGACAAAAACAACCCCCCTCCCCCCCCCCCCCAATGAGGGTGGCAATAGTCTGAACAGTAGGGTTTTTTGAGTCTGGAGGTTCACAGCATTGCTGTGGACACGACCAAGGGGGGAGGGGTTGGGGGTGAGGGGGAAGAAGGTCAAGAAATAGCAAGAAAGAGAATGTTGCCAAGAACTGGCGTTTAGTATGTCGGGTCGACGGAAATTTCGGGAATCACACAAAGTAAAAAGAAAGAGTCATGTCCCGTAAAAAGAAAATAAGAGGGTTTTTACTTTTTCACCGTCTATCCCACTGCTGTCCAGATGGCCCACCGGTCGGGAAGTAAGGGGCAGTCCCGCCTCCAACGGCTGACGATCCTGCTTGTGTTGTGGACTGCAAGCTCTCGGCACCGGGCTGCCCTGATGTGGCGTACATGGCTTGGATACCCTGGTTGAGATGCGATAACGGCTGTTGCTGCTGCTGTTGCTGCTGTGGGCGAAGGTGGGAGGGTGAAGGTGACAGCTCCAGCACCTGCTCTCCGATGAACCCTCCTTGGAAAGAACTAGATGGGCTACCGATCATTGTCCCGGATTGTGAATTCCACGGCTGACCTGGGGCCAACTGTTGCATTTGCGGAGAAACCTGGTTTGAAGTGGGATTGGGGCAATAAGCAGCCTGTGTGGGCCGTGTGGGAGGTGGGTAGTATTGATACTGCTGGGGAGGTTGCTGGTGTTGCTGGTGTTGCTGCTGCTGCTGCTGCTGCTGCTGCTGGGGTAGAATACCACCAAAAGAGCCAAGGTTATTCATCGAAAAGGCTGGGTGGTGTTGCGCTGAAGCCTGGTGTTGAAATGTTGGCTGTGATTGCGGCCCACTTGCATCATGAACCTGACCTTGGGTGGCAAGCATAAACGCCTTTTTTTTGTCCAGAGCAAACCCACCCATACCTTGTGTAGCGACTACTCGATCATTTTCATCAATCCAGATAGCCCGAAGCCCGTCTTCCTTTGCGCGACGACTGCTGCTGGTTCCGTATAGGTCGTGCATGTACTTGGCGAACTCGAGATAGGCCTTCTGCACTGTCTCAAAGTGTCCAACATTCAGTGTAACTACAGCATCCTGTTTGAGAATGGCGTGAAGGCTGTTTCCCTGCGCCTCAAACTCGGCGAGTGCTAGTGCTGTTTGGCAGGCATTTCGAACCTGCCGTCCATTCCAGCGCGCATGTGGATGGTCGACAAAGTGCTTCGACGCGAAACTGCCGATACCAACCTTGTCTATCTTGATTTTTCTCTTCGTTGCCCGAAATCTCTCCTCAATTATGTCCATGTTGAGTTTGAAGACCTCCGTGGTCTTATCCTGGTTGAGCTCGGGGTAATAAAGGCTGATGTGGATTCTCGAGGTGAAGGCCTCGTCAAAGTCGCCCACGCGATTGGTTGTGAGAAAAAGAATGCCAGTATAGTATTCCATGACACGCAGGAACGCTGTGGTTTGATAAATCAGCTACTAAATTTAAAAATGGCTGAGATTTTCTGTGGATCCCAGCAGGTAGCCACATACCGGCGACCAGTCCGTTGCGGATAAAGTCTTCCTTGGTTCTCGCGGAGAGGAAGACGTCGGCCTCGTCAAGTAAAAGGATACAGCCCCATCGGCTTGCGAGGGCAAAGTTTGTCTCGAGAGCCCTTTCGACCTCCAATGCAGTCGTACCGAGATCGCCTGTGATTTATTTATATTGGCATCAACCCTATCGCCAATTTTGAAACCCCAGGTTTGGTGCTGAGCCTCTCTTACCGCATGTGATCTGAAGTAGTGGCCTCTTGAAAAGTTCAGCCACGCCCTCTGCTCAAAGTCTTTATCAGTACACAATTTATTGTCACGCCACTGCAGGGCTTGACTCCCTGCACAAGACGAACTGGGGTCGCTCTCAACATACTCACCTGCAGTAGATGTCTTTCCCACTCCCGGTGCACCGTGGAGAAGTAAGATCAGGCCCTTTCCTACGCACTGCATTAATAGTAGATCAACAGGCCCGAGCGAGCATACCGCGAATTCACTTTGAGTAGAGGGTAGCTAAGGTACTTTACCTTTACCCCTGATAATATCAACCTGTCCCCTTTGCCCCGCCGATGACTCCCTATTGCGGAAGTGCTGAGAAACAAGCGACTCGATTATTGGCCGATGCCCCTTTTCGAGAACCAGCCGATCGAATGCAGTCACCATGCATTTCTCTGGCGCATCGCTGGCGTCTGAGTTACTATTACTAGCGGCTGTCGGAATCTCTGATGATTGGACCTCGATCATGAACGAAATATCGAGTTGCGCTATAAGAGATACGTCGTAAGAATCATCTTGCGTCAGTATATAGGTAATTAAGCATCATTCATCCACTTTAGAGGACTGAACTCACCCCACTTTCGGGTTCGGAGAACAAACGCAAAGACACGATAATACATTAGGAGCAGGTCGTCGTCGGAGACGGTGTAATGTCGATCGGGTCCGGCCTCGAGCTCCTTCAAGAGCATAGGAATAAGGGCAACGGAAGGATGCTCGTTGCGATCCTGGGGAAGCAATGCTGAAATATAATCGATTCTCCGTCGCCTATCGATATAAGTATCGTCGTACACGGCATCATTGCGGCAGCAAAAACCACGACAAGGCCCATCTTGCAAGATTTCACTAAACTCGCTCTCAATGTCAGAGCCACGGCGTCTCCAACGATCGCGCTCCCGGTAGGTACGATGGCCGGCGGTGGGATCCCCAACAATAATCAGCTCAGGTCTCTCCTGTTCTTCCTCATTTCCTAATGAAACGGCGGTTTCGAAATCGACTACCACTTGACTCTCGACCTCCTCGCCCGTGGTTAACGTTGGCCCAACGTAATCCATGTGCCTTACTCCAACGACCTCGAGAAACTTGGCACCTCTCCGGATGAGTTTGTGGCGGTATCGTTGGCCTTCTGGGAGTAGGCTGGCATGAAGCCATTCGGTATCGGTAAACTCTGACTGCAGTGCTGGGTGGAACCGAATTGGGTACACCTCCAACGAGGTTATGTCTCTTTCTCCCTCGAACCTTTTCAAGCCAAAGACTTTCTTAACCGGCCCAAGAAATCTGCCATCGAAATCTATGTAGATGCAATATAGGCTGAATGGCGCTTTGCTATGCCTTTCATTGCTAGCGGCGATGGCATCGGCAAAGTAAATGTCCCATGTCGTCATGGCTCTGTGAGCGGCGCTGTCTGCTTCGATGACACGATACGCTTGCTTTCCATCGCTCTGGATCACCTCGGTTCCAGGCTCAAACAGTAACCAAAGATCTGAAAAGTGAACCGTTTTGCATTCAGGTCCTTCAAGATGAGCTCTTCTGGTGACAATATCTGAATTGATGAAGGAAATAAGACATCTTAAATGAATCAGGGCGGTGCGAGAATTGATTTCGTCGTCAGGACCGTTCTCTTCCTCCTCGAGCCCGCTATCCGATTCTTCCCCGCTCTCGCCGCCCTGCTCTTCATCAGTTCGGAGTTTCCGATTGCCATCACCGACCTTCTCATTACGATTATCTTGGAGGGCTTGATCGAGAACTCCGGATTTGTCTTCTGCGAAATCCCTTTCGAGCCGTGAGCGCCAGTCGCGCAGTGCACTTTCACAATAGAGGATTGCCTTGAAGGGCCTGACAAACACAACGGATTCCTTCTTATTTTTTGCCTTGTCCCCCAAATAACCGAGCTCAGTCGCTTCTTTGCCAATAATCTTGCTCATGATCCTGACCAACAGAAGCGAGTTCAATCGGATCCTCTCGGGCATTGGTTCTCTACCGGTTGGCGCTGGAGCGGGTGTCCTGGACGTCGAGCTGTGGATCTTGCGCGGTTGGCTCCCATGCGGGTAGCCATCCTCAAGGCCGTCTGAGGCGTTGATCGGATCCCCGTCGAGTATTTCAACAATCGCAGTCGTGCGTTCAGTACTGGGCAAGGACGAACGCTTGAATGAACCCCAACTGAGTCGGCGAGGTAAAGAGGTTTTGCATTCAGGCGGCTCTGCCACGGGCCTTGCCCCCTCTCTTTTCTTCGCTCGCTTTTTCGCCTCCATCCGCTGTGCTTCCAGTCTGCGGCGATCTACTTCTTCGGCGAGAAAAAGACGATCTAATTCCCATTCAAAGTTTTTCCGGAGTCGCTCTCGGCGACTACCATAATCGATGGTCTGGTCAAATTCATCATACTCAAACCCAGGACCTCGTTTGTTGTTATCAAGGCAAGCTTCCGAACATTGGTGTGAAAACGGATCTGGCCGCACATATCCGCCTACTCCCTCGGTTTCTGTCCAGCGCCGGAACATGTGGTTGTACTGCCGCATAGGGCTGTACGTATCGTGCTCACGAAGCAAGCGTTGCATGTATTCTTTTGCCTCAAAAGGTGTATCGAACTTTCTTTCCACTGCTGCGCTTTCCCACTCCTTCCTGTGGCGGTATAGGCACTCTTCCATTCGGTGGTATTGTTCCAGCTCTTCCGGGAGCTTCGCGTCCTTCTCAGCGATGTTTCCATGGCCCGTTTGAGACTGGTCATTTGGAATTGATCGGGCTTTGGGCTCCGAGTCGATATTTCCCGCTCGGGCTAGCTTTTCGAATTCGATGATCTTGAGCTTCATGGCTTGGATTTCGTCGGCAAACTGAGACACAGCAGCCGGCGGAACCGTCGCGTTTCTTTCGGCCTCGCTGCCGCCGTTGAAGGTCGACGAGGTCACTGATGAGGTCGGAGCAGCATGGTCCCCAGCATGGGCGCTGGCACCATGGCTTGACGTGCCAGAGTCCATATTAGCAATTAACTGAACTGCATCCATTCGTTCAATCAACGTTGGTGACTCGAGTAGGCGCGCGTCTTGATGGAAGTGGCATGGGCCGAAGCGGGGAAATGTTGAGGCCTGGGGTGAGCCGGAACTGTAGGTAGTTGGAGCAACATGACATACCGGGCCGGAGAGCGGGGACGGTGAGGAAAGCAACCGCATGCCACATACTGACATCACATCGTCCTCTCGCCAATGGGGATTGTAGGCCGACATTTCATCCCACCGTCTGTACAACACACCTTGGAAGCCCATGATCAAATCAGCATTTAAAGTGGTCAAAGCAATGACAGAAGTATTACCACCGTTGGCGATATCTAGAGCCATGCACCCGATTGATTGACGCGCTTCACTGACAACAGTCATGACGGAAAGCACTTCCCAACACCAGGCCGCTGTCGAGTTCATCGTTAAACAGACTCCCACAACACCACCCTGCCTTTGCCGCTCCTCCTATTCACCATGAGCGACTCCACCACCCAACAGTACCTCCCCTACACCCATGTGCTGGGACCGCCGTTTAGCCCGGAACGTTCTCCCAGGCCTGCGATAACCGACACCCGAGTCATGAACTTCTGGGAAGCCATCTTCCCCGCATCCATGGTCAGGTTCTCATCAGACACCACTGAACCGAAAGCGCGAGCCGGAACAACATACAGCATCCGCGACAAAGACAACTGGGAGGCGGTATACGATGTGCTCAATTCTGCCCGGGCTCAATATCAAAACGAGGAAGGGGCTGTCGGTTGGCTGCGCAAGGTTCGTCGAAGAGCAGCTGATAACATCGCGCCCGTTGCAGCTCCCACAAAGACGACATTCAAACTTGCTCCTAACGACATGCTGTCGACTCCCGTGGTGGGCGCCATTGAACTTGTGCTTGATGTGAGGACCAAGAAACAACTCCGGCATCATCATACATGCTAACAAACATTGATTCTGGCAGGCTGTCAAGAAAGCCGCAGAGGTGCGCAAGCAAGTCCTCGAAGGTCTGGACGGCCTCACGGCCATCTTTGCAGACGTAGAGCTGTTTCTTGCTACTTTCCAAGGAGATGTAAACATACGGGAAGCCTCGATCGACCTCACCGTTGCAGTCCTTGGTGCTGTCGAAAAGGCCATCGGCTTTTTCACAAGGAACGAATGCAAGTCTAAGCCATTACTCGTCCCCCATATCAGATGGTTAGGTACCGTCTTGACGAAATTTCGTGAGCTAATCTCATGCAACAAAAAGTTCTCAAAGGCGGCAAGGCCATCTTTATGGCAGCAGACTACGAGTCTGATCTGTGTGAGAGCCTCGGTCGAATACAGACGAAGAGCGCAAATCTCCTACTCGAGGCCGACAAGTCACACATGTATGCCATGAGGATGCGTAAGTCAAAATCCCCCTTCCAAAGTACCTAGGTAGTTTGAGCTTTTTTCAAGTTTTGATGAGTTATTAAACTTGTAGCCTCCGTTCTTGAGATTCTGCAGTCGGAAGTACTTGAGACTTTTTCTAACTTTGGTACCTACAGATTCAGAGGAGACCCAGAACATTCTACAGCAGATTTTGAAGAGCCAACAAATCATTGCAACCGGCTTCAACGCGTTGAGTGCTCTGCTGGCTGAATACATGCACCAGAAACGTGAGTGCAGTGGCCGCTACATCCCCTGCCTCGGCCTCGTCAGCTGCCTAACTACCTTGATACCACCTACCTACCTACATACCTACAGGTCAACTTGAGGCAGCCCAGCAGCACATCGTCGACCTCTTGATAGAAACCGGCAGACTGCGTTCCGAATCACGCACGCCATCACTGAACCCCTTCAGCCCGCAGTGCCAGCACGTGCTTCCCAGTTCTGAAAACCACATCAACCAGTCCACGCTTTCCGGGCTTCTTGGCCCGCCCCAATCCATAGACCTGGATGACCTATCGTTTATCAGCGACCGCAAATCCCAGCTCCCCACCCGCCAGCTTGCCCGAGCCGAACAGGTCATCAACACTTTTCCTTTCCAAAGTTGGATCCCGTCACTCTCTTCAACCAAGCTGCTGATTCACTGGAACTCCTCCAGCAAGAAGACATCGATGATTTCCCCATTATCGGTCCTTTGCGCCACTCTGATCGGCTCGCTTCGCTCTCAGATTTCGACCGGCGCCGACTCCAACTTGTTCGTGTCCACAATCTGGTTCTGCAGTCTGCACACGGACCCGAGCTTGGATTCGGATATCGGCGGCCGCGCGATGCTCATCAGCATGATCCAGCAAATGCTCTGCCAGCACACCTTCGACACCGCTGGGCTCGACTTTACGGCTGCTGGGCCCCAAGCTTCCGTGGCCCAACTCGTTGACCTCCTGGAGTCCTTGGTCGCACGGCTACCCGAGGCCGCAACGCTCTACTGGATCGTAGACGGCGTAGTCCTCTACGAGAGGGAAGAATTCTACGACGAAGCCAAGCAGGTCTTTGCCGGCCTAATCAGGATTGTTACCAACGCGAGGAAAGGACGGGCTACGGTGAAGCTGCTGTTGAGCAGCATGCCAGGCACGGATGTGGTGAGGGCGGCATTCGAGGATGAAGGGTCGATAGTGGAGGTGAAAGGGTTGGCCAAATCCGTGTCGGGAGGAATGAGCGAGGAGAGGATGGGGAGGGAAATGCGCCAATGGTATACATAGGCACCTATCTAGTCAGGCAGAGCATAAATGTTCAGTCATGTAGTTCACTTACGGTCTACCTTTTAATATCCCCCCCCCTTTCACCCCCCCCCACCTCACCTTTTTTTTTTTTTTTTTTTTAAAAAAAAAAAACTAAACTCTCCTAGAAAGAAACACTAAAGGTAGGTACCTATGTACTCTCGTCACGCTAGAGGGCGGGCAGTCAATTACTGTCTTGTCGTCCTCCCGAGATATTCACAGCACATTAATCCGCCAGCTCACTTTCAGACCGAGTGAGTAAATCACAAAACAAAATCCAGCATTTTCTTTCTCTCTCTCTCTCTCTCTCTCTCTCTCTCTCTCTCTCTCTCTCTCTCTCTCTGAGCAGTTCGTGTAAATTTGAAAACCCAAGTGTTAAAAAAAAAAAAAAAAAAAAACACTAAATCTACCAAGCTTATAATTATGAGTTGGAAAAGATAAGCCCAGATAGTGTGGAAAGCTGGAGTCACCCCCGCCCAGTGCCCGTCGGTGCGTTTCAAGGCCAAACACGGTTTTGCAAGAAAAGAAAAAAAAAAAAAAAAAAAAAAAAAAAAAAAAAAAAAAAAAAACTCGTCATCACGTCGGCCGCTGATGATGATCGCGGTCACGGTTCTTAACCCTGATCGACTGCGCGCTGATCATCTCGTCGACCTGCGCCTGAAGCTCACGGGCCCTTTGGTCGAGCCGGTCGGCGTACGCTCTGATCGAGTTGGCCCTGAAAATCGGCCAGCTGGTGTCGCCGTTGCCGCCGCCGCCGCCACCGCCAGCCCCGGTCCTAGGAGCGGCCGCGTCGCCCGAGTCGCCGTTTGCATTACTGCGCCGCCCGGGCTGCTGCTGCGCGGCTGATTCTAGCGCCAGGTTGGCCAGGATCGTTTCGGTTTCGTACTTGTCGGCCCGCAGCCTCTCCTCCCAGGCCGCATCCCGGTACAACTTGATTTTTTCGCGGAGTTCTGCGATTTTTTTGTTTTCTTCCAGGATCCACGAAGACTGGTGGTCGCAAGATGTTCCTTCGGCGGTTGTGGCCGCTGGTCGTGGTGGTGGTGTTGGTGGTGGAGGAGGAGCAGGAGGAGCAGCAGCAGCAGCAGCAGCAGCAGCAGCAGGAGGAGGAGGAGGAGGAGGAGGAGGAGGAGGAGGAGGAGGAGGAGGAGGAGGAGGAGGAGGAGGAGGAGGAGGAGGAGCAGCAGCAGCAGCAGCAGCAGCAGCAGCAGCAGCAGGAGGAGGAGGAGGAGGAGGAGGAGGGGGAGGTCGCGGTGATGGTGGTTGGTTTTGCTGGTTGGTGTTTGTAACTGTGGGAGTCGGGACAATGTCTGGGGAGGAGTCGATTACTGCTTCCTGGCTCGCAGAGTTGGTTGAGTTTTGGGTTGGAGTTTGATCACGATGATGAACATGGCTCGCGTCGGTTGTTGGGGGAGGCGATTCATTCGGTTGTGAGTGGTTGGCTCTGCTGGCACTGGAGGGATGGATCGGCTCAGGATCTTGAGCTTGACGATGGTTGATGGATGGAGGGGCTTGTCGTGGTGCGCTGGTGCCGAATGCAGAAAAACAGCTCCTTGCGAGCGGGTCGCTGCTCGGGACTCCGGGGGGTCGATGGCTGTTGCTCGTAGTACCGCCACCATACATGCCATCTTGTGAAATATCTACGGAGGGGGTGAAGATTCCGTGTTCTGCTGTTGACTCTGGATGAGGGGCAGAATCATATTTGAGAGTGTCGGGGAGACTGCCGCTGATAATGTTGTCTCCAATTATAGGTAGCCCGTCAGGAACCGCACCGTGGTCGGCTACATCGTCCTGGTGAGCCGATGCCTCGGCCGAGGGGTCCAGGTTTGATGCACTAGTATGTGAGTCAGCGGCAGCGACGGGATTGCCACGGCGCGTAATCGAGGGCTCCCGCTTCACAGGGCGAGCCTGCGGCTCGTCCGGTTCGGAGTCTGAGCCGTGGATCGTGATGTGGTCGGGTTCTGGTCCATCAGGAGCAGCAGCAGCAGCAGCAGCAGCAGCAGCAGTGGATGCCTCCGCGACAGTGTCGGCTGGTATGTGGGTGCTGTCATTGGCAGACTCGCCGTTCTGCGTGTTGAGCCGTCTGCGTGTCGCCGGGGGACTAGGAGTTCTTGTGTAGGCCCATTCATCGTCCTCGGCCCCGTCGTTGACCGGACGGCTCGACTCTCTAGACTCGGAGGAATTACCGTCCAAGTCTGTGCTTGGATCTCGGCCCTGGGCCCTCGTTTTCCCTGGGTCCAAGTTGAACGATTAGTACCTCATTTTGTGTAGCTCTCGATCCGTCATCATGAAGCTTACTCTTCCGCTTATTCGAGGCTGGTCCGGGCGAGGTCGGACTTTGCGGCCGCCTGGAGGGGACTGCCCGACGCCTTCCTCGAGAGTTTGCGGATGTTTGGTTTTCAGCTACCGGCGGCTTGAAGGTGCAACGCCACGACTGGCCATTATAGTGGCAATTACCGCAGACACCCTGTGCCAACGGAGGGTTCGCGATACACTGCTTGAACACGCCGCGGCCTTGTTTGCAAGGTTGGCAAGCGGCGTCGCCCTCGCGCACCTCGCCCTTCAGTTGAATCAGAGCTGCAGCTGAATTTCGGGAATCCGGCCTATCATTTTTCTTTGGACAGATTGGTGGGATTTGGATCTTCCAGTAACCATTCCTCCTTGGTTTCATCTCGACACGGTCACGACAACCCTGATAAACAAAACGGGTGAGAAGAGTGGTCACAGGCTAACCAGTTTCTGTCAGAAGTAACGGCGGGTTAAAAGAATTTACCTTCTGGGAGAGCAAGGCATTGATGGGCTCTCTAGGTCTAGGACCCAAAGACTTTCGAACAGCTGCCAGGATAGTCTCGGCTGAGACGAAGCGTTCGGTCGAGCCGCCTGTTGTGGTACGTTGCGGCATGATGTAGGTACCTTATATAAGGTAGGTAGCTAAGCGGCCAATTTGGAGGATAATTATAATATGGAGATGTAAAAAAAAAGAAAGAAAAAAAAAGTTGAAAAGACAAGAAGTGTAATGGGCTGTGAATCCAAAAAGAAAAAAAAAAGAAAAAAAGAGAAAAGGTAGGTAAATCTAGGCAGGGTAACTATGGGGCAATCCGACACAAAACAAAAATCCTCCCGGTCTCAAGGATCATTGATATGAGTGGTTGCAGAAAGGCTGCAAGGCATTCTTCGTCCAATCTCTGCGCCAACAGGTTTCGGCTATGAAACTACCTAACGTTCGATGCCATTCCCGATTCCCAGTGTCCTTTGCAGTTAGGCGCCGAGGTTTGTGCAGGCTTGAGACCGGGGGACCGATCGTGGCTTGCAGTCAGCACAGTGTGATGCTGTCATGATTTCACACTACCCCAAGAATTTCACACTTTTTGGGCCACTTACATCCATACGCCCACCACTGACAAAACAGGTCAGGGGGGTTCCTACATAACCACTAACACACGCAACCCCTGCCAAAACCCAGTAGCCTCGCATTTGCAACCACACAGCACGCTGACGTCTTTTCGAAAACGTAAACCATACATTCACTTAGATAACCGAACGTGAGGCCTACAATGCGGTCAATTTTTTTTTCTTGTTTTTACAAATAGCGGTGTGGTCGTAACGACGCACATAAAATGTTGGGTGTTTTTGGCACGGTGTTAACAGGTCGAACTAGACTGAAATAGGCAGCTGCAATGACTTTACATTGCATGTAAAATAACTACGTACTGTATGTACATGTGGGTTGACACTTTTTTTTTTTTTTTTTTATAAAAAATTTACAATTTTTAAATTGATACGGTTCGAATTAATCAAAATAAAAAAGGCGGAATGTCATCTTTGCCCAAAAGAGATAAGTTCCAAAGCAGGCTTTGATCAAGAACGCTGGAATTTTCCCACGCTTCGTTGCCCTAACAATGAAAGGTACTACCTGGTAAACGCAGCCTCGTGCCCTTCCCCTTGCAATCTACCTTGCTTTCATCTTGGGAATCATAAACACCGACCAAAGACCTCTCTCAGCTGTCGCCTTCGACTTTCCCTTGTTCGGGTACGTACTTTCTCGCCAACACCTCTTCCATGTTGCACAACTTTTTCCTTGTTCTCCCGGAGGCTCCCGTTATTATCATCTCCAAGCTCGCCGCCGCGACCGCGTTCACGTACGTTTCCATCCGTATTACGCTTCTCGTTCTCTACAGCTTCGCAAAACCACTTCAACTCCAAGGGGCTATAATCGTGAGTGATTAGAGCCCCCTGGGAAGCCTCACTTGGGTAGGTGGTGCCCCATCGGGTGCTATCGCTGCCAGAAAAAGAAGAAGAGGGTGAAACTCCGGCGAGGCCGTAAAAGCGCATCTGAGAAGGGTTGAGATGTTCATTATGCGCGACGGACAGAAATTTAACGGTCCCGGGATTTGGATTGGGTGCGTCGTTATACTGCGCACTGGTTATCTTGGCCTTTTTGAGAGGTGGCTGCGGTTGGAGCGGAAAAGCGCCTGTGAGTGATCGATACTCATCAGGGCTGACAATCTGGATGCTCAGACGTCCCATCGGCATCTTCTCCCAATAGTATTGACCCTGGTCCTCCGGAAGACCTTGTCGAATTAGCCCGCCCGGTGCTACCTCTAGCTTACGACGACTTGTACGGTCATGTAGATCCATTGATGTCGAGAAAAATAACTGTCCTTTGTCAACTATTTGAGTTTCGGCGCTCGTTGCCTTGAGTGGTACTAGAGACGTATTTTCTGAGTTCTGCGGATTTATTCCCGGTTAGCATGATGCACAGTTTTCATTCAGAGTTCTAGAGATTGAGCATTGCTAGTTTCCCATACTGGTGAACGGAAATAGCTAGAGGTATGCATGCAGTATGCTGCGCCCGAGCCTCCGATCGTTTCTGAGTAAGGCTGGTCACTCAATATTCCCCCATCAAATACGAATTGCGGACTTATCGAACGTCTTTCCCGGATGTAAATTTCTTCCTTTAATTCGGTGACAGCGCCGGTCTGTGTGGAAAATATGTATGTTGTCACCCGACTTGTGTCTGAGTGGTTTACGCGGACGGGAAATGTGGTATGGCCAAGGAAAACTGTGATTAGAATTGAAGTTCCGTCGTTGTGTCGGTCAAGCTGCTTCTTGAACGAGTGTCTGAATTTTTGCTGCGTCAATACAGTCTTGGATCATCAGACTAAGAAGCTCACTCACGGTGTGCCCTCTGGCAGCGCAACAAACTGCCGCACGGTCCGAGGTGTGATTCCTGGGATTGCTATGCCATCAATCCGAAGATGCTCTTCAGGAATTCCAGGAGATGCAATGAAGTAGTCCTGGGCTTGGGCCTCTCCTTGTGGAAAACCGGGACTCGAAAGCGTTGGCTGCACATAACGGTAAGGAACAGCGGCGTTGATGCCATCCACCTCAATCACCAACTTGAAGGCGTAATTTGACATGATTGGTATATTGGCGCTTATAGCGAATGTATCTCCCCCTGCCAGAGCAACATGGATTAGTTACATATCTGTCTCTCAAGTGACTCGTCAACTGACGCCAAACCAATCACAGTAAGGTACTCACATTCCATTGGCAGCAGAAATGCATCACTGCCGCCACTGACCACGCCATCAGAATCTTGAGTGGGCACTTGAGCGAGGTAGCATGGGCCGGAGTGAGGCACTTGTTGCTCAAACACCGGTTGCAGTGCAGGATCCTCGTGGTCTCCGACAGGTTGAGATTGATGGAAGGTGAGCGCAAACATTCCTTCGACTCCAAATGAGGATGCAAGCTGCGGGTTTGTTGTAGTCATCTTCGCTGCTTATAAGTCGCGAACGCGCTCAGGGGCTCTAATTGTGTCGTGAAGAGGGCGAATAGCAAAAATGAGAAATTGCCCGGTGTTGGTAAAGTGAATTTGAGACAACAGGTAGGATACCTACTCTGTCAGGAGAGAGGGATCACTCAAGAATTAAAAGGCAACAATTGAAAGGCAACAAATAGTGCGGCTCAGCCCACCTCTCCCGCCGTTCATCTAGGTATGCAGGCTCTCTCGAGGTACACTGCCAGGCTCTGCCGCTGCAGGCTCATTTGGTCTTCCAAGAGCGAATCACAAACTTGCCACGCTTGATGCCCGCTGGGTAATACCAGAAGATAGATGGGTAT
Organism: Cladorrhinum samala; assembly: GCA_033576145.1. Classification (NCBI taxonomy): domain Eukaryota; kingdom Fungi; phylum Ascomycota; class Sordariomycetes; order Sordariales; family Podosporaceae; genus Cladorrhinum; species Cladorrhinum samala. The sequence continues at coordinate 56,994 of MU864949.1, read as the reverse complement.
GAATGTAGTAACGGCACGCACTGCGCCTCGCTGTGGGGGCGCATTAATTAATAACTATTTAATTACATCCGGAATGACACTTGAACGACGCAGGCGACAAGAGGGTTAAGCATTCGACGACATGGCCTGCGCAATTCCAACCACCACCAGCTGAGAGCTTATCATCCATACGATCGAACCACTGGCACCCAGAGGCCGTCCCCCCTGACCAGTCCAGGTAATTCGGTGAGAATTAATTATGCAAATAATCAAGTCACCCAACCACGCCATGAACTGTACCCTGGGACAACAACTCAAAGAAGCCTGCCCGCCCTGCGACGACAGCCCGCTCTCCTACGCGGGAAACATCACGGGGATCCTGACCTTCGCGCTCGGGCTCGCCGCCTCGTTCCTGGCCTTCTTCTCAATCATCCGGGACGCCGACGTCGAGATCGGCAGCCTCCACCAGATCGTGGCTGAGACAAAAGCGCACATATCAGCAATGCGGAAGCACTTTGAGACTCTGGGCCTCCGGCGCGACGACGACCTCGAGCTCATGCAGGTCCCCATACGCAACTCCCTCGCGGGTTTCGAAGAGGCCGCGCTGGAAATGGAGCGGCACCTCGGCGAGTTCGCCGCGGTGCCGACGTCGGGCTCGGGCTCGGGCTCGCGAAGTTCAAGTTCGAGTTCGAGCCACTGGGCTCGCCGTGTCAGGTGGTGGTACAGAGGGAAAGAGACGGCCGCCAAGATGGCCACGCTCGAGAGCTATAACCACCGCATCACGGCGGTTCAGCTGACTTTTCTTTTGCGGTAAGTAATTATCCCATATCATGAAGGACCAAGTGACCCTTCGGGATTGAATCATTAAGTTGTTTGCGGTCGTCTGATGCTGACCGCAGGCTGGTCTGCTGCCATAAAACAGAAAATCAGATAGCGCAAACAATCAAGTTCTCAAAACCGTGTTGAGAACCACGGCTGGAAAATCATGACAAAACTTTTGTTTACCTAATTACGTATAATACAACCAGAGATGCCGTCTTTCCGGGTTGGAATTCAAGGTAGGTAAGGAGGTAGGCAAGGTACCTACCTACCGCAGCGGGCAATTCTGGGCGGCAAGCTCCGAGCTTTGGGGGTTGTCACCGAGACTGGCTAAAGCTTCCTGGGTTTCTCAGTCGGACTTGGAGCCAATTTCAAGCTGGGAGCCAAACCCAACCTCAACGCCAATGATATACGGCCTAGTAAGGCCCAACAAGCCCAAAAAATAATAAAATTGTATTATTATACGTTAAATCTTAGCCGAAGCTTATATTGGGAATAGGCGCAGGAGTAGAGGAGAAAAAAATTGTAGAAATAAGGTTATGGATATATATAGTGTTACTGGAGTCAAATTTGGCTCCCAGCTTGAGGTTGGCTCCCAGTCTAAAGAAACCCGGGAAGCTTTAAAATAGGCTCGGTGATAGCCACCAGGTTCGGAGCTCTGCAGCTAGGCTTTCCCACTACGTACCTATTCATCATCCTGAACAAGCATTAGGAAGAAACACAATCAAAAACATCGACAATTCGACAATTTAAACACAGAAGACGCGGAAATCTAATTGAATTGAAAAACCGGCTTTAAACTTGACTGATATACCTAGGTATCTAGCTTATCCCCTCAAGAGCCCTCCTCGCCCTCCGTCTACTCCTCATCATTCTTTTCTCGTCTCTCTTAGCCTTCCACCCAACCAGCTCGGCAAACCTGCCTCCCCTCCTGCACAGCTCCTCGTAGCTTCCTTCCTCCGCGACAACCCCGCCGTCGATCATCACGACCCGGTCCGCGACCCTCATCATCTCTTTTGAATGCGTAATGACCACCACGGCCATCTCGCCCCTGTCCCGCGCAACCAGCTCCTGCACGACCATCCTCACCTCCTTGGCCGCTTTTGCGTCGAGCGCCGAGGTAGGCTCGTCCAGCACCAAAAGCTTGGGCTTGCGAGCCAAGGCGCGAGCTATGCAGAGCCGCTGAGCTTGTCCGCCAGAGACGGCTTGCCCTCCTTCCCCGACGAGCGTGTCGTACCCGTTCGGTAACGAGGTTATGAACTCGTGGATCCCTGCTGACTGGGCAGCCGCGGTTATGTTGTGCGCAGCACGGAGGGGTGAGGTATCAGGCAGGCCGTATGCAATGTTTTCTGTGATGCTTATGGGAAATAGAAACGGTTTTTGAGGAACGTAAGAGATGTTGTTTGTCAAACAGCGAGGAGAAATAGAGGACGGGGGCAGGGATTGGAAAGTGAGAGGATGGATGGATGCCGGCAGACTGGTCGTGGCGGTTGAAGAGAAAGGGGTAACCAAGACCGGCGAGGTAGTGAGTTTGGATGAGATTGGGGTGTCGATTTCGGTAATTGGGGTAGGGAGGGAGATGGAAGCCTTAAGGCGTTCTCTGTCAATTGCTCTTTGGTGTTCCGCTATGTTTAGACTTAGAATGGGGAACCGGGATTTTGGAACGGCCGATTGCGGTAATGGAGGTGGAACATTCTGCAGGCTTGGTGGTCCTGGTGGTTGTAAGGGATAGTATAACCGGAGAAGCAGTGCAGCAATGGTGGATTTCCCGCAGCCTGAGGAGCCGGCAACGGCCGTGCAGGTCCCCGAGGTGATTTCAAGGTTGACACCACGGAGGATTTCTACATTCCTTGCTCCAGGGTAGGCAAAACGGAGATTGTTCATGTAAACCGGAAGAGGGGATGAGATGATTTGCTTCTTTTCGTTGTTACCAGAGTCATCTTCGTCATCTCCGTTCGCCTTGTAAGGGAGATTGGCGTAATAGAGCATTTGGGTGGCTGTAGCTTTGGAGGCAGCAATCTGTGGGACGGCAGCAAGTGCCATGACCGAGGTGCCCAAGGAGAAGAGAATGAGGTTGATGATCTTGATGACGTCCGTGACGCTAACTTCGTTCCTGCTAAGGAGCTGAGCACCGTAGTAGAAGACGAGGGCTGTGACGTAAAGAGCCATCGAGGAGTAGAACCCGTAAAACACGCCCACCGCCGCTGCTCGCTTGTATCCGAGCCGGTACGTCGAGTTTGCGGAGCGCTTGTGCTTGTCGGAGAAATATTGCTCCAGAGTCAAGGCACGGACAACCTTGATGTTGGCGAATGTTTCCGCAAAGATGGTGCTCGTCGCCGTCGCGGCCGAATTGGCAATGGTTTCCCATTTATCACTCAAGTAGGCGTTGACCCTCGCTGCGCCGAGAGCAGCAGGAAGGCCGGCCAAGGCGACAAGACACAGATCCCACTTGATGATGAGAGCCCAGATAAGTGCAGTACCAATCATTACCGTGACTGTCAGAACGATCGGAACGAACATGCCAACCAATTTTCTCATCTCCTCCGCATTTCGATCGAGGCACTGGGTGATGCGCTGCGGCGAGTGGTTATCTTTGTCAAACCACTCCTTGGGCTGGTTGAGAATGCGCTTGATTGCCTCGGCTCGGAGAGAATTAACCCATTTCTGGGCTACCTTTTCCATAAAAAGATAACCAAAGAAAGTTGAGATGCCATCGACTGCCGCAACAATGGCCAGATAGCCTGCCCACCGGGAGCCAGCATCTCCAGGACCTCCGGGATTCCAAAAAGCCCCCACGAGGTTTGCGAATATGAAGGAAAATATGGGATTTGCGGCGCCAATGACAAGACAGAAGAGAATGGCCAATATCAGCTGGAACTTGCCATGTTTGTCCAATGTCGGCCAAACGGTCTTCAAGATGGCAGTGAGAGGAGGAAGTCGATGAACCTTAGGCGCCTTGCCTTTCTTCTTGTCCTTATTAGTTGCAGGCGTCTCCAGAAAGAAACGATCAATGGCATCCACCGAATGATCGGCGTCTGCTGCAACCGGCTCCCCTATCATGACTCTTCTTTCGCGTGCATTCGGTGACTTGCACGTATGCCCCTGAGCGCCACCCAATCTCGATGAAGTGAAATCATTGCTGCTTCCGCGTTGGCCATTGGCATGGAATCCATTGCGGGACTGTCGAGTACGTCGATGGGCACTTGAATCCCAGTGAGAATCGGGACTAGAAGGACGCGGAGGCCGAGCGACAGACAAAGGACGTGCAGTGGAAAGCGGACGCCCCATGGATACCGAACCACGAGAACTTCGACGGCTCAATGAATTCCACGCATCGTCAGCATCACGATGATCAGTGATGTACGACATGCGTGGTATGAAGCCTATTGAAACGCCCCTGTGGTTATTGATGATGGTACCTCGCAAAATCCTAGTAAGCGTGGCCTCTTGGATTGGCTCCTCATCAGAAAGGCTGGCGTCATCCTCGTAATCGTCGTCCTCCTCGCTGTCGTACTCGCTTGAGCTTCCCTCGGCGTCTGCATCATCAGCAGAAGCAAGCAATGAGGCAAACAGCCCAGATTGCTCGTTGACGACCTCTCTCCGCAAGCCTGACTGGACGACTGAGCCATCGGCCATGACGTAGACGTACTCGTCATCCTCGATGCAGCCGACCTCGTGGGTGATTATGATGGTTGTCTTTCCTTTCCTCCAGATCCGAATAGCATCCATAATCATGGACCTGGTAACGGGATCCAAGCCGCTGGTAATCTCGTCAAGGATGAGCACGGGAGGGTCGCGTAGCTTTGCTCTGGCAAGTGCGAGTCTCTGTTGCTGTCCACCGCTGAGGTGGTAACCTCCAGACCCGAGCTTCGTCTGGAGGCCGTCGGGCATACCTGTGATTGTGGACTGGAGGAGTGCCATCGTGCAGGCTTTTTTGACGTCTTCGGAGTCAACATTCTCTGGATCTAACGCTCCAAAGGCAACGTTCTGAAAGAAAGTGTCATTGAAGAGAATGCTGCTTTGCTGAATGAGAGTAATGTTGCGCCGCAGCCATCCCAAGTCGAGTGATGTCACTAGGTTGCCGTCGACTGTGATGCGGCCGGTGTAAGGCTCATAGAATCGTAGCAAGAGGTTTCCCAGAGTGCTTTTACCTGAACCACTCCTACCGACGACAAAAGTGACCTTTCCTTGGGGAAAATGGAAGTCGGAAGGGTGGAGAACGGTGTTGGAGGGGTTCGAGGGATACGCGAAACTGATGTTGGTCATCCGGATATCTCCAAGACAGCCCCCTGGCTTCATCCAGCCGGCGTTTCCATCACCTTCCTGTTCCCCTCGGCGATCCTCAGCCACATTCTTCAGCATTTGCGCGGCTGTCATGCCCTTGGCTAAGACGAGCCACTCCGGTCCGAGAGTCTCAATACTCTTGAAAGCACTGAGCGCGGCGTAGAAAGTGGTAAGCGCATTTCCTGGAGTGAGATGACCCTTATCGACCAGCACGACCGCAAAGTAGAAGCCCACAACGAACAGCATGATCATCCACATCTTGATGTAACTCATCTGCCCAACGTTGCACAGGACTTGGCGCGAGTAGTATTTTGCTGAGCGCCTTATGACCGATACGAACTCAAAAGCTTCATGATCGGCCGAATTGTAAACCTTGACAAGATCAATTGCCGTGGTCGCTGCCGTGGCGTGCTTGGCCGCTTCTGCAAGCTCGCGCTTCTGTCCTTCGATGCTTGGGTCGAGAAAGCGGCTGATACCCCAGAGAATGAGGGCCGAGGGCACTCCGGTCGAGATCAGAATGAGGGTGAGCTCCCATGAGTAGACGAAAGCGACAATGAAGCATGCTACGAAAACGAACAAGTCGCACACGAGGAACCCCAGAGTCTGGGACGTGGCAAGTTGAAGCTCTCTTGTTTGTCTGTTATGCGCGTTAGCTTGGGCCCCTTTCTCCTTTCCCAGCACCGGCTTCAGGGGGCTTACGTTTGTATTTGCACCAATAGTCCCCAAACGCCTTCACCTCTGAGATCATACCACCCAGCAGTCTTGCGGAGCAAAGCAGCGAACATTGTCTCCCTCGTGGTCCTTGCCCTTATCTCGCCATTTATGACCCAGAGAGCGATGTCGAGCGACGAGAACAACCACATCCCCAGACCAAGGAGAACAAAGTAAACGGACCATTGCGAGATCTCGGAAATAAACTCTTCTGCATTGAGGAGACCGGTACTCCATTTTGAAATGATCTCAAAGATTCTGCCGAGGAAAATGGCATATGCCGTACGACTCGCTGCAACGATGGCCGCAGTAAAAAAGGAAAGAAATATTAACGGCCTATGCTTTGGACGGGTGAAACTGAACAGAGTTGCAAAGGTAGATTTGTTGGATAGAGGAGGAGGTGGCGTCTCTGATTTCGGTGAGACGTTGTCGTCTTCAATGTTTATCGCGAAGTCGTTGATCCGTGTTGATTGTGCCGTCGCGAAAGAGCCCTGCTCCTGCTTGACCAAGTCCCCATTGGAGGTGGATGAGTGAGCGGCTGAGACTCCCATGTTTTTGGCTACGTGGTGTCTCTCGTGTCTGAAGACTGCGGAACGGTACGAGAAAGAGTGAGGAACCTATTGAAGAGTCCATGAGATTGAACGAATGTTTCTGAGTATAGAGGGTTAAAGGATTCGGACTTGCGGTCTGGACGAAACGCCCGAGAATTTCTCATTTTTTGGGTAGCTATTTTCCTATTTCTCACGTTGAGCATAATGATTAACGAGGACATTGAGACGGGGTTTGAGTCTCGAATTCCCGAGTCCTCATTCATTGTGATTGTGCCATGCAACGGTTGTGGTGTTGGCTTTGTGTTAGCTTAGTATTGTTGTAGTGGGATTCTGGGGTTTGGTTGGAAGGACAATGCTAAGGGCCACAAAGCAGCAGGCAGGACCATGTGCAAAAGCGGGAGAGGGAGAAAAGGCCAACTCTGGGCCGAAAATCTGGTATCACAGTGAAAATCAATCCAATGCAATATTCTTTAGGCGCTGGCCTTTTGCTTTTGAGCCTCCTCGTAAATCCAGTCATTCAGACCGGCCCTGTTCCGCGCAATCTCGACGGCGTAGAACTGCATTCTGGGAACAAAGATGGTCTCCTTCTGGCCATACTCGAACTTGGCATTGGTCCGCAGCATGGTACCAAAGTTGTAGTCATCCACTCTCTTCTCGTAGGCCATCATGAAGTTGCGCCACCTCTCCTTGCCGGCCTTGCTCTTCATCTCATCCTCGTCGATGGTGGCGGCGGGGTCGAATTCGGGGAAATCTTTCTTGAGATGCTCAAGGATCTCGTCGTCGATCTTGGTAAGACGAAGGGCCGAGCCCTTGACCTTCTCGAGGATGGCCCAGTAGGTCTCCATGTGCTGCACGCACTTGACAGCGAACTGCTTCTCGATCTATTGGATGCCGCCAACACCTGTCAGCTATGTGGGATCTCAAGCAAGCCGCGCAACGGCAGGAAGGGGAACAAAGGGGTAGGAAGCTCGTACATCCTCAAAGTTATCCGCATTTTCGGCATCAAAGCCCTTGGGAACGGGACCTCCGAGCGACATTTTTTAGATGTTTTCAATATGCTTATGGGTTATTTTGCAGAAGCTTCTGTAATAGTTCCCCGAGGCCGAACAGCAGACGACGTGAAGGGTTTATACCGAACGGGAGGGGCAAAATTCAAATTGAGAAAGTTGCGACGCGCCCAGAAGCTTCGCGCAGCTGCCTTGCCCTTGGTGGGGTGATGACCGATTTTGGCGGGGTCACTTGGGTTGACAGGGATTGTTAAATTTTTGACAGCAGTTAAGGTCCAGGACCCACTTGTTTTTGTGCCAAGATTGAATTCCCTTGCCAGCCGGAAGCCGAACTCACTTTTCCCTCCTTCCCTGAGGTGGGCTCTTTCCAGATTCACCATCTACAAGCCTAAGTTTTAATTAGCTTTATCAAAAACAATCATTTGTGTCAGGTAGCGCCATTGGATTTCCAGAAGAGTGCCGACGTTCAATGCATGGGTTTGTGGGCTTTTTTGGGGGCTGAGGACAATCAGTTTGATGGGTCATGAATGGCTTTGTTTACTTGCATTCAGGGGCTGACAAAATGATCCCGTCAATGCTGATTCGGGCTTCCCCAGGGCTAGCATCAGCCACGACCCAAACAGTTCTTCGCACCGTTAAACTCATGATGAAATGGTCATTCGAGTCGGACTATCTTAACACATCCCCACCAGCCAGGTCCGGCAACCTTGTAATCGTTGTCCTCGGTCTTGCTTGGATTCCGTGACAGGAGGAGCTGAAGCTGGGAACAGCCGGGTACGCAACGCAACGCAACGCTTTGAGACGATACTCGACAATTCCATATTGCCAGAGCCACCATGGAATCACATACTTTGTTACAGCTCACTGCTCTGGATCAAACGATCTTCAAGTCACACATTCCGCAAAGAGGCGAGCAAGATCGCTTCCCCAAGATTCGCGGATTTTTAGAGGCTACAAAGCCGTGTCACAATGCAGGCATCTCTCTGCAGAGACCGGAACTCAGCTCAACAGAAAGAGAATCTCAACTGGAACATAGAAACTTAACAAGGCAAGCCCAACTCGCCGCTTCCTTTTTTTTTTTTTTTGCCATCACCGCTACACGGGCTATTTCGTCCCATCTCGGCCAGCGGCTACCCTATCCACCTTCCCTCTTTGGGTGCCTTGAATTTTTGATCAATCAAGTAAAAATATGCACGTTGTGCCTGGATTCACTGAAATAAATTTCTCTCGTTTCACTATGCGATACCCATGATGACTTCAGACAGCACGAGGTTAACCAAGAAATGCAGGTTGCTGTCACAGGCCTCTTCATCCCACCAATCGATCTTGCCACCTACGCCACCAGAGACTCCGGAAACACCCATCACAGCACTTCGAAGAGCAGAGACTAACTCGGCCACGCCCAAAAGACTTGCTTCCCACCTTAGACTAACACCAAGCCCTCCGAGGAGAGATGGCGATGCAAGCTCGCCAGCGAGTCCAACACGACGAGCAAAGTCCGCAGCACCCAGCTCAACATCACGGAAACCAGACGCAATCAAGCCAACCGATGGTACCCTCGCTCCGAGATTGCCTGTCGCAATATTGTCCTCCGCCTCGGAATTGGCTCAGCCATCATTGTCTCTAAGAACCCCGATATCAGTGGCGACATCTAGAAGCCCCAAAGCGCCTCCAGGTCGAGGACCGCCAGTCATATCACCTCCAACTGCCACATGCTCCTCGTTCACCAAGACCGGAAAATCACCCCTAAGCCATGAAATACTGCCCGAGTCTCCCACGCCGCCGTCCATTCCTTTCCGAATCCCAAGTTTCCGATCCAGAAAAAAGTCGGCCTCAAGCCAGGTCACAGACCCCTCCAAATCTCCCGCAGCGTGTTCTACCTCTTCTTTTACCCCTTCGCTCGACAAAAATTTCTTCCTCTTCAGCTCATCTTGCTCCTCCCCCTCCTCCCCGTCTAGTTCTCGCAATCCTAGCACCAACCCCCCTTACGAATTCGCCTATCTCTCCCAGCCTTCTCCCATCGAGCCACCTCCCTGGGACCGCAGCGTCGAAGTAACTTGGAAGCGGCGCATCGCCACCAGACCCGATAAGATCCTGTACGATGACGAGCTCTGCTTCCAGGAAAACGTCACACGCCTGAAGGAAGAACGCGTAGCGCGGGATCCGATCCGCGCTTCGAATCGCAAACCAAACCACCCGGACCAAGATGACGGCGGTGCGCATCTCTACATCCGAAGCATCAATACCAGCACCGGCGTCGGCGACAGCAACATCCAACATCGACAACATGATCATTCCAAGAAGCGGTGTTTGTATTTTTCGCTGCCGGACAGCGTGAGGTTCAAGATTACCAAATATGTCTTGTCAGAGCACTTTTCGATCGACCCAGACCAGCAGAAAGCTATCAGGCTGAACAGCGTGGCCTACTTGGAACCCATCTGGCCAGTTCACGGCAGTAAATGCGGACAAAAATTTTGGACGACAGAGTATTTCGATAGTCTGCAGTCCGTGCTCGCGCCGCTGTGCAAATACATGAGTACTTGCTATGATATGCGGGTGGACTTCTTGTCGGCGCTGTTTCTGACCAGGAGGTTCCACGTGGTTTTTAGTCCGTTTGTTACCGAGAAGACGCAGCCGGCCGCTACCTTGTTCTTGGACCAGTATGGGCCGTTGATGAAGTGGATCACGCTGGAGGTGGACTATTCCAAACTCGCGGGGCATTGGCATCGGAGTGCACTGTTCATGAACCAGGGACGCTGTTTGGCGCGCGTTGCTGAGCTTGTAGACAGGTTCGCGGAGCGGCAGGCGACGAGATATGAGGGCGTGAATATTCAGAGTTTTGCGCTGCTGGTCAGGAGGTATTACGGCTATAGGGTTGGGATCACAAGGAAAAGGGATGCGGCAACGGAGAAAGGAAACCACATGCAGCGAGAGAGCGGGCTGATGTCTCCTGCTGAGATCAGGCCCGGGCTAGGTGCCGATGGAAAGGGAAAGCAGGTTGGTGGCGGCCCAAAGAGGCTAATCGAGGATGAGAATTTGAAGGACACGAAAGGGAAAGGGAAAGCAAAGGCTATTGATACGCTGATTGTGGAAACTACTCTAAAACAAGAAGTGGAAGGTCTAGTGGCCTCGTAGAACACCCCCCCCCCCTTTTTTTTTTCCTTATCTTGGCACTGACGGCTCTTGTTTTTAGAGCTTATCCCGTACACGGATGACAAGCACCTTGACATTCTCTACCCGCTCAAAAAACTCGGCATGCACGTTGACAGTTTCGTCATAGTAGGTGCCACCAAGAACTTTGCCAACGACCTGATGTACGCCTTCTGGGGCAAAGACGAGACACCGCGCGGTCCTGGCTGGAAGAATGCCATCAACCTTCACAGGAACTACCGTGTCGCTGCTGCGTACCCGTATACCCCCGGACAGTCATCAATGATTAATCGAGGACCGAAGCATGGTGGCGTGCAGATTGTGTGGCACGTACGGGATCCAAGACAGTGGGTAGGTATGAACGGGTGCACGCTGAGAAGAGATGTAAACGTGGTGGAGGTAAGCAGGAGAGAGCACAGTAGCACTCACGGGGGTGTGGCTCTGCCTCCGAGCTATGGAGTGGTGTTTAGACCTGGCCTGACTGGGTCGTCTGCCGGTGGGAGTGCGGGGGCAGTGGTGAGGGTCAGCAAGTTCGTGCCGAGACTCAGTCATCCACTGGTTATCAAGCCGCCTGAACAGCCAAGGAGATTCAGCTCAGTGATACTGGGGAGGAGATCATTTATGCGCAATCCTTTTGGGTACCCTCTCTTCTCGCAAGGTTCTGGAAGAGCGTCGAGCTCTAGCAGCTCAGGGGCTGGGCCGAATCCCTTGAGTCGGAGCTCGCCTGCGCATGATGATTCGACCGAGGGACGATTCTCGGTGGAGACAAGGAGAGGTGGTGATTATCGGAATGGGGGAGGAGGATACGATGGGAAGGATTCGGCTGAGACGGAGCTTGCGGTGTCTATTCTCGAAGAAGAGGATGAGGCGTACAGGGGCGGAGGAGACAAGAAGAAGCGTAGTGGCAGCAGTGGCAGTAGCAGCTTCTGGCGGCCGAGCAAGATTCCGGTTTATATCAGGAAGCGTGCGAGGAGTCTGACGAGGAGTAAGTCCAAGGTGGTCGACGATGATGGTGCGATCGATGGGGACAAGGCTGGGTTTGGGAAGCTGGTGAAGAAGGCGAGTAAGGATGTGTTGGGGAGGGGGTTCTTTGGGAAGAAGGCGGAGTGTGCTGGGTGAGTAGATACCCTGCGTATTCTGGATCGATGGATGCATGGCTCGAAATATTTTCTGTTGTTGCATAGCGCTTTGCTTTTGCCGTTTTGCCTGTTGAGCGTAAACATGTATGTCTATACTGCACATTTGTAGCTTATACTAGGAGATGGGCTAATATAGTTAGCTAGCTAAACAGATACATTGGGGCTGGGATACTATCCATCCTGGTGGGTGTTTCTAGCTCCCAGCGCTATAAAATATATGTCAAGCATCTCAACTAAAAAAATGGCCCGGGGTTCCTGTTAAGCAAGAGCTTTTCACGTAATGGTTTAACACAGGCCTCGCTCAAATAGTTATTTGATATCGATGTGGTTAATACTCTTCCAGTCGGTTTCCCAGAAAGATTCTAATTTGAAGGAAGAAACGAGATTTGAGTTTCTAAGTTTTGATTCAAAATTCAGGTAGGTACCTATATTTGCGGGCTATTTTTATTTCATATAAAGCAGAGGTATTTGAATCTTTCTTGTGTTGACTGCACTACCTAAGGTACCTAGGTAGTAGCTATGTCATAACCCATCACCATCTCTCGGGGTCTACTAAACTGATTGTTTGTCGCCCGGCCACTGACTGCATAATCGTCCGTCCGTCAAAAAAAAAAAAAAAAAAAAAAAACTTGTTCTCTGATCAGGCTCCAGTCCACACCGGGCCTCCTGGAATGGTATAGTTCTAATATAAACAAACAATCAGTCAGTCTTTTGGATCACCAAAAAAAAAAAAAAAAGAGAGAGAGAGAGTTGGTGTAAACACGCCCTCGGGCCCCCTGCCCCCCCTCCCCTCCTTCTTATCCCACTTTTGAATTCTGACTTACCGTAGTCTTCATAGCCTCCTCAGTATAGACATTAATCTTGATGGACGGATCTGTGTTTTCACCCCAAATTTGTCAGCTTGAACTTGTCCTGTTTCTTTCCGCCATCTTCCCCACCCCCCTCTCTGCTAACAACCCCCCCGGCCTTGATTCAACTCACCATTCTTATCATACGCCCCAGGAAACTTCTGAAGCCACTTCTCCTCGGGGAAAACATCGCCCCCCGTCGTAATATTTAGGTGTCCGCATTCAGGATAGAACTGAGGTTTATCCTCAATATGAATAGACAGGATCTCGTGCCTAATCATGTAGAGGCCCGCCTTCAGACTCTTTGGGATGGTCACGGGCCACAACCCGGGGCTGCCGTCCCAGCGCTGAAACTGCTTTTGGTACCACGTCCCCTCGGCGAGGTTCCCCTCGAGCAGTCCGGCTTCCCAAATCTTGAACCACCCGACCTCGTTCACGTCGGCCGTTGCGCAGTCGTCTCCGCAGTGGGCCAGCCAGACCGTCATGGGCCCTACGGGGTGGAGCCAGTAACTTTAAAAAAACAAAACCAATCAATACCGTTTTCCAAAGGTAAGATATGTGAGTAAGAATCGGGTAAAAAAAAATTAATAAAAAAAAAACCTTTTTGGTTTTTAGATGCCAACGAGCGTGATAGAGAAGGACATGAAGGTTGAAGGATGTTATGTGTGAATGGAAGTAAAATGGATGGTTTTTCACCTACTAGTATACGGCCGTGATGTCCTCGCCCGCCTCTATCGGGATGTACGACGGCGGCGCCACGCCCGGATTGTTGCAAGCAATGAACTTGTCGTCAGCGTCGAAGATGGGATCAATCGATGCCCACTGCCTCTGAACCATCCAGGGCTGGCCGAGCTGCTCCTCTGCCGGGGCGCTGGGGTCGTATCTGTTGAGAAAGGAAAAAAGGGGGGTTCGCGTGTTGTCAGCAACGACTGAGATGCCGAATCTTCCGTTCGGTATCTGATTACCTAGTAGGTACTTACCCTCTATACCAAGTATCTCCCACCGTGTAGTTTGCCAGACCTCCGTGAGCCACGACCGGCCCCGACAGGACCGCCAAGCATGCCGCCAAGAGAGCCGGCAACATCATTATGGCCGCGGCGGTCTTTATGAGAAAAAGGGGGAAAACCTAAAATGAAAAAAGTCTGGGCAAAACACCACTAGTACTACTTTTCTTCAGGTGTGGAAAATGTTGGATATATCAGCTGCTAGAGTGCAGATTGCACGCCAATAACCATGGCCAGGCAATATGGCTGTGTCGGGTTCGGAAAACAAGGGCATCTAATGGGGTGTGTGTGACGGAGGAGGGCAATTTGCGATTGGAAGTGGAATGGGCTTTGCCCACTTTCCGTTGCAAGCAGTCGATACGATTGCGCTTCTGCAAATTGGCATAGCAGGCCGCCGAGAGTTTAGTCACAATCCATGTTAAATTCACTGCTGTGGGAATCTCACATATCCCCCACACTCAATCTGGACATGAATATTTTGGTGACGAACCCTGATGCAGTGTATATGAACGGTTATATGAAGAAGCAAGTCGCCGCCCGGAACACGGATCAGGGTCTCAGCATGTGCAGTACCCGATGAAAAAAAAAAAAAGTAGGCACCCTTTCTGTCCGAATATTTTGTTGCCACTTGCCACAAATATTCGACAGAATAAAAACTCAAAAGATTCCCAATCTGCTTCTTTACCTCGTCGAGGAATTTTGGAGAGGAAGCATATGACGATCGACAGACTGAGCGTTGGAGATGCGGGCCAAGGCAGGGATGTCGTAACAGGTGAAGAGAGTCAACAATGTGACATTGAAGGACCTTGCCGTCCACTCCTATGCAACATGCCGGTAGTCTTTTAGTCCCCCTGGATCATTTGGCTGGGGTAAAGATGGGGGTAAAATCTCCGCCGCGGGGCGGCATCGACTTTTGCCGGAACTCCAACGGAGGCTGTCAAAAGGCCTTGGCGATGCAAACGGCTAACAACCATTTCTCCAATTGGGTAAATACTGAGATCTGGGGTTTGTGAAAACAAAAAACTCGTGAGGGACTACTTGTTGTTCTGAATCGAGGGGGGGGGGGGGGATCTTGTCCTCTTCGCTCGAAGGCCGCCACAAACACTCACAAACATAAAACGACGAGAAAAGGAATTAACTCACCGCTTACCCGGGTTTACGTCTTAGTATATGCTTCCCCGCAGAGAATCTCCAAGACAAAGATGCAAAACAGAAGGAAAAAAGCAATCTTGTACCCTGCAACATCTTGACGTTCCTGATCGGGGCAGGGCTACCCGTTTCTGCATTCGGAAGTTTCCCGCCCACCCGGCACCAATCGGCGTCGAGAGTAGGGCCCGAAGAGAAGGAGGAACCTTGTTTGATCAGCGATGCGCCGGAAAATATCCATATTACCCCAATCTTTCCCCAATCTCGCCCTAGAATCACACGGGCTTGGGCTTCTGTGGGCAGTTTTGATCATCCAAAGTGCCAAGCCAAGGTACCACACACTCGAAGCCTTCTGCCGCCACATGGCCGACCACGAGGAGATGTTTCCGTCCCGCCCTGTCAGCCAGCCAACCCTGGGGTACAGATCCCAATCCTGGTTGCGGGACGGAGGCAAGAAGGCGACAGATTGCGGGGAAAAGTTCCACTCAACCGCCATCGCCCACAAGAGACTGCAAAGCCTCACTCGCCACCTCTGCCTTCCGAGACGCGGATTGGCGGAATATTCCCTAGATAGTTGGGGCTGCTGGTTGACGACAGCTCAATATGATCTCGTCCGATATATTAATTGCACCCGGCAATGAGGCAGGCAACCGAGCGATATTGCATATCGCCAGGAACAGGGCCGTGGTTTTGCCTTGGCTAGCTTCAACTCCACGGGAACCAGGAAGGTGTTTGTCGGAATTGTCCATATAAGAAGGGTCGGGCAGAAGATCTTTAACGGTTCCCAAGTGCAATCACCAACCCCCCCCATCGTGTTCAAGCCTCCGACCTCCTTGCCTCCAAAGCCGTCATCATGGTCCACTTGTCTTCAGCCCTTCTGCTCACCGCGGCGGCGTTTGCCGTGGCAGCGCCCGCCAACGAGATCTTTGAGCGCCAGTCTTGCCAGACCCAGGCCAACTACCCAACCAAGAACGACGCCAAGCTCCCGGACCCGTTCGTCTTCGCCAACGGCAACAAGATCACCACCAAGGCCGACTTTGAGTGCCGCAAGGCCGAGATCAGCAAGATTCTCCAGCAGTATGAGCTCGGCACCTACCCCCCTCCCCCCGACAGCCTTACTGCTTCCATGAGCGGAAACAGCATCACTGTCAAGGTGACGGTCGGCAGCAAGTCCATCTCGTTCAGCGCTTCCATCAAGAAGCCATCCGGCGCTGGACCCCACCCCGCCATCATTGGTATCGGTGGTTCTTCCATCCCCATCCCCGGCACCGTTGCCACCATCACCTTTGGCAACGACGCCTTCGGTGCCCAGTCGGGCGGCGGCTCCCGAGGCCGTGGTTTGTTCTACGACCTCTTCGGCAGCGGACACTCGGCCGGTTCGCTCACCGCGTGGGCTTGGGGTGTTGACCGTCTCATTGACGGTCTCGAGAAGGTTGGTGCCTCTGCCTCCGGCATCGACACCAAGCGTCTCGGCGTTACTGGCTGCTCGCGTAACGGCAAGGGCGCCATGATTACCGGTTTCTTCGTCGACCGCATTGCCCTCGTCATTCCCCAGGAGTCCGGCTCCGGCGGTGCTGCCTGCTGGCGTATCTCGGATGCCGAGAAGTCGGCCGGCAAGAACATCCAGACGGCCGGGCAGATTGTCGGCGAGAACCCATGGTTCTCCAAGAACTTTGATGCACACGTCCGGTCCATTCCCAGCGTCCCAGCGGACCACCACTTGCTCGCCGGCGCCATCGCCCCCCGCGGTCTTGCCATCTTCGAGAACGACATCGACTGGCTCGGCCCCGTCTCCACCACTGGCTGCATGAAGGCTGGTCGCGAAATCTACAGGGCTCTCGGTGTCCCCAACAACATGGGCTTCTCCCTCGTCGGCGGCCACAACCACTGCCAGTTCCCCAGCAACCAGCAATCCGAACTTACCCAATACATCAACTACTTCCTCCTCAACGGCAGCACGCCCCCCGGCGCAGTCGAGCGCTCCAGCGCCAACGTTGCCCTCAACACCTGGGCTCCCTGGGCCGGCGCCAACCTCTCGTAAGCACAGGGCTCTCTCAAGGAAAAAGGAACTGGGCACATTGGGAAGGGGACTCGGAGCGGTGGTTGACGGAAGCGGAGGCCGGAGCGAATCGACGATTGAGTATGCCGGTTATTACCTGCTTTGTAAATATTGGGATAAAACAAATGACAGCTTTCAATTTTTCGACGAATGGCTTTTTTTTTTGGGGGGGGGGGGGAGGGGGTGGACGCGTCGAGTGCTGAATGTGTCGGTGAACAATGACATGACGACTCCATTGCTCTTGCGCCGTGATGTTGAAAGTGCGGAGTCAAGTGTGGGGCAACCGTGACATAACAGCTAGGAACACCCTCGTCCAATTGGGTATGTATGTACACAGTATTGCCGTGACCCGGTTTTGCCGGTGAGGATGGAATGGAGCAGAAAAGGCTTGTTTGGCCGAGTCGCATGCAAACCTTGTTGGGAGTGCAAAGGCATCTTTGCTACAGAATAATGGAACATTCTCCGCAAGAAAATACCGCTTATTATGTAGAGCAGGGACCACAAGAACCGCTGCACCTGCCCCCGGGGGAATAATCGGGTTTAACTAGTGCATGCAGGAAACAAATGCGGGGCAGCGGCCCCACGCCAGCAACGAATGGCGGGCATTTTCCAACGCCATCGCTCAACCGGCTTCCACAAAACACAAATCCGGATTATTCCCATTGTGAGACTTTTCAGTCTTGCACTGATTGATCTATTCTAGTATAGACCATGCGCCCCCCTGAAAAAATAAAAAAATAAAAATTGGGGACTGCCGACAACATCGGACTGTTGGGCTGGGACAAGATACAAATATAACAACAACCTACCTGCACATGCATCGCGCATCGATCTCCCCCCCCCCTCTTTCCAACACCCATACAATGTTCTCACCGACGTTACCTTTTTACTGCCCAATGGTTCAGGTTAGTCTCTGCTCCGTATGGTTATAGTTACTATCATTGGTGAAGAGTCGCGTTGTCGACAGCAAAGTCTTGGCTTACATGCCCGTTTGATCCCTTATCATGTCGGCACTTCCCTCTACGACCCCTTGGGGTTGTGGACTCGGTCGGACTCGGTTACGCTCTGGGGACAGCATGCTGCAGGCCGCCGCTACGCTAACACACAGCAAGGATAGCGCGTGGTGACGAAAATGGGGAACACTTCTAACCTAATCCACTTTATCGACTCTGGCTTCGTTCTGCAGCTCCATACCAAGGCCAAGCCCGATAGTTTCCCGGATTTAAACTGTTTGGTGGCGTTTCCGGTCCATCTTATCTTTCCTTGAACATATATTTATCCCTCCTCGTTGTAAAAGCCTGTGGGATATCAAGATGCAGGCTTGATATCTGATATCCCCCTTTCCCTTCCGTTCATATTTGATGTCTTCTTGACCTCCCCCGTTGCCACAGCTTTTCTGGGAGCAGAAAAAGCTAGCTACCTCCCTACCTACCTACCTATCCCGGCATGGCCGTCCCAGGTATTAGTAGCCGTCAAGGAGGGCATCGTCCAGAAGGAGGAGAAAAGGAAACACCCAGCCTCGCAACCGTGACGCAGGAGATGCCATCCTCTGCTCTTCCCGACGCGCGCATGGACGAGGCCCAGCCGTCCTCGCCCTCATCAGAAAACCCAAATCATTCTTCCCTGACCGAGAAAACGCCCATAACATCTCTCTACCTCACCTTCTCAACGCCCCTACCCAGCCTTCCTTACCGCCCGCCGATACCCCCTCCCGATCTAGCACGCTACAGCAACCCCCTGGCCTGGCCATCCCACGTCAAGACGCTCATCCTCCTGCTCTCATGCACTGCCACCTTCCTGACGGGCTACTCGGCGGGCTCTTACTCCCCACCTCAGCAGCTCATCAGGCACTCCCTCTCCCCGGTCCCCGGTACCGAGGCCGTCCTGGCCGGCATCACCACCTTCTGTTTCGGCTTCGCCCTCGCGCCCATGATGCTCGCCCCGCTGTCGGAGATGAATGGGCGGTATCCGGTCTTTGTGGTCTCGGGAGTCATTTACGTGGCCATGCAGGCAGTCTGCGGCGTCGTCAAGACGGTCGCGCAAATGCTGGTAGCCCGGTTCTTCGTGGGCGTCGGGGCCAGCGTCTTCAGCACCATGGTCGGCGGGGTCATCGCCGACATGTACGACAAGGAAGCGAGGAACACCCCCATGGCGATCTTCAGCGGCTTCGTGCTGGCCGGCACGGGGTTGGGTCCGCTGGTCGGCTCCGTCATGGCGCAGCGGCTGGGAGGCAGAGACGACGACGCCTGGAAGTGGGTGTGGTGGCACCAGGTGCTGGCCGGCGGGGTGCTGATGATCGCCTTGGTCCTGCTCTTCCGAGAGAGCAGGGGGAGCGTGCTGCTGAGCCGGAAAGCCAAGACGCTGAACAAGTGGTACGAGAGCCTGGAGCGCCAAGGGTTCTATGGAGTTTTGGTCGAGGAGGAAGCCGAGACGGGGGAAAGCGGTAACGAGTCCGAGTCGACCCGGGTCGAGGTCGGCGGCGCCGATGATGACGAAGAGAAGAAGTCAGTCAGCCGAGGCGGGTACGCCGCCGCACCGGCGGCGAGCAACAACTTGACGCTTAAGCGAATCCGTTGGGTCGTCGAGGAGGACGAGCAACGCGACTCCCTCCACAAAATGATCACCGTCTCCATCTCTCGTCCGTTCCACCTCCTATTCACCGAGCCCGTCGTCTTCTTTTTCTCCCTCTGGGTTGCCTTCGCTTGGGGCGTCCTCTACCTCACTTTCGGCTCCATCCCGCTGGTCTTCCAGGACGTCTACGACTGGAACCTCGAACAAGCCGGCTACGTCTTTTCCGCCCTCATCGTCGGCGCCGTCCTCGCAACGCTCATCGCGCTGCTGCAGGAAAAGCTCCTGCGGCACCCCAAATGGACCGTCCCCTTGGACGCCATCGAGTGCGCCGACTCGGCAGCCTTGACAACAACCGCAGCTCCGCCCGCGGCCCGTCTGGATCCCATCTTCGCCATTCTTCGGAGACGCTTTCCGACCTCGTCGCCCGAGTCTCGTCTCTACTTCACGTGCATCAGCAGCACGCTCCTCCCGATCGGTCTCTACATCTTCGGGCTCACCGCGCGTCCCCACATACACTTCATCGTCCCTTCGCTCGGGCTGATGCTGGCCACCATGGGCATTCTCAGCATCTACCTCGCCGTGTTCAACTACTTTGCCGACGTCTACACAAAGTACGCCTCGTCCGCGCTGGCGGCCCAGTCTTTCTGCCGGAACGTGCTGGGCGGGGCGTTCCCGCTGGTTACGGGACCTCTCTTTCGCAACCTCGGCCAGGCGAGGGCCGGCGCGCTGTTGGGGAGCATTGCGCTCTTGTTGACCGTTGTCCCGTGGGTGTTGGTTTTCTTTGGGGAGAGGATCAGGGGGAGAAGCTCGTTTGCGATTGTAAGTGTGGCCCCGCTTGAATTAACTCAGAGGTTACCTAGGTTTATATCTAGTGCGATTTTTTTGCTGACCTGAGGTACCGTAGTCACTTGCGAAGGTTTAGAAGAAGAAACCGCCCTTCGTGCGAAGCGTTTAGTTTCCAGGAGTTTTAAGAAGAGGAAAGCACAGGATGGAAAATATTTGATACCCGGGATAATACATAATGCTTGAATAAGAGTATATATATATATATATATATATATTAAAAAAAATGAATAAAAAGAGGTCAATCCTTTGCAAATGGGGAACCTGGTCACCAGGCTATCAAACGTTCAGCTTGGCTGAAGAGTGTGGGTATGTCTATTCCTATAAAAATGGAAATACAACAAAATAGCAAAAGCTCCTCGGTCTAAAAGTCGTCTAAAGTTCCCTCCCCGTTTTTCACTCACCTCCTCTCTCAATCCACATCATCATTACCGCCATCCGGCTTCTCATCTAGCGATACTCCCTCCAGCTTCTTCTTGGCCTCCTCCAAGGCCTTGTCTTCATCAAACCCGCCATTATCCTTGGGCTTCGGGTCCGCCAAAGGCTCGCCCTTCTCCCCTTCAGCGCCAGAGGACGTGCGCAAAGCCTCAATGGCAGCAGGCTTGAGCGAGCCATCCTCGTTTATGTCCTCGGCAAGGTGCAGAGTGAACAGGACGACGAGGTATACGTGGCCGGTCGAGCGGTTTCGAAGGACGTATCTGAGTTGATGTGAGTGTTTGGGGTGGTTCCTAGGGAGTGGACAAGAAAGCGTGAGACTTTCAATGTGGATCGGTGATGTGGCAACCAAAAAAAAGTTAAAAAAAAAAAAAAAGTTTCAAAACATACCTTAATCCCTGACCATCCCAGTACTTCATAATCGGCAGGTTGAAGCCCGGCAACCTCAGCGCGTAGTCCTTGAAATCAATGTAGGGGTTATAAAAATCCGCCCCGTACGTCCTTCCGTACTCCCAAACCCATTTTTCCTTGTTTGCCTTGTCCAAAGCCCACTTCATCCTCCTTTTCGCATCCTCGGGGACTCCCAGCTCGCTCCGCCATTCCAACCCGGCCTGGTCCCCTCCTTCCTCCACCCAGATCCCCACCTCTCCGCCTTCCTCCCCGTCCTTCTTCTCCTCCTCCTCCTTTGGGGGACCAACGTGAACAGCATTAAAACTGCTCAACGCCGCTCCGTACAGGTACGGCTTGTCAGCGTACGCGTCCCCTTCCAGCCCGGGATCGATCCACCACTTGACGATGTTCATGGCCGTCCCGAAGCCGGGGGGCAGCCTATCCCTGATGGGGTGGTCAAAGTCGTTGCCGAACTGCAGATCGTTTCCGCTGATGCCTCTCGTCGCGACGTCATCGGGCACCTCCTCCCCTTCGTCGTCTACCCGCTCCCCGCCTTCGGTCAGGGTCGTCATGTCCTCTTGCGGTTTCTTGGGGGTGAACTTGAGCGAGATTGAGTACTGGTCGTTGTTGTACTTGTGCGGTTCCCTGTCGAAATACGGAGAAGTGGAGGGGGAATTGCGAGGCAGGCCTCGGTAGTGCTGAACGCGGACGTTGAGCTCAATGTCCATGAGGTCCGTCGAGAACTTCAAGGGGCGGGGCGAGTTGACGGGGACTTCTTGCTGGCAGTCCATATCGTAATCCGGCCCCGCGGTGACTCGGATGATGTATTTCTCCGCCATCTTTATCTCTTCTTCCTTTCTTTCTTTCGGAATTTCTCAATCGTTCAGCTGGTAAATGGTTTTTAATATTATCTCCCTTTTTCCTTTGAAAAGCGGGTTCGAGTATAGATTGTCCCCGATGAAAGATGACAAAAGGAGTAATACAAAAGGAATGGTAGGAGGGAAGATGGTGAGGAGAAAAACTTTGGATCCCCCTGCCACACCTATACTGTAACCGATTGAGTCAAGTCCAGCCAAATAAAACAATAATGGCCTGGAAAACCAGAAACGGCGTCGCTCAAGGTTCAGTTTGTTAATACGGGTGGTGAGGTCGTCATTTTTCCCTTGTCATGAACCGATGACGTCGGCGGGGTACCTGAATTAAATGGCCGCATGCGACAGCATGTGATTGTTCAGCCACTCACTGGCCTGCAACAGCAGCACAAGCGCCGCAAGTACAGGGTGCCAAGCCACACCTTCAAAGACAACATGCCATAACCACCATACCTCCTCAAACCCCACCAACCAAAAACGCAGGCAACAAAAACTCCCAGGCGATATTCCATGGCAGCATCCACTTCTAATTGAGGTGTATGTATCTTACTCTTGTGATACAAGCTTACATCGATAATGTACAAACAGCCCCAAGCCAGGCTCTCTCTATATCCATGCAACTTTTTTACTCTCTTGGTATTTACTCCTCCTCTTCCTCGGCCTCAGTGAAGTAGTCGAATTCTCCTGGGACAGGAGCTTCCTCGTCACCCTCGCCATCCTCATCAACTGCAGTAAGGACGCCAGCAGCAGCAGCGGCTCCGCTTCCAGCACCTGCCTCATCGCGGGCCCCACCATCTCCTGGAATGCCGAACAAGTCCGCGCCTGCGCCTGTAGAGCGCGCAATCTGGAAGAGCTGCTCAAGCTCGCGGGCCGTGGACGCATTAAGCCCACCCCTCGACATCTGAGACAAGAGTCCTTGCGCGGCGCCAGCGTTGTTACGCGGTGTCGCTCCCGAACCGGCACCTACAACAGGCGCCCTCTCAGTCGTCACCTTCTTCAGCTTCTCCTCAATCAGTGCCTTAGGCTCATCGGGTTGCGTGTCGTGAAGAAGAAGTGGACCTCCGGTAGGCTGCAACAAAGTTAGCAACGCGCGATTTCACTCCGATATCAATGAGGCGATACAACTTACCTTCTTGACCGGCTTGTAGCGACCGGACGGGAAGCTGATATACTTGAACTGGCCAGGAAGAACACGAGACATGTTCTCAATCTCGTAGCCAACCTTCTCCTTCTCAGCCTTCTTCTTGGCATCGACCGAGCCCTCTCTCTCTCCGCCGGCGTCACCTTCCCTCTTGTCCTGCGATTCATCCGGCTTGACCTTCTTATCGTCATCCACATCCATCTTGTCGCCGGACGCCTGGGGTGCCGATGACTTCGCGACAGTTGGGGTGTCGATATCCATGCTCTCGCGGCGCTGGGCGCGCTCCTTCTTCTGTGCCCGACGCTTTGCCTGTGCGGTGGTGGACAAGACAGCCGTGGTGACCATGGTGGGTCCCTCTTCCGCCTTGACTTCCTGCTCTGGTGGGTAATCAAACAGGCTGGGACGAGTGGCGCAGTGGAACTTGAAGCTGGGGATTTCGAGCTCGTTGTCCAAACCAATGATTGAAGTGGGCACGAAGCTGAGGGAGAGGAAATGGGTGAAGGGGAACCAGTACCAGTACTGCGTAAAGACAATCATGCCGACAATTCCCGACATGTTCAGATTGCCGGTTTGGGTCTGGAGGCCAATTGAGCAGTTGCGGCCACCGGCATCAAGGATACCAAGAGCAACAGCAGCACCGAACTTTGTCATGGCATCCTCATGGCGATCGCCTACAACCTTCTTGAGCGTCTTTCGGATGGCGGCAACCTTGGGGTTCATGACCTCTGTCTGCTGTACCATGATCATGGAAAGGGCGATCAGAGCACCTTGGCGGACAAAGTCGGTAGGATCCTTCATCATGGGCTCCAACAGGTCAATGGCCTCGTCCAAGCCGGTTCCAGCGCACGAGATACCGAGCGCCATCGCCGAACCATACCGAACATGGGGGTTGTAGGATTCAGCCAGAAGCTCCACCATGCGGGGCACGCTTCCAGGCTTGCGGAAAAGAATGAAACCCAGACTCATGACAGCCACCCGGCGGACATCATCATTGACATCGCTAACAGCAAGATGGAGAAGCTTGCGGATGGCCTTGTTGCTTCCCGTTCCGCAGTAAGCCATAGCAACGGTGAGAACACCACCGTAGCGGAGCGCCGGGTCTGGGTCGGTAAGTAGACCCTCAATCATGGCATCGGCACCTTCCTGGCGCCCGAACATGATGAGGGCCATGCCGATAGCGCACCCGCGGACAATCTTCTCGTGAGTTGTCTCGTGTGCGTAGGTGAACATGGTTTCGAGCGCCTTGGCGTTGCCAGTGCCCAGCATGATCAAACCCATTGACAAGCCCACAGCCTCACCGTTGAGCGCAGAGTCGGCGAACAGAACCTTTGTGAGGTCATCAAAGATGCTCTCGTCGCCAGTAGCCATCCCGGCAATACCGAGACCCAGGGCACCACCGTGCTGAATGACCTCCTCCTCAGCGGCATTGAAATGAGTTGTAAGATACTCGAGAGCATCCGCACCGTGGTTTGCGTGGATCAGACCGTAAGCGTAGAGCGCACCACCTTGGCTAAAAATGGATCCCTGGGTGACGCCAGCCTGCTTGGGAAGGTAGGGCTCAAGGAGCTTGCGCGACTGGGTCAGGTTTCCGCGGTGGATGACGCCCAACGCAGCGGTTGCCGTGAACTTGGACCAGTTGACAGCCTTGCCAAGCCAATCGAGGTTATCACGGAAGAACTTGTCATTGGTAGTACCAGCGTTCATAAAGGCGTTGCAGAAGGTGACCGCGGTGTGGAAAATCGAGTTGCGGCCCTCTAAGCTGTCGCGAACCTTGTTGAGAATGCTCAGATCGGTGTGGTTGTTTCGGTACAGGAACTCGAGGTTCAGCTTGATGGCCTTGCTGCCGTTCAGGATGGATCGGATATTTCTCCAGACCTTGGCAAGCTCCTCAGGGAACACCTCCCCTGTCTCGTTCGAGGTCTCGAGCAGTGGTTCGCTCTCGCCGGCATCCTCGCCCTCATCTTGGGTCGTCTCTTGGGGTTCCTTGGGTGGTTCTCCAGATGGCAGGGCCTTGATGACCTTGGCAAGAAACTCCTGTGTCGCATTGTCGTAAAGGTCGAATGCAATCTGGTATGCAATCGCAACCGACTCTTTATCTCCGTCGGCAGCCTTTGCCACGAGCTGACGAAGCATATTCTCGGCTTCCTGGTCCGAATCGAGATGCACAACGCACTTTGCAATTGCAAAGTAGTCGGGATTCGGGATGTCACTCAGAAGATCCAAAATGAGGCGAAGAATCTCGGTCCTGAAGCTGCGTTCTTGCACGATGTCCATGCAAATGCTCAAGGCGTAATCCATCAAGCCTTCCGCGGTGTCCTGACTGCCATCCTTTGTGCGCTTGCCCTCCTCGCTGGCGCGCTTGATAACCCTTCGGAGAACATTGAGGTTCTTGGCTTCCACGGCAATCCCAATAACCTGTCTGTACTTTCCTTCCTTTAGGCACGCCTCGAACAGGCGCTCAATGACTTGCTGAAGAGCACGCTCGGTGCTCGAGTCGGTAATCTGAGCGATCGAGTTGGAGCGGCCTTCCTTGGTCGGCTGAAAGCTAGGGTCTAGTATGGTGTTGTCCGTCGAAGCGCGCGAGAGAAGAGACTTGGAAGGAAGCGTAGACTGGGAGAAGGGCGTGGTGGGGGAAATCAGAGCACTTCCGTCGGGAACACCGCTGCCGAAGGTAGTTGCGATGGCGGGAAGGGAGATGTCGTTCTTGGTCTGCTTTGTCGGGGTGTGGTTCGCGGAAGAGACGGCGATGTACTGGTCAACGCACTTGGAGATGATGGTTTCCTCGAACTCGCCAGGGGAATCAAGCTTGAAGAGGGGTCCCGCGGCCAGGGCAAAAGTCATGCTCTCATTATACGCCTGCAAGTGAAAGTAGACTTTGGCAAGAACGAGAGCGGCGAGTCGGCGTTCGGGAAAGCTTTCATCTTCATATAGGGCCTCACTGGTTGGCGGAGGACAAAAGTCAGTCGGGGCCCGGCACAAACCCACAAGCGCGCGGCGAATCACACATACATTTGGCTCAGGGACCCAGCCACCTCGGTCCAGACGGTGTCGATGTCATCGTTGAGAGTCTTGAGGGCAAAAACCTTGAGCTCGGGTTCTTCGTCGGCCAAGAAGGCCAGGACACCGGTTGCTGTGACAAGGCCCGGCATTGTGTTGGTGGCGGTCCAAGTCGTCGGAGTTGGGAGGGGTGTTTATCGTGGGCGAAGATCAATGTTGATTGCCGACCCCCTTCTCTGGACAATGGGCGCAAGCCGGATGTCGAGATTGAAATTATTTCGTGATAACGTTGCTGCGCCGGGCGTTGGGTTGATGGAGAGGGTTGACAGATGTTGGAGGAACGAAGCCTTTGGAAGCTCAGGTCGATTTGGTTTGCAGCTTGAGCCACACAGTCCACCCAGCTGCTGAGCAAGGCAGTCGGGTACACGTCAGGGAGCTCCTGCCTTGCATTGGAGCATGGGTCAGCAGCTGGCCAATTAGCTAAGGTTTTGGGGATTATGTTTCGCCGGTTCCGTTATCTGCTTTGCAATCTCAACCTGGTTCAACCAGAAGGAGCGTTTTTGGAGGGAAAAATCGCAACGCGTTTTCCAAAATTACTTCAGCCTATTGCAGAATGTTGAATTGCGTTTCTCCAGGACTCCATTGCAGAATGCGATTTAGTACTGGAATTAGTTGCAGACAACAGGTGCAACTCTTGACGGGTGGACGGGGATATGGTTAATGGCCCGTGCATTTCACTCATTGCAGGCCAGCTGGCAAAAAGCACCGATGGAACATTTCCTCATCCGTTTTGAGCCTCTGCCTTGCCCGCTTGTACTCCGTAACACTTGAGACCAGTCAGGTCAAGGCGCCAGGTGTGCCGTCGGGTGGCTGATGAATTTAGGATAGCACAGACTCTGGGGCGTTTTTATAAGGTTTTACGAGGCCCTTTTGCGCCTGAAATCGTGACCGTTGCGACCTGCGCTGGCGATACATTCCGGAAGCGGAATCATGGGCCATTGTTAGGCAGTGATCTCCGGCGCATGAGGCGAGGACGGCCTGCAGGACATCGCAAACTACGAGCTTACCCCAGGGCTCCCCAACCAAGCCTAGGTCCCGGGGGGGGGAGGGGGGAAACCATGAGCCAAGCACATGCGCGGACCACCTGGAGGGAAGAATCCACACGGAACTGGCGTTTGCACACATCAACCTTTTTAGCTTTCCCATCTCTCGCGCAATGACGATATCGCCGCGCACCTAGTAAACACCACATTTCTTTGCTTCGCGCTCCGCTCTTCTTCTTTCGCTGTGGGGTTCGTGCTGCTTGGGGTCGCGTTGTGATGTGGAAGTGACTGCTAGCTACTGTCGACCTGCCCGCGACTCGTCCCTCCGACCGAAAGCTCGACACGACGATGTGACACCGTTTGCCACGCCTGTCCATTGACCTCTTCGTGCGAAAAAAAACGCATACACCTTGTTGCGCGCCGTCATTTGCCGGAGAGCCCTGTCGCGACATCTTGCAGCACATTTTACCAGCCCAGCGTGGAATCGATGATATGAAAAGAGGTGAATTGGGTCAACAGCCAGTGAGAGAGTGAGAGAGCGCGTGCGAGCGGGCGAAAGGTGCGAAGTGCGTGTGATAGCGGTTGGTATTGCTCCGGAGTGTTTGAAACGAATCAGGTAGTCGTCTCTGTCTGCTGCTCGGGGCCCGGTAGCAAGTGCATCCAAGATGGACCTCAGGGGCATTCTCAACGACAATGGCCCGGCTGTAGCGACACCAAGCAAGCCGCCGCCGCAACCGCCAGCGCTTCAGCAGGTGCACATGCAACCACAACCCCCTCTCCCATCGACTCCAGTCCAAACGAACCCTCAGCAGTCCTTCCGTGACTACTCGCAGGGCCACCCTCAGCAGTCGCCAACTCGCCACGTATCGCATGATTACAGCAGCGCTCGGCCATCCAGCGCGTTCGCGTCTCCTCCTCCTCAGTATCCCCAAACAGGGCCCTACGCGAGCAGACCAGCACCGCCACCCCTCCAACCGATGCCGCCCTCCAGGCTCCGTTCTCCCAGCGTCGGGTCCGGCCCAATGCCTTCTCCTTACCAGCAGACACCCACCTCGTCGATCAGCACGCCCGGAGGCTACCCTTTCCCGCCGCACCACCAAACCCCAACCAGTCCTGTGTCACGACAGCAGTACCCGCCAACGACAGCACATCCTAGAGATGTTTACGGGCAACCCGCGGCCGTCGCCGGTATGACAGGCACACCTGGCAGCGCACCGTATATGCAAGCGTCACACATACCTCAAACTCCGCCGGTTGGCACCCCAGGCGGCGCACATGCGTACATTCAGCGATCGCAATCGGTTCACTCGACGCCGACTCCGACATCAGCGCACAGCCAGCCGGCGCAGTACGGCGCGCCGTTTGGACAGGGAAGTCCCGTCGCGACGCCGCATACACTTCCGCAGGCCGATTCGTTTCAACGACAGTCATCGCAGCCACCCACGCCCGGGGGTGCGGCGCCACTATCGGCGCGTGCTGCTCAGGTTCCGGGGGGGTACGGACCGCCCTCCAGCCCTTACCAGCAACGTCTGCCGGCGGGAAACTTCCATCCGACATCATCACAAATCCAAACATCTCCGCCTCCGCCGCCGCCGCCTTTGTTGCCGCGGCACTCTGTCGCCCAAAGTTTATACGACCCACCCGCTCAAGACCCTCCTAGGGGCCCACTGCCACCACAGAGCGACAGAGGACGGAGTCTTAGCGTTAGCCCCAAAACTCGCGTCCCCAGTTTGCCAAGTAGCTCCGGCCGCCCCGGTTCTTCGGTTTCTGATCCGAACCATCAACTCAATCCAATTCACCATCCTCACCAAAACATGGCTGCCATGCTCGAGATGGACGTCAAATCGAAACACGATCGCGCGCCGACACCTGCCAAGCGTAAACTCGACGACCGAGAGCTTCGCCCAGACGAAATCGAGAAGCGAGACACGCGACCACCGCCGTTCAAAGATGCCAACGGCCGCCCAGCGCACGCCGATGCAGGCCCTCCCGCGCCGTCGCGTCCGTCAATGCCGACGAAAATGGAAATTAAAAAGAGGAGGATATTTCCCAGTGCTCCTCCGCCGTGGGCCAGAACGCAGCAGGACATGCAGGGCCGACCGCTCACGCATGCCAACGGAATTTTATACCGACCCGTACCTCACTCTGCTGCCCAGCCCAACGGTAGACCCGACACTCAGGCCAGCCGTCATCCATCCCCGGAAGAAAAGCGGTCAATTGCACCTCGGGAGACGTCGACGTCGACGTCACAGGTTTCAAGCATCCCGCCACCAGATCCATTCGGCATAAACTATTTCAGCGGACCGCTTGGGCACTGGGAACCAAGCATCACCAACACCATTCCGCCAGACAGCATCGTCAACACGGTTGCAGACTTCTTGTTCCACCATGTCGTCCTGCCTGCCGACCTCGACGAGATGACGACCCGAGGCGTCAAGTTCGAGATCGAGGCGAAGCTGGGCACTCTGGTAGACAAGCAGAACAACATGCGCGTGCGACTGCCTGTCGAGTCCGAGTGCATTCTCAGTGAGGGCCTTGCATTCCGTAGTAGCATGACCGAGGTAAGCATAGGACACATGATTGCAACCCAAGCCCTTTTGATGTTTTAGGTATTTGCATGTGCTGACTTCCCTTTTTCGTGTCAACAGGCACAGCACCGTTCCTTCAACAACTGGCTCAACCAGCTGATCAAAGATACACACCCCGATAACCCAAACAACAAGAAGGCGCCCGGGCAGCCTGCGCGCGTACCGATGGAATATCGTCACCGCCGTGAAGTCGACAAGTTCATCGAGATTCCTGCCGACTTCCGCGACCAGTACTTTCCCGAGTGTGTTCTGAACCTCTCGTCTAACAAACCAGCAAGGATACGGATCACGCACGACCAAAAGACGAACAAGGTGCTGGCCAGAATCGTCAAGGCGAGGGTTGCGGATATCAGCTACCACCTTCCCAAGCTCCCATTCGACTGCCGCATCAGCGTGAACTTGGAATGGGAGTGGGATGGTCCGGTCGAGGAACTCGATAGGCTCTCGGACGCGGCGGCCAGCCGGGGACCCGTACACCAGCGAAGCAAGGATAGGTTGAGCTACACCCATTGCTTCTACCAGGTGGACCTGACTCAGGTGACATCACCAGGAAATGTGAGTTATTCTCCGGACTTGGCCAGAACACCACCAGTAGCTTTACTAACGCAATCCCCTCCTCGCTGCAACAGAATTCGAAAGAACACGAGCTGGAAGTCGAGATAGACGCCAATGCGATCCTTGACCAAGGCCGACGCGCTCAGAGCGGCGCACCACACCTATATCTAGAACTCGTTGGTGGTTTGGTCAACAATATCCGCGTCCTAGCCAACAAGGCGGCCGAGTTTACGCCCCCAAACCAACGATGAGAGAGGCACTTTACACAATAGGATTACAACGACGTAGTGGTTAGCGAGGTGGTATTAGATTGGTTTTTTTTTTTTTTTTTTCGGGCTCGGTGTTCTTTCTCAGCCTGAATGGGCGGTTCCTCATCTCACCAACAAAGTTTCCCAGAGATTTACGGCGGTTTTATTGCGTTTAATGGAGCCTTTCAAGATACCAATTTCAGCGAAGAAGCTGCACCAAACTCCACAGTTACGAGAAGCTATTAAAGGTAGAGGGTAATGATGAGAGAGATTATCTGGGGGAGGAGTTTACGGAGGGGGATAGTGGTTTAAAAAAAATAATATACCTCTGGTGGCTTTTTTTTTGGTTTTTAATTTCGGTCCACTGATGCTGGGGCAAGTTCGTGATCTTGAGTTGATGATTATGTGAGGCCTGTCACGGTTGGATATTTTTTTATTATTATTATTATTTTTCTGGCGAGGCATTCAATGCCACTCTGGGCTGGAGCACAGAGTTTGCCCGTCAGATCTTGTTTTGTCTCGAGGTTCGAGACTGGACTGATGGATAGATCGGTTCGTGACGATGACAAGATTGCGCAGACATAATGGTTGTGCAACCGGTGTAGGTCAACCCATGTCGTCAGGTTGCTCCGTTTCCAACATGGCAACTTTATTTGCCCCATCGAACACCATTCCGAACTACTCCGAAGCTGTGTATAAGTTGAGAAAGAATTGGAGGCGGTTCGGCTCGGTTCCGAACGTGCAGATGTTGTCACCCCAATCAAGTGTCAAATCTGCCGAAACCCATCAAGGTGCCATCAGATCGCGGGAATGTGCTACGGGATGGGCTCATTTAGTAATAATGATTGCAATCATACCCCGCTCTGTTCCTCTCTCCTTCCCTCCATTTCCCCTCTCGCTTCCCCTCATCGAGAGACACTTGTTTGATGTATCATTGTGGTGTTCCATTAGCACCGGCAGCCTGGTGCAATCCCGCAATTATATGCCAATCTTGCAACATACATCCCAGGTACCTAAACTTATACTTTAGGTGGTTATAAAAATGGTAGGTGTATATAAGATTTCCCCCCCCCCCCCCTTTTTTTTTTTTTTTTGTGTGTGTGTGTGTGTACCTTATGTGTGAGTGTTGATTCTCCCAAAATCTTTAATTTTCCTCCATCTCTTACCAAAATTCCTGATCTCTGCACAATTCCAACTTTTACCTTTTTACCCCCTTCTTTTTTTTTTTTCCGACTTAGAACTTTTGTCTTTGCACTCCGTTCCCCCCTCAAGCCGAAAAAAAAAAAAAAATGGTATCAATCAAGACCGTAGCCATCCTTGGAGTACGTTGTAAACCCCTGGCACTCAATCACCCACGGGCCATACGTTTCCAACCTCAAAAAAAAACTAAAAAAAAAACTTGATATTAACATCATCCCCCACCAACCGCCATAGGGAACGGGAAACCTCGGCCCCTCCATAGTCCACGAGCTCCTCTCGGCCGGTTTTCAGGTAACAGGCGTCACCCGCGCCTCCTCGACCAACTCTACCCCGATATACCCGGACGCCGTGACGATAAAAAAGGCCGATTACGCCTCGTACGACTCCCTCTTGTCCGTGTTCACCGGGCAGGACGCCGTGGTTTCCGTCGTGGGGGCCCCGGGCGTTCCGGTGCAAAAGGTGGCGGTCGACGCCGCGATCGCCGCGGGCGTAAAGCGGTTCATCCCTTCAGAGTTTGGCGTCAACACGAGGCGGGTGCGGGACCTGCCCATCGGCAAGATCCTGCAGGGCAAGATCGGCGTGGTCGACTACCTCAAGGAGAAGGAGGCCCAAGGCTTGACGTGGACGGGCATCAGCACGGGCTTGTTTTTTGATTGGGTATGTGGCTTTTTTTTTTTTATCTTTCTTTTTTTTTTCTCTCTTACATTCAAAACTTGTTATAAAGAGGGGCGCAAGTTTGGCTGACTGTGTTAAAAAAAAAACAGGGACTTGAGCGGTCCGGTTTAGGCGTGATCAATCTCGAGGACAAGACCTCAACGGTTATTGACTCCGGCAACGAGAAGTTCCAGGTCAGCACGCTCGCGCAGATCGGCAGGGCGGTCGTCAAGGTCCTGCAGCGCCCCGAGGAGACGGCCAACAAGTACATTGCCATTTCCTCGTTTCAGGTGTCGCAGAACGAGCTGATCGCCGTCGTGGAGGAGCTGACGGGGACCAAGCTGCCGGTCGCCAAGAGGGAAAAGTCGGAAGATCTGCAAAAGGCTGGCGAGGACAAGCTGGCGGTCGGGGATTTCAGAGCTTTTGTGGATTTCTTGAGGGCTTACAACTCTGCCGATGGTGCCGGACACGCGGTTAGCGAGGAGGATAGTGCGAACGGGCTGATCGGGTTGGAGTATGAGGATCTGAAGGAGGAGGTGGGGAAGTGGTTGAAGCGTGCTAAGGCTTTGTAGGACACTGATTTGGAATGGGTTACCTAGTTGAAGGTAGAGACGTATAACGTGAGTTTGCTTCATGTGGCTAGATCCCTCAAATTCGCCAGTGGTCTTTTTCCCCTTTGAACTATTCATACATGTTGTAATGCCAGGATCAATTGCAACGAGCTTCAAGATACTCATTTTATTGCTGATTAGCATCTTAATCAGCCCTCCGAGTCCCTAACTACCTCAAATTTGATTTGATATGCAAGGAATGCGGATGCTGATTGCTTAGGTATGTATGTGCAAACCAATTCCATCTTTTAGCGTCGTTGCTTTCCCCATCAGCTGTACCTCTTTTTAGCGAAAATCCTTTTACACTCGTCTAGTAGCTTCTATGTACACACCTCCCTGTTGTTTTCTCCAGAGCCCTCGCTCTGGACTGAGCAGTAATACTCAGTCTGATCGGTTCTCGAATTCAACTT
This sequence comes from Cladorrhinum samala, assembly GCA_033576145.1. Classification (NCBI taxonomy): domain Eukaryota; kingdom Fungi; phylum Ascomycota; class Sordariomycetes; order Sordariales; family Podosporaceae; genus Cladorrhinum; species Cladorrhinum samala. The sequence continues at coordinate 23,739 of MU864949.1, read as the reverse complement.
CGACATTATTGTGTTCCGACGAGGTGCCCGACTCGACGCCCACGGCGGCATAGTAAAAAAACCGAATGAGCGTGATTGGGTGCCAGTGGGTGCCTTGGATGCCTGTCAGAAAACAGGTTACGGTCACTTGCTCCAACCGCAAGCTTCATAAGCTCTACCTTAGTACCTGCTGCCAGAGCGCAACGTGGGTGGGCGCGCTGGACAATACCTACCGGTAGATACAACACTATTCTATTTTATTGCATAGCTCTGTTGACCAAAGGCCTATATTAATTGGGTTCGGTGATTTTCAGAAACCTCTTTTTTTTTTTCGGTGGCTTTCCGCAGAAGAGATCACACCCTTTTTATCGGCGGGTTTAAATTTGCCAAAGATAAGTCTCGAGAAATAGTTTCTCAAAACAAGAGACAACAAAATCACGACATCAAATACAATAGTTAAAAAGATTTTTTAAAAAAATTGGTGAGGTCCTACCCGGACTCGAACCGGGGTTGCCGGAATCAGAATCCGGAGTGATAACCGCTACACTATAGAACCTTTCTAGTTGGTTACTTGTGCGAATTGGGTCCAAAATTTAACGATTATCTTGTGGAGTACGTGGAGTACGCACACATACTATACCAAATGGCAATTGGGTGGAACTTCTCTGTTATTCACACAATAGGCTGCGGTGATGACAATTTTTATGTTGGTACTTATTTCCGCTCTCTGAAGCTGTGCATTTCATCGCCTTAGACCACAGCTCGGATCACCCATCAACGAGAACTGATACATTGAAGGCGTGCAGTCTGGCATTCGTCTCAGCATTTCATCGGCTTCTCTCAAATTGAATCCATGACCTCACCTCACCTGTCCTATCACAAGTGTGCGCAGATTCCGAGTCAATACTGATGATTACTGGCCACTTTTCTGCGACGGAGGTGTTTAGCCTTATGACCTTTGGTGTTTTCTAGGTCGCTGATCACTGCATCAACCTCGCCAGAGGACTGCCAGCAGTCAGTGAGGGACGACAAGTTCCATGAGCTTCACCGGCGATCACAGACGGAGCGGGCCAAGACGGTTCATTGCGTCTCGAGCCTGCTCGTGAGCTTGAATTACTCATCACCGTGAGGGGAGGAAAAGCGATTTTTGGGTTGTGATCTATGGCCCTCAAAGTCTGTTTCGATGAATTGGGGGCAGACATTGAAGATGCTTAGCCCGCGTGCGACCTCATCTAAAGACACGGATGTATCCAGGGAGTTGGCGGTACATCTCGACATAGGGATAAGAGTGAGGACCCTTAAAAGACGATTGGTTTTCGATTGTGGTAGGTCGCTGACACTGGCAGTCAATGACCCCGGGAAAGCCGGCAGCTTGAATGCTAGCCCTCCTAGGCTGCTGAGCAGTGGAGAGGGACGGGAAGAGGAAGATGGCTGTCTGGATTTTGATCCGGGGCCTGGCCACATCAACTCGTGCCCTCTCGTGCATCCTGCTCCCTTCCTGGCATTTTATAACTCGAGCGTCTGGACCCGCCCTGTAACGAATAATCTGGCAGAACCAATGGGTGTATGGTCTAATGGTATGACGAACCCCCCGTTGCTTATCGCCTAATCTTGATACCCTTCCCAATGCGCGGTTCCAGTCCCCTTGCGGCAGAGTATCGCAGGGCTTAGTGGCTGTTGTTCTACCCGATCAACAGTATCGCACGGGGCGAGAAGGTCGGGGGCCTGATTGGGTGCGATATCAGTTCGGTCTGATGAGCTTACGGGGTATTTTTTTTTTCCCCACCAGTTTAATCATAAGGGTCATGACCAATTACTGCATCATGAAAGCTAACAATAATACAATACATCCCTGGAAATTGCGAGGCTATCGGGCAACAAAATGTTTGGCGTGTTTCCCGGGTGGTCAGCATTATGGATGTGTTTTTATTTGAGCAGGCTTTCGTGCCTCTCTGCACATGGCAGCCATTTACTACCCAAAAGAACCTCTCTTCACTCAGACAACGCTTCCAAAGCAGCCACCAACACCTTCTCGCACTGCCTCCTATACTCGAGCGCCAACTCCTGGTTTCTGTTGGTCGGCGTCTGCAGCTGATTCTCGCCTGTTTCTTCGTCCAGTTCGGCAGCTTTCAGTTTCTGGTAATCAAATTGCAGCTTCCCTCCAAGAGGTCCCTTGATCTTGTCCACAACGTCTCCCAGGCTCTCAGGAACGGCATCCTCGTCACCCGCTAGCCATTGTCCGATGAGTTCCTTCTCCTCCGGGGTGGCAACGGACGCTGCAAGATCCGCAATGAGGGCGGGCTCAAAGTGAGACAGTCCGGGCAGCGACAGGAGCCGTTCATCCGCGGCGCTGAAGAGCCGGGCCCTTCCCGCCACGGAACTCGGGTGATTCATGGGCCGGAGGGAGATGAGAAAGTCCTTGGGCCTACCGACCGCTGATGCGTCTTCTCCCGCCTGGGGCTGCCGCTTCCTCACGTGGACGTAATCGTTGTGCAGGTCCGGCGTTTCCGGCAGGATGAAGCCGTAGCCCAGGAGCAGCTCGCTGTTGCTCTTCAGGCCGTAGTTGTTGTAGACCTGATCGCCTGCTTGGTAGCCGTCCTCGCAGATGAGCTGGCAGCACTGCGGATCAGAGTCGATATCCCATCTATACTTGGACGTCATCGAGTGGTTGGCGAGGTCGAAGAGCGGCTGGAGGATGGAAAAATCGTCAATCTCGCATCCCGCTGGAAGCAGAGCCGAAATGTGATTCCGCGAGTTCTGCGAGAGCATGAGGGACGGTCTGAAGCTTCGGCTGGTGAAGATGCAAAACGCCCACTTGTAAAGCATCTGCGTGTAGTCTTGCCATCCTTGAAAGTTGGCCTCCTTTAGTAATTTTCGAGCCTGCTTGTACTCGTGTTTGACGTTTGCCTGGATCTCCTGGCAGGCGACGTGAGCGTTGGTAGCTTCGAGAAACTCAATGTCCTCCTCGGGCCAGAATGCCGGCAAGGCCCACGAGTTGACGTGCTCCGGCTGGGGGAGCGTGGCGATGTAGGGCCACCAGAAAGAGTCGTCGCCCTTGAGATATTCCTTGATCAGGAAGAAGCGGCCGATGACGAATGGAGGGAGGCCCGCCATGAACCTCGGGGGGAATGCCGCGGGTTGCTGGGGTTGTCCATGATTTCCTGCCGGCAGCCGGATTGGCCCGTCGACAAGGGCATTGATGTAGGAAAGCGTCTGCGAGATGTTGCTGGTGACGGCCGTGAAGCCAGGCTCAACACCATCCGTGACCGAGTTCTTCACTCGAAGCGAGAACTTGGTGACGTCGTCGTAGTAAATCTCGAGCGACGGATGCAATTTTGCTCCGTTGTTCTGCGACCACTTGTGCAGCTTCCAGCACCGTTTCTGATCGGCTTCCTTCATGTTGGGCTCTTTGGTTCTGAAAGGAGCTGTGACTTCTTCCCGACCCACTCTCGATGATACAAGGAAAAAACTTTTGATAAAACCGTCCGAACTGGGCAGTTGGTGCATACCTACCTAGTGAAAGCGTTACTGCTTAGTCAGCGAGAGAGAATCATCCGCGATGAGCGAGATGCACACAAGCAATAGCAAAATCCAAGACATGGACTGACTGACAATTAAGTAAATCAATGGATTAACCACATATCTCTCCTATAAGCTACACCACAAGTTGTGAGTTGTGTCGATCATCTCGCACTCTGACGAGCTTCTTTCATGGGTTTCACTTTCGAGCCAATCGAATATTACAAAACCAGCTGACAACTTGGCCGAGTGGTTAAGGCGACAGACTTGAATTTCTGATTGTTCAGGTATCTGTTGGGTTCGCCCTCACAGGTTCGAATCCTGTAGTTGTCGCAATTTTTTTAACTTTTTAATTTCTATCATATCTCACCCAGAATATCTTTTACCCCCTATTTTGCTTTGTTGTTTACGTTAATTTTGTGTTTTTCTTCTTCTTGTGGTATTAATCAGTGTACTCTTCTTTATTTAGCAGTGATAGCTTTATATTCGAAATCAAGCCCACATTCATTAACTCAGATGCATGTTACCAAGTGTGGTATGTGAATAATATGATTACTACTTGTTTTCTTTTTTCTTCTCGCGCACATCAAATATCGACATGACCGAGGACGTCCATTCTCGGTTCCTGGAAGCTGCTGGACGGTCCCGAAATCCAGTGTTGACTCGGCTCGCTAAGGGTTAAATAGGAATATACCAGGTTCTGTCCCGTCTGCCTACCCTCCTCCATTCATGATCAATTTGGCTAAAGCGCTTCCGAAGACCGGGCGGTTGGTACTATAAAGACCTACAGTGTAAATCCGCACGACCCAAGGCCCGGAGATAGAGCAATCATCCACCACAACAGTGTGACGGAGATGTATGCTAGGTCACGGATATACACAAGTTACTCGGGGGTCCTCCAGAGCAGAGCCACCGACCATGTCCCGAGACCGGTGCCGATAGGCACGTCGCTTACTCCCGAGAAGGCATGTAAAGACGGATTTACAATTTCTGAATTTATGACCAAGAAAAGGGTTCATACCGAAAGATGGCACCCTTCAAGTGGGACTGTAATCAGTGAGCCATGTGCTCACACGGCGCAACCAAGCGGTATTAACCTTAAACTGTCACCATCACTCCGAATCTGCCACCAATATACAGAAGAGAGTTCATGCGACAGCGATAAGGAACTAGGGACGCGTTGCTCAGTCATGTCGAACGCGGGACTCTGAGACGCTGCGCCCCATCAGTACACACATGCAATATTGATGCGCATCCTTGGGCCTGTCTTGCCCCGAACTCTTGTTATTATTCGGGTTACATTGGAGTGTATACAGATGCATCGGAGCCGCCACATGTCCGGTGGCACGTCCGGTGTCACCTTTCGGACCGTGACGCTCAGGGGAGTATGGGCAGGCTTGGAATAATATCAAAAAAGGGCTCGGTATCACTTGATATCTTGAATGGATATCCCCGTATTTTTCAAACCTTTGGCGAGTAAAGGAGGTAAATTCCAAACAATCCGTTCCGGACTACAGGTCGAGAGTTCAACATCCATGGAATCAGTCCCAACACACGTAGGCGGCCCTCCGCCTCATGCCAACGGTGGTCCACCCCCAGGAGCACTAACAAACGGTGGACCTCCTCCCTGGGCAACCAACGGCGCCGGCGGTCCCCCTTCAGGAGTAAACGGCAGCGGGCCCCCTCCCTGGGCAACCAACGGCGCCGGCGGTCCCCCTCCAGGAGTTAACGGCAGCGGGCCCCCTCCCTGGGCCACAGGAGGCGGTCCTCCCCCTTTCCTAGCAACAGGACCACCGCTCCCCATCCCGTCCTTCCCCACCGACCCATCCCTCCCCACGATCCTGATCCTCTGCACCTCTTCCACCGCCCCGGGCCACGTGCTCCCGCTCACCGCCATCGCCCGCCACCTCCGCTCTCTGGGCTACGCAGTCACCTTCGTGGGCGGCGTGCACCACCGCAACCTGATCGAATCCTCGGGCGCCTCGTTCCTGCCCACCCACGAGAGCATCTCCCTCGCCAAGGGCCCCTTCAGGCAATGGGGCATGGAGCGGGCCAAGTACGCCGAGGGCTTGCCTCGCATGGTCCAGGACTTCAAGACCTTCTTCATCGGGCAGATCGAAGGGCAGTTCCTCTCGACCAAATCCGCCCTGGAGGAGCTGCGCAAGGATGGCGGTCCCGGGGGCAGCAGCGACGACCCGAACGAGACGAAGAAGAACAAGGAGGTCATCGTCATCAACGAGACCATGTGGTTCGGCTACCTGCCCTACAAGTACGGGGCGCCCCGGCCTAGGGGTTGGGAGGATGACGAGGCCATGCCTAGGACGCTCGGCATCAACGTGACGCCCATCATGCTGGACGGGGACGGTTTTCCTCCTTTCCCGCTGGGGCTGCTGCCGAGCGAGAACCCAGAGGCCCGGGAGAGGGACAAGGTCCTGAAGGAGTGGCTGTACCGGTACGTCGTCAAGGAGGCGTACGACGGGTTCAGGGAAAACATCAAAAAGTGCGGGGGCGCCGAGGTGCCGGACGAGTGGATGGTCAACCTGAGCTACACGGCGCACGACACGACGCTGCAGCTCTGCGATCCCGCGCTCGAGTACCCGAGGCCGGACCTGCCCGAGCACGTCAAGTTCGCGGGGAGCCTGCCGCCCAAGAAGGGGGCGCCGCCCGGGTTCGTCTTTCCGGCGTGGTGGAGAGCCGACGTGCTCGGGAACGGCGGCAAGAGGAGCGTCGTGGTCGTCTCCCAGGGCACGCTGGCGAGGGACTACAGCATGCTGCTGGCGCCGACCGTCCGCGCCCTGGCGGGAAGGGAGGACGTCCTGGTCATTGCGCTGCTGGGCAAGCAGGGGCTCGAGGTGCCTCCCGAGGTGCTCCCGCCCCCCGAGGAGGGTGTCGATGTCAGCAACGTCCGGGTTGCCGACTTTATCCCCTACGACTCGGTGCTGGAGTTTGCCGACGTCATGATCTCCAATGCCGGGTACGGCGGTTTCATTCACTGCGTCGTCAACGGCGTGCCGCTGATCGCGGCTGGCTTGAGCGAGGACAAGTGCGAGGTATCCGCGCGGGTCGAATGGACCGGCGCCGGCATCAACCTGCGTACTGGACGGCCGTCCCCGGAAGCCGTCGCCACGGCTGTCGATACCATCCTGTCGAGCGGAGGCAAGTATCGCGACCGGGCCAGGGAGCTTGCTGTGCAGGTTGCCAAGGGGAATCCGCTCCAGGTTGTGGAAAGAGAGATTCGAGCCTTAACCAAGGGGCATATCTAGAAGTCTGTTTCTCGACGAGGCAATATTACGCTCTATTATCTTTTGGTCTTTATGGTAACCAAATATAAATACATGATCACTTTAACTTGAGAGCATTTTTTTTTCACCTTTTTTTTTTTTTTTTTTTTGGGGGGGGGGGTGAATACTTTTGCTCAGCTAGGCTGCATTTCTAGCCCACGCCGAAGGAACAAATATCACCACACCCTCCGGCTTGGTGTAGGCATCTAGACTTTTATTACTGTGCATTCGGATGGCGAACGGCGGAAAATGCTTACGCAATTCATGATGTATTGCCTCTTTTCATGATCCGATCCCTACTAAATTCTTGTGTTATAAGCTTGACCAATCCTAGCTGAGAGGAAGTGCAATGTTTGTTTGACTGCATATGCAATGTCTTGCAGATTACTGTAAATGGATAACGGGCCGTTCCTTTTGTGGACAGATATCACCAACGAGGGAAATATTTTTCCCTGCCTAATGCGGGGCATTATTGTCCACGCCACATGTGAGACGCTTGGTGAGTTTTAGTATGTAAATAGTCTCGGCAGCTCATGCATTGTCTTGATGATCAATTGGCTGCCACGGCGCACACCGTAGAGTAGCACCCTGTTAGCGCAACAGCGAGATGAGGCCAGCAACAACTTTTGCGAAATTCGGAAGCCTAAAGAATGGACTGCGCTCGGTATAAATACCTAGCCTGGAGGCTCATGGTGGTGTTGGGGAGCGTTGCCTGGACGGTTCAGCTACGCATCATCTCAGTCATAATCACAGGAAACAGGAACAAGAACAGGAACAGGAACAAGAACAGGAACAGGCACCTCATCACCCCCTTCCTTCCGCTCTGCTCCCCGACATACGACAACCTGAGCCTCAGCTACCATGGCCGAGAAACTCACCTCGATTCTCCAATCCAACGTCATTCAAGACGACAACACCAAAAACAAACTCCTCGGCGCTGCCTTCGTTGTCGTTAATAAAGATGGCCCCCTCGCCTCGGCGTCGGCCGGCCACACCAACCTCCCTGTCTCCACCTCCCCCGCTTTCACTCCCGCCTCTCTCGCGTGGGCGGCTTCCATGACTAAGCTGCTCGCGACCATCTCGGTCCTCCAGCTTGTAGAACGCAAGCTCCTCACTCTGGATGAGGATGTGCGCCCGCGGGTCCCCGAGCTGGCCAAGGCCCAGATTCTTCGCGGCTTTGACGAATCCAAGTCTGGCGCCCCAATCCTGGAACCAAACACGTCGCCCATCACGATCCGTCAGCTCCTCACGCACACCTCCGGATTCGGCTACGACTTTTTCGAGGCGGACCTGCAGCGGTGGGCCAAGTTCACGGGCACACCGTCGGAGATCATCGGCGCGTCCAAGGAAGGGTGGAACTGGCCCCTGGTGTTCGCCCCTGGTGGCGAGGGAAGGTGGGCTTACGGCGTCGGGATCGACTGGGCCGGCGTCGTGCTTGAACATGTCACGGGCCAGAGCTTGGGGCAGTACATGCGGGAGAACCTGTTCGGGCCGTTGGGCATCAAGGACACGACCTTCAGGAGCATGCCGGTGAGCGACGACTTGGAGGCCAGAAAGGTCCGGCTGTCATTCCGAAATCCGGAGGACGGCACCCTGACCGTCGGCGAGATGCCCATCAGGGTTGACGGGTTCGAGCACGACAGCGGAGGCGCGGGCATCTGGACCACGGCCGAGGAGTACGCGAGGGTCTTGGTGGCGGTGCTGAACGGGGGAGGGGGGGTTTTGGGTCGCGAGATGGTGGACGAGATGTTCCAGCCGCAGCTGACCGAGGAACAGGCCGTGTCATTCAAGAAGCAGGCGCCGCCGGGGCCCATGATGCCCGACTATGTGGGCGTTGAGGACCATGAGCAGAATTTCGGGCTGGGCGGTGCTCTGAATCTGAAGGACCTGCCCGGGAGGAGGAAGGCGGGAAGCCTGATGTGGTCCGGAATATGCAATGCGCATTGGTGGGTTGACCGCGAAACGGGCATCGCAGGTGTGCTGATCGTTGCCGTGCTGCCTTTCGGCGACGCCGTCGTCAACCAAATGTACCGCGACCTCGAGGCCGCCGCGTACGAGGCCTTTGTCACGAAGCCCTGAGGGGGGGAGTCATTGGAAATGCTAGAATAGAGATTTAGATAGCAATAATGTTTAGCGCATTTTTGAGGCCATGCCGCAATGCGATCGGGCACGCCGAGTTTCATGCGTTTGCAAGTGGTTTGCAGTCGTTTGCAGTGGTTTGCAGTGGCATGGGAGATGGACGGGAGGCCACTGTGGACTGTGGGCTCCCCGGACTCTGATTACCTACCTACCACGTGCTCACGTACATACCTACGTACCTACCCCTCCCCACCTGGCACCTGCCGTCTCATCATTAGCGTGTGGTGTCTAAAGCTTACAGCACACGAGAAGCACCGGGCAGTGGAGACGGGACACCCCATTGCACAACAATGGTCGTTGATTTGCGTTGCCGGGCAATGTCTCACTGCGCTGAAACCCGTGGATCTTGTTACTCACTGAGCTTGTTCCAGATATGGGTGAGACATTCCGTCGCCATTATTGATGACATGATTGGGACCCCAGATCCACAGTGAAAAAGCAAAAGAAAATCCCCAAAAAAAAAAAAAAACTCTGCCTCTTCTTCCGTTTCTGCATTTGTGCTTTCCATACGGATACATACCAACCAAAAAAAAAAAAAAAAAAAAAAAGGGTTGCAGACATGGGCTCCCTCGATATCCCTCCACCGCACGCGCCCGAGTGGGTTATTCCGCTCCACACCGCCCTGATGAGCATCGCCTTCACATTTTGGAGCGCGACATATGTCCTCATGACGCGCCGTTCCTTAGCGACAAGGTCTTACGGTATGCCGCTGTTGGCCTTGGCAACCAACGTGTCGTGGGAAATCGTCACCCTCTTTTACGTCTGCGAGATGCCCGTCGAGAAGCTCGGCCTGTTCATGTGGCTGGTCTTGGACCTTCCGCTCGTCTGGACAACCATCAAATTCGGACCCCGGGAATGGGAGGACAGCAACCGGTGGATGAGCCGCAACATCGGCTACGTTCTGGCTGTTTTGACGGCCCTCGGCTGCGTGTGCCACTACGCATTTTCCTCCTGGTGGCTGGCCGAGCCTGGGAGGGGGTATGGATACGGCATCAACAAGGATGGCAAATTCTGGCGAGGGAGAGAAGGATTCGACACTTCAGAGATGGCCTTCTGGTCTTCGGGCGTCTCGCAGCTCGTCCTCAGCTCGAGCTGCCTGTTCATGCTGCAGAAAAGACGTCACTCAGGAGGTACAAGCTACGCGATATGGTGAGTTGCTCAATTTTTCCTTGGCCATTGCTGGTTTCACCGGAAATTTTTTCCTAACCAAGATTGGTGCGCGCAATTTTCACCGTCTTCATGGTTTGGCCTCCCTAGCTGCTCCGTCGTTGCTCTGCAAATGGATGGCTGCAGGTAATTAGTTCGAGAGTTTACTGTGTAGGCCGCGTCTGAACCCCCACAGGGGGGAGTGAGGGGGAGACCACGAGATCAATCGCTGCTTGGTGCCAATTTGTTGGAAACGGCAGTGAACCCCGAAAGAGGTTGAGACGAGAAATCGAGACTTTGATTCGAGAGGTCGATCCGTCTTGGAGGACCCGGGAGGCTGCAGTAGTGTGTCTCGGCCGTCGATTCGTTGGGCCTCGAGGATGTGATGGATCACCACTTGCGTGGGGATTTGCTGCGCAGCGAGAAACGGACGGGAGCAAACATTTTCCTTTTTATTTTATTTTCGTACTCTGTGCCACCACCATATCTCTTTGGCAAAGATAGGTACTGACGGCCCCACAGGTTCTGTCGAAGTCTGGGGACTCTCGTCGGCCCCATCTTTGGATACCTTCCCCTGTGGTTCTACTGGCCCGAAGCCCACGGATATGTCGTCAGCTGGTTAGCAATCGTAATCTGGGGCACGGCCATTGCTTGCGACCTCGCATACCCCTTTGTGCTACATCGTGTTCGACAAACCGAGCTGCTTCTTCCCGACGGGAGGGTAACGGGAGGGCCAAGCCCGGCAAAGGAGCCGGCACGGGGAAGGAAGAACGACTAGCGCCATTACCCCTCCGAATCTCGATTGTGCACATTATTATGGTCTGATATTTCGACATTCCCAGATCTGATCGGGGACGGGCTGCAGAAGTCACACACAGCGGACCCCGGTCATCTTGGGTCGGGTGCGCCGCCTACAGTGCCGAGCAGTGCAGCTGCGCGCTTTCGATAGGCGAGGCTGTTCAAGAGGCTTCTTAGCGTGGCCTTGAATACTGCATCCCGGATCGAATATCGATTCCCGGGTGCCTGGTAGCTGGCAGCGCACCGGATGACGCCAAAACCAGGAAGCCCACTCGTGGTAATTGGTGGTTTTTGAATGCTTTATGCAATAACTTGCCGATTTCGATAATGGATGCTTCTGCGGGAACGGCAATTCCACCTTCTATTGGCTCCGCCTTCTTCCAGGAGGCAGGCACACAAAACAATAACCAACCAACCTCTTCGGCCCCCCCCACCCCCTTGTCAAGTTGTTTTGGGATGTACTAGTACATATCACACAAAGCTTTGCTGACCAAACACTTTGATTGCTGAGCATGCATGCGCGTTCTTCGCTGTGGCTTGACGGTTCTGCAGTTCGTTTTCGTCCTCCCCGTTGCCCGCATCAAGATGCGACTTATTTTTTGAGTTTTCTGTGTGTTTTCTCTTGGTTGTTTTGGACGGCATCCCGCATTCCAGATTGGCAAGGAATGGACTAATCACCACATGGCATGCTTTTGGGAGACCCGAGTGGCTTTAATATTGCTGATAAGGCGCAAAAGTCTGTTGCCGCCGCCGGCTGTAGCGGGAGGCGCTCCCCGGCTGCTGCCAGGGGGAATCTGCATGAGCATCAAAATGGGATATCCGTATAAAGAAGGAGCGCTGTGAATGGATCGCCGATCTCTGGTGGGAAACGGAGGAGGAAAAAGGTGAGGAGATGAGAAGGTGAGATTCTCTTCCTCCGTTTTTCGCCCTTTGTACCTTTGAGAAGCAGAGTTTGTACCTCTGGGTTTGTCAAGGATTATTTTTTACCTTATCTATGGGGGAACGTTCACTCGGAAAAGCTTTTGGTTTAGGTTTATCGAGATCAGGGGTATATCATTACCTAACGTCTGCGTTTCCCCTCATCCAGTCGTCTCCAAAGATTCTTTCGAGTCCACCACTCAGACTGAGAGAGATATGCAAGTGTGTCTTGATGCACCGCTCCCCAAAACCCCGCCCGCGCGCATTTTATTTGGAGAACACTCAGGACAAGGTCTGTTCGTTCGCTGCTCCCTTTTCTTACATTGTTGGCCCTCGCATGGATCTCGAGCATTATGTCATTCGTCAACGCTGTTCCCAGCTTAGCAGTTCATGCAGCACATGCGACTGGCAACGGGCGCCAACTCCAACTGGGTACTCACCTGGTAATCTAAAAGAATGCTGAGACTGAGCACCAGGTTTCTCTACTAGGGTAGGTAGCTACAAGTCAACAGGTAGAATTGAGCATTCAAGCTGGTCTCCTGGTTTGACTTTACTTTGCCATCCCCCTCTCCCCCCCCCCCCCCCTTCTCTCTTCTCTTCTTCTTCTTCTTTATCCCTTCCTACCAAAGTGTGAGTGCCTTACACCAAACCCAAAAGTTAAATGCTCCACTTTTTCGGGCAAGACTGTTTGCCTCTCTTTTTTTATTGTTTTCCCAGGGATTAATTAGGGTTTCTTACCATTTTCAGGCTGCCTTTTTTTCTTCTCTCTCTTGTTCTTCTCATGCTGTCAAACGTGAGCTAAAAGTAGTGTTACCTGTCAACTTTAGACCTGTCAAACTTTCTTAAGGCCTTAATAAATTTATTTTTTAGAAAAAAAAATATATATATAGGGGAAAAAAAAAAAAGCTTCCCTTAGCATTGGGCAATGGAAAAATTATAGCTGGTGTTACATTGGGTCGAGGTTGCATATAAAAAAAAATAAAGGGGAAGGGGCAAAGGCTGAAAAGTAAACAAAAGGAGGGCAGCACACTGCAACGTGGTGGGTGCGAACGACCCCCCCCCCCCCTTTCCCTTATCTCTCATCTAAACTCTCAAAACAAGAGGACTCCGCGTTCAAGTCGGGTCATGTGAGTTATGAACCATGCGGGGTGGGTATCTGTACATTTGGATTTGGTGGCAGTGCATCAAAAAAACTGAAATGGCAATGACCAAGTAATTAAAATGGGGGTGAGTTTGTTTGGATTTGGACTGTTTGATATCCAGTTAACGTGGGAGAGAGCAACCGATGTCTTGCAAACCCCCCCCCCCTTTTTTTTTTGGGGGGGGGTTGGGACCAGAAAACCTGCGGCTGTCAGTTTATGAAACATCCAATCACGTTAATGACACATCATGTTTAAGCTCAACTGAGATTTTGTCTTGACCTGTTGCATCGATAGGTTGGGTGTGTGTAAGGCAGGTTAGGGATCCTTCTATCGAAGCCTGACGACCAACTTCGTCTCCACTGATGTCAGTATCTAGTCTAGTTTTTGTTGGGACGCTTCAATGTCGTGTGCAAAGTGGAAAAGCAAAAAGATCATGGTGATCAACAAAATTTTTGTTGTTCAGGTCTCCAACAGAGGTTGTGACCTATCCTTTTTTTTTTTGGCTGTGTTGTCAAGCTTACTGCTTGGGAAGATGATTGCTGTCAAGACGTGACTGGCGGTCTTCGCCGACGAGGCCACGACTTATATCTGGTTGCAACGCAAATCTCACCGCCAAAAACCCACAGCAACAACGTCTGCCAAAAAAAAAAAAAAAACCGTCGATGATACCGAATGCCGGTTCCTATACCTAAATTAAGTAAAAATTACACGTCTAGTGATTATTATAGCCTTGCTTCAATTAGCGAATGCATGTATGTGCAAAAGTCTAAAAGTACAACAGCCGAATAGATAGACGTACACCCCTAATTCTTATCCAGATGTACACACTACATCGTTCAAAACGAAAAATATGCAATTTATCAATGTACCAGATCGGGAATGACCTCATTTTCTTTTTCTTTTTCTTCCCCTTTTCTCCAACTAGTAGATCTAGTAACTTTCTTTGATACTCCAAAACCCCCACCAAGGTGATGATGACATAATTAGCATCCACCATAATTAACCACCCACCTTTCTGCAGGTGTAGTATATACAGAAGAAACCTCCACGGGCAATCATGGTGAGCCTGCCTATCTTGGTTTGTACATACATACGTATAAGAACGACTTCGCCTCTAGTTGTAGTGTAGGTAAGAGTACCCATACCACCTACAAAGTGATAAACTTACCAGCCGTGATCTACTGGCATCAAAATCCACAACATTGCATCATGACTGACTCCCCCACGTTTCTTTTTCCCCTTTCCCTTCACAAACCCCTCATTTTGGGAACTTTCCAAATATGTAATGTGATCTACCAAAGAGATGATACACTAACTACTATAAGCCTTTTTTTTTTTTTTTTTTTTGGTGGGGGGTTATGTGTGTGTGTATGTGTGTGAGTACGGTGTGTCTTTCTTTTGCAAATCCCCCGCACAGACGCAAATCACTCTAATCTAGATCTTTTGTGACGTCTGTTTTTTTGTTTGTTTGGGGAAGGGGAGAGCGGGAGGGGTTGTTGTGCGTTCGTCATAGGAATATGAATCGACGATCCGTTTTTTTTTTTTAAGGGGGGGTTTCCTAAATTGTGACTACCTATTGTGCAAGGAATGATGCAACAGAAAATTACTGTGTACTCAAATACCATCACTCGTGAATTATCGCTGCCCCAACAATAAATAATATATGTTGTATGGTATGAGAGGCGTTTTTTTATTCCTCCTTTCATTGTCCTCCAGTTATAATTAATTATATTTTCCACGCGTCCAAGCGGAACGGAAATGGTTTCGGTGCGGGAGTTACACCCGGAATTATGTGGTCAATGTTACATCCGGGATATTCAATCTGAGTGGAAACCCACCTCCCCCGAAAATCAACCATGCATGTACGGATATGACCCGAGAAAAAAGGTCAAAGCTCTCTTCTTCCGGAGTCCCGGCCGAGCTTTTCGGGATTGCCCCCGGTGAAGCGGAGCGAAAAGAAGCCCATCAGATTAACCCTCATTATTCCCCTTGCCGTTTTTCGTGGGGGGCCATCATCATCATTATCATCAGCATGCATGATGTTCCCGCTCGGCAATTTCCAATCATGTACGTATCGTAATCGTTCCTTCGGTACTGCCGAGATTACTTGTAGGTCCCCGGCGGTCAAAGCAGAGGTGGAGGCCAACGAAGAGAGCTTAGACTTAAATAAAAAAAAAAAAAATAAAAAAAATAAAAAAAATAAAGTCTGGCAGTGTAGATGACTTTCGGAACATTGCGGTGAAATAGGCCCCGCCGCAAATAACGGGACAGCGTGGGGAAAAATAGAAGATAGCCTTCTTGCAGAATCCCCGGAAAAGAGTCCAAGACCCATGCATTTCGGCATGACCCCAAGCCTTGCAAGGTCGCTGGTTTCACAGTGTCCATTGGATGCAGGCGTGGTGAGGGACTTTCTATGTATGTCCTCTCTCCCCTTCTTCATCTTCATGGGTGTATAACGATGGAAGCGGTGAATGCCATGACACATGTGTCGCGATCAACCGGTACTTACCTGATGCAGTGCATTGTGCACGTTTGATATAACCCCACGTGAATGGAAAGTGTCAATTGTTAGCGCCACTTCTTCAATCACTAACCTCGTCGACTACCGAGCTGGTGGCTAGTATCACCACTAACCGCCCAACCGTTCCCCCTTCCCCTCCTCCCCCTTCCCCCACGGTCGTACAAGTGCGGCACTTCCCATATCCCCCTTGTAAATCTGACCACATGCATTAAAGGCAAGACAAACGTGATACCTTCTTCGGACTGGGATTGGAAACCCCTGCCTGAAAGGAGGAAACTGAATCCCTCGAGGGCCAAACACCGAGCCAAAGACCGATCTTTCCAGTCAAGCATCGAGGAGCGTATCACGATGGTCGCCTGCTGTGCCTCATCCCGCTGCTGGTGGTCCATCACACCATGAGGTCTTTTTGACAAACGAGCAGTCTGACTGACAGGTTGGTCTTTGCCGGCCCGAGCAAAAGCCACACATACACATATACTACGTACCATCTCACCAGTGACAGTAACAGGGTTCGGAATCTCGGCACGTCACCGGGATGTTTGCCGTTAGCTAGCGTGACCCAAAGCACGTGCTTGAGGTCGACGAGGTTTTTGGACTGAAAAAAGTAGGCGCTAATAGAAGTGATTCCTCGGGTGCTCGGCCGGTGTTGGTGTGATGAAGGTGAGGCACATCTAGCCCCAAACTATTGCCTTGCTCCTGGTGGCCGAGCCATCATTCTCTGGCTGGCGCATGCTGTTTACTTTTAATAACTTCATGACAGCGTCCGGGGTGGAAATGGCCCGGCCCCGGGGAATCACCAGAAGGAGGCGGGGGTTCGGGATAGTCCCGGACGAGACTACTAGTTGCAAACAAGTAGTGTACCGAGAGCGGGGTGGATGTTGGGGGGTAACAGGTGGTTCTGACATCAGCCCACGCGAGATGGTTGTTTTGAGCGTCTGTGCGATGGGATTTATCACACAGCAATTGTCCGCCGAAAAATTCGGAAGGATCTGAGAATATGGAATGCAGGTGCAGATCGGCAGACATGGCCGATTGCCTGGCCTCAACTTTTGTGTCAAATATTGGAGAAACCGTGCCGCAGATGGTCGAGGTCATGGGTTTGCTCCCGGGAAGTGGGAGTCGTGGGTGGGGGGGGGGGGGTTGCCACTGGTCAATAAATTAGTCGTTTCGTGGCTTAAACAGCACGGCCTGGCCCGGGAAATACGCGGGGGGTTTTAAGGCCATTAATGATAAGATATCTTTGACCTGCTAGGCGGTGATTCAGTGCTAGGTTGGTAGGCGGTAAGAGGCCAGCAATGAGCTATTGCACCGCCGTGCTGACAGCACTCGTGGGAAGGACTGGGGGATTGATCAGGGGCGTGGGAGGCCTTCTCCGTGCTTGTCTGGAATCCTCGAGATAGACGGTGAGCACTGAGCAGCGAACCAACAGAAAGAAAGGGGCAAACCGTTTTGTGAGACGAGACTTTGTTCGCTTGTACCTCTGAGGGTCAGTACATCTTTCTTGGACTTTACAACGTTTTCGTCCTGTCCAAATCTGCGATGCTCCTCCGGGGCATCATCATCAAACCACCTAGACACCATTGATGGGAATGGCAACATCCACACCACCCCCGTTATGCGATGTAACGCATTCGTGCGGCGCGGCGAGCCTGTCTCAACCGGGACAACCCTTGCCCGCACAGTCCCAAAGGAGCCTTAACGACGAACCACATATAGACCGGTGAGCCGGCTGGGTGGTTGATGCAACCCCAGTGCTACCCAACCCGGGGCTCGATCAGACTGTGGGGCCTTAAATTACAACGACACAACATGGTATGAACACTGTCACTGTTCATCATGAAGCTTTGCGTGGCTGCTTATACTTAATCTCGCACCCATGCCAACGCCGGCAGGACTATTTCGATATCGAAATCGAAGCAGTGGAGAAAGAAAGGTCTGAACAGTACTGTAAATTTTATTCGCCTGTCGGATCACGGATGGTTTCCAGCTCTTGCCACGTACGTACGCGGCAGAGATGTCGATGATGACCGCCGGAGAGAATCACCAGCGTTGTCGTTGCATTCGGTTCAGAGAGCCGCGGACCCCGATGGCGGTTTGATGGCTCGCAGGTGACAGATGCCATGATTGATTACATGCCGAACATGAGTCTTGGCTGCTACATGTTGAGCCGCGCTGATGGATCGACGTAAGCCTGGTTTGGTTGGTTGGGATTGAGGAAACGTTGCTGAAAGCTTGCTGGGTCGAACGGCGTGGGCAGGCTCACCATGTAATAGCAACGGTTGGCTCGCGATATTGTCGACCGAAAATGAGCGTTGGGCAATTTAGCCTGTATGAAACCGCTCGGGGGGCTCAACAATGAGTACCGCCCGAATTTAGCTGTTGATGGGGAACCATGATCATCGAAAAAATTAGACGGGCGACATGTGAAGTTGGTTGCAACGGCCCGGCGCAGCTGGGCTCGGACAGACCCAGATGTGGGCGAGATGAGGATGGGCAGCTGCAGTGTAATAATGAGGTCCTGTGTAAAAACCCTCGACACCGACCACAGCGCTCCCTGGTTTCGGCGGACAGGCGGACCGACATCGAGATACCACTACAGGGAATGAATGGATTTCCAAGTAGCATTGTCTGATGCTCTGATCTGTGCACATCTCTCCACCGAGTGAGTGAGTGAGCGGTTCCCCGTTCTGCCCCCAGGTGCTGAAAAGAACAATAGGTGATTTGAAGGTGCCAACCTGTACTCGGGTTCGGGAAGAAAACGTCGAGCAAGGGAAAACAAAAGCTAAAAGAACACGAGACAAACCAGCCCAGTTGCAACTGCAGGTAGATTTAGCAGTGCCGAGCAGCAGGGCTTGGCGCTCGGAACATTTCCCAACCTACAGTAGTGTACAACAGAAAAAATCCCCACGCTGTGGTGGGGGGCCATCCACCTGTCAACCCCGCAGTGACCGACTCGTCCTCCTTCGACGGGGGAAGTTGGAGGAATGGATGAGGATCTACCTTCTCTACAAGGCTATATTTTTCTGTAACTTGTGATATTTGCAGCGATTGCTACGATAAACCTGGTCGCCGATTTTGAATGCCCCATTGCCGGCTTCGTTGCATCCCCTCTGTCCGCCGGAGCACTCCCGTCATGCTGCCCGGTGGTGGATGGATGGGGAGCTTCAGCCGTGCAACACCAACATGCGGCAAGTGCTGCATCCTCAAATCTGTCATACCCTCTCGTCACATCTCGTGGCCCAAGTTGATGCAGCCAAGAGTGCTAACACCTGTCTGTTGGGCCCGAGGAAGGGAGGTCATGAACTGGTGGTCTTGCCCCCTGGTTCACCAGCACCCATGAATGCCACACCAGAATTTAATCCGCCCAGTTTTACTTTTCCTCCTCCCTCTTCATTTAATACACAAAAAAAAGAAAAAAAGCATTCATTTGATGATTCCCAGCCGACCGCCGGCAACCATTCGTCGGCAAACAAAGATCAGCAGTCGCATTCCCAAATGCCGCTTGGTAACGGGCGGGCCAGTCTCAGCGTCTCCGTTTCAGATCCAGCCTTCCCAGCAGCCCCGTGCCCTGGCCCAGCCTAGCCCGTCTCGACGCTCACTGACTGACACTTGACATCATGGGTAGCCCCACCACTTTCCACTCGAGACCGACATTGACGAGTTGCATCTAAGCCGATCTGATCGAGATCGAATCGACAAATGGCAGCAGCGCGAACGTACGCACGACGTCGGACATCGAAGATGATAACATGATCCCCCTTCCTTATCTTGACCGGCTGCAGCGCGCCATCTCGCTACCAGCCCCGTACGAGGACGAAACCACGAGTGAGCAAACGGTCAAGGTTGCGGGGCGCTGCGCGAGCCACACCGAGACACACACACACGTGGGCCCCTGTGCTACCACCACCACTACCACCACTGCCGCGTCGACCCCTACAAACGCCGCCCAGTTGTCGGCTTCTGGGACAGACATGACATGAGGATTATCAAGACACGATGCAACAAAAAGGCAATTTCGATGCGTGGCACGCTCTGGTTAATTACTGCTTGGCCCTCCCACGACGAGAGCGGGAAAGCCTCCGAAAGAACCGACGCAGTCCACTGGCGTTCCAAGGCGAGGGTGCGCGTCGCGCGGAACCCACAAATGCACGGACGATATGCCTTGGCGGGGGAAATTGAACATTGGACGAGACGACTGTTGGCCTCCACCGGGAGGACCAACGTTCCCGCCTCATCAACGTCATCCAAGTTCGAGAAACCCCGTTGATGTCTGGCGATTCGCCAGTGGGTGTACGGATATGGGATTACCACTCTCTGGCCCCTTCTTGCTCAGGGCTGCATATGATCAACATGTAGCAGAAGGACTTCGCTCTTTCCAGGCGCGGGCATATACATCAGGCTGTGCGACAGTTATCAAGGGAGCATCAAGGACTTGGAGCTCCAATGACAGTCGCATGGTGCCTGAAGGCCATCGTCCCGTTTATTAACATCGGACCAGAGTTTGTGCACGCGAAAAGTGACAGTGGCAGAATGCATGCAGGTGAATGAATGAGCATGCAATTTTGTGCTGACTTGGCTGCATTGTCCATCCTTCTTGCGGCCGAGAAGAGTTGTGGTGATCCATCCGATATCACTGCCCATCTTGCCGTCAATGAGGATTGGGCGAGGCCCTCCCGGGCTCAATATCGATAGACGCCTCCATTGCAGATCCCCATCCCGTCCTGGGTGCGTGCATGGAAATCTGTATGTTGGGTGCCATTCTTCCATCCGATGTCAATTTGGCAGTCTCAAGTAGGCTCCCCTTCTCTCGGTGCCGAGCTGGAACCCATTGGCTGAGCTGTCAAGGCCGAGCTGTGATTGAACAGCAGCAAGCAACACATGTCACAACTCCTCTCCGAGGAGGTAGGTATTGCTCCCGTAGCTTCAGCGTCAATCTTTGCCATCCCCACCTAGCCGAAACCGACGAAACAGTTCCGCAGGAGATGAACGGCAAAAAGGAGTCGAAGATGGTAAACGAAAAGGGCGTTTGTTGGAATATCTCTCAGCCAACCTCGGAATCTCGATGGGGCCGAGTCAGAGTGAAACCCGCGCCGAATATGATGTTAGTGTGTTTCCCTTGTATTGCCGTCACCTTTGGCGACGTCAAATCTTTCCTTCTTCATTTCTTTCCTTCTTTGCTTCTCCCTCTCCTTCTCCCTTCCACCCGTCTCCGACTACAGGCGGCGCTAATTATGGTGTTACCACACCTTGGAAATCTTGCTTTGCATTCATTACGTGGGCTCCTCTTTTTTTTCTTCCTCGGAACAGCGCAGAACAAGGCGGTCTGGTTAGCTTTTGCCTTGCCTTAACCCGCCTGCTTTCGACCTTTCTGTTTTTGGAGTTCACTCGGCAGCCTTACTGCTTTTTCCTTGTTTTTTTCCGAGTTCTCATCGGGAGAGGGGGGGGGGGTTATCTCGTTCAAGGCCCGGGGTACCGGTAGTTCTAACTAGATGGCGCCAGGCAAGACACGATGTTACCCTGGCGGTTTGGTGTACCTGATAGACAAAGAAAGAGACACGAAACGACCCGAGCGGATGGCGTTCGCCTTTTGATATGGCTGCCGTGGTAGTATTTAATTTAGTCTAACTAGACCTCTTTTTTTTTTTTTTCGAGGTTGGTGCGATGTAATAAAATAAACCGTATTGGGATAAGTGAGTATAAAAAGGGAAAAATAAGGGGGGAAAATTAATTGAGCAAGTAAATAAATAAGCGAATGCGAGGGGGGGAAAGAAAGTGGTGTTTGGAGTTTTTTTGGGGTCTGTCTCTTGTTTTGTTGGAGAGAGTGAGTTGAATTGAGCTTTGCTCCAAAAATCACCACCACACACACCCCTCACCCCCTCCCCCTCCTCCCTTTCCCCTTCCTTTTCCTCCTCTTCCATCTCCTCAATTCCCGACCCCACCAGGTCTATGCAAGGCTTTTTTTTTTTTTTTTTTTTTTTTTTTTTTTTTTTTCCTTCTAGAGAAACCCACCTTCTTTTTTTTTTTGTTCCGAGAATTAATTTTTTTTTAGTATGTACAAGTGGACCAATTGGTGTAACGTACACTTAAAAGGCGGCATTGGCGGTTGTTGAATTGCAGCAATTAAAATGGAGAAAGGTTTTTTTTTTTTTTTTTTTTTTTTCATGCTTGGTTAAGCAATCTACCTACTTAAGGTAATTTTTTTTTTTTTTTAGGTTTTGTGTGCGTAGGTACAGTACAATGTGTGCGGATGTGAGGAAGGTGAGCGAGCCCACTAGGGTACCTATCCGTTCTAAAAGAGTCTTTTGAAAAAGTTTATGATTAGGTATGTAGAGTAATAAATTTATAAATATCGGATAATGTTTTTTTTTTTTTTTTTTTTTTTTATATCCCTCTTTGGTAGGTACGGGGTTTTTTTTTAAAAAAAGAAAAAACCCCCCAAGATATTTTTACATCTCTTGTTTTGTTGTTTTTATACCGAGGTTCAATCCTTTCTGCCTACTGAAAAGCTCTACAATTTCCCTTTTGTCTCTTTCTGGGGGGGAGAGGGGGGAGGGAAGGAGGGGAAGGGTTTTTAGTTTGGTTTTTTTGTTGGAGCTAGTTCCGTTCGGTTATGGCATCGAGAAAATCAGGTAGGTAGTTAGAATCATTCAAGCTTTTTTTTTTTTTTTTTTTTTTTTTGGAGCATAAGGCATCAAACTTGTAAACGGTAAAATTTTATTGGCCCTGAATGAGAAACAAAAACACCGAGAGAGAGAGGAGGGGGTGGTGGGAGAGAGTAATAATTCTCCAATTTGTGGTTAGCCGACCGGTAGTCAACAAATAATTAGGTGGGGAGGAAGGGAGGAGGAGGTGGGGTGAGATCAGAAATGAAAGAGAGCACCGGATGCCGTGTCGTCGTCGCTCTCTGCGCAATATCATAGGTTTTGAGGGGGCTGCGTTGCGCATGGTGGGGGGTGAACAACAACACAACGAACGTTGTTCCGCTCCACTGCTGTTTTATTCTCTCCAATCCGCCGCTCTCCGCCCGCCCCCCCCCCCCTTCCCTCTAGTGTACATACAACCCCCCTGTTAATGTTGTATCTGCCAGTCATTGTGGAGGAATTATGAGCAAATGCTCACCATTCATCCACTGATAAACTAGTAAGAGCCGAAAAATAAAGAACAAAAAGGTGTGGAATTTGGGCTCGGTCTGGAACTTTTTTAGGGCGAGGGGGCCGGGTTAAGTGGGGAAGGGTTGGTGAAACTTACACTACTACCTAAACTGGGAGAAATGATGACTTGGAGGGATGGAAAATACATTGTACATACATACATACAATTTGTAGGTGGTGGTCGTGGGTTTATTTCTCTTTGTTTCATCGATTTTAATCGTGATTGATGATAAAGATTGAGTTTGAAAGAAGAGTATTATTGCTATTATTATTATTATTATTGTTGTTGTTGTTGTTGTTGTTGTTGTTGTTGTTGTTGTTGTTGTTGTTGTTGTTGTTGTTGTTGTTGTTGTTGTTGTTGTTGTTGTTGTTGTTATTGTTATTGTTATTCTCCTTTTTTTTGGGAGGGGCGGGGGGCTCAATTGCGTATACCGAAAAAAAAAAAAAAAATAAAAAAAAAAAAAGCCCCTTTAAGAATTGGATGCCTGAATTGGGTTGTCATGTGGTGGAAGCGAGAAAGATCGTTTGGTTGAATCGGCGATGGGTTTTGAGAAAATCCTTGCAAATGGGCAATTTTTTAAACTTCTTAATAATTTTTTTTTTAAAAAAAAGGTTGGCTGGTTGACAAATGGATCCGTCATGGTAACATCGCTCCCGTTTTCTTTTCTCTGGATATTTTTTTTTCTGAGCTTGTGGTTTATGATGATGATGGCTGATCCACTTAAAAAAAGGCAACTCGTTCTGGTGCTTGTTTTGTGTGCTTGTTGTTCTGTTATTCTCGGTCAAGTCAAACCACCGGCTGGCACCAAGGCTCGCTGCTCAACGCACATTTTTTTTTTTTTTTTTTTTTGGCTGCACGGTTTTTATCATATCGAACGCGTCACTAGCGAATCACTAATTTTCTTTTTCTTGTGCTATCGAAATCGCTAGATGCTGTCATTTTGCTCGATTTTGCCTTGCGAGGGGGGAGGGGGGGACTCAACGTGGATGTCTTGAATTTGGTTGATGGTCTGCTGTTCACCTCAATAAAAACAAACCAACCAAAAAAAAAAACAAAAAAAAAAAAAAAACAAAAAAAAAAAAAAAAAAAAGAGCACTTTTTTGGCGTAAGATGGTTCTTTCCATATTTTTTTTTTACCCAAGTC